>CM076582.1:1002313910-1002708910 GCA_034641835.2 Pinus albicaulis
TAAGTGAACCATAATTGTATGACAATACTATACATGCTAAGGTAATTGGTAATTTTTGTTTTGTGGTGGAACAATATCTTGGAAAATTTGGTGCATGCCTAGAGGAGGACGAGGTTAGAATTTTTACTGCATATTTGACAATGAATGTGAAGTTGTGGTGGAGGACTAAAGTAAGGCAGATCATTCCTAGTAGCATCCATGATGACATCACTACATGGGGAGAGATGAAGGAAGCTTTGTGCATGTAGTTTGGAACAAGGGATCAGACATAGAATGCAATGAATAACTAGGAGTTTGTGGAAGACTGGTAGCATATAAGCTTATATACACAAGTATTCAAGTATCATGCTAGAGATCAAGGATATTTCTATGGAGATAGTTTTTTTAACTTCATGGAGAGATTGTAGCCATGACAAAAGACGAAAAAGAGAAGGAATATTGTTTAGATTCTTGCATAGGCTATTATTGTGACAAATAAGATTTTGGATTTCCATGTAAATGGGAAGACATAAGGGAAATATCAAGGTGGTGATAAAGGATAGAAGGAGACAAAAGGATAAGGGAAGTATTAAAAGGAATATGGATTGAAGTAGAGTAAGTGAGGGAAAGGGAAGAAGTCTCTTTCACCTTAGATATGCGGAGAAGATCAATGGCGAAAGATTTACATGGAAGTAGAAGTTAATTGCAATGCAAAATGAAGAGAAACTATCTATATGGATGATGCAGGTTTTAGGTGTAACTCCTTCAAAAGAGGCTACTCCAAAGCATGATTGAAGTAATAACAAGTGGAAATATGTGAGTATATGTGTACATGGGATTCAACAAGTTTCTTTGATAGATAATAGTGTTACTCACAACTTCTTGAGGGAGGCTGTAGTGGGGAGAATGGGTTTGCATATTGTTCCAATCCATATGTCCCTCAAAGTAGTGAACTTTGAGGATAGGAGAGTTATTGGGATGATTAAAAATGTTCCAATGAAGATCAGATGTTGGAGTCGGAAGATTGAATTCGCCACCATTCAATTGGATGACTATGAGGTTGTATTTGGATAGGATTTTTGGATTGGAAAGAGAGTTGTACATGTACCACATTTGGTGTGATTTCTCATTCTTTTCAGAGTAGAGCCCATGATATTTTTGACCTTGCAAGACATTTTAGGTGGAGATGTGATGATGAAAATCATTCATGTTGAGGAGAGACATATTGAAAATAAGATGTTAGGAGGTTGGATCATGTGGATTCTAATATTTTATGATAGGCACATACTGTGACTAATTTGGTAGAGAGCATTTTGAATCACCCTAAGAGACCTGAGATGGTTGATGCTGAGACTTAGATATTGAAGATTATTTTGATGATGATGGCGCTAGAAGGATTTCATTTGCAATCCAGGATGATGTTCCTTGGTATAAACAATCGAGTAGAGAGCTTGAAGGGTGTAGTGAGGCACGAGGAACAAAGGGTTTTCTTGAGGATCTATAGTTGGAGAGGTTGATTTACGAACATGAAGGTACGATTGGTTTAGTTAATGGTAAAAAATGAGTACATCAACATTTGGGGACATCAGCCGATCAGGACCCCAATTAGGCCCTTATCCATTTGGTGTGGGGATTCTCACATGTTAAAATGTGTCCAATTACCCTTTGCCTAAAACTATCCTAATATAAACTTAATCTAATCTAACTCCAAATTTATCCTTTTCCTACTAAGATATCACCTGCTTTCATAAGCAAACAGAAGAGGAGTTACCTATCTGTATTTTCTTGAATTGAAGAAGGGAATCCTTTGTTGAAACAAGGGCTCAACAAAGCCACATGGATGTTTTCTCCTATGAAAAGATACTTTTGAAAATGCATCTAATTAAACTAATATGCAAAATGCAATCTAATATAAATGCAAATAGAAAAAGATAAATCCTAAACTATCTTGATTAAAAAAGGGATTAGTGCCACTTTCAATGAAGAGAGAGGTAAACAAAAGGAAGAAAGATTATAATTGAATTTAAAGTTAAAGTATACTAGCAAATCATAAATATAATTCTTTTAATTTATTGTAATTAAAACATATATCCAATAAAGATATTTCAATAAGTAGTTATTAAAACATTGCATGCATATACTTAAATTCAATTATTAAAAAATGAATTCACACATTATTAACAAATGAATTCGATGTGAGATTTGTTATGGTATTAAAAAAATAGTTCTGATAACACAATAAAAATTTAGAAACGACAAGATTGTGATTCGTCGATAAATAGCTATCAGTAAATTGAAGCGAGTCTCTTCGAATTTAGTATCCAAGATGGAGATGCAGGTTGGTGAACTTGTGCCATTGGTTCCTTATGTAACAGAGATGATTATGTTAATTGAAGAAAGTAGTACGGCGAGGTCTATCTCGTAATGCTAATGAAGGGGAAGGATAAGTGAACCCATATAATTAAAGCACAATACTATGCATGCTAAAGTAATTGGTAATTTTTGTTTTGTGGTGGAACAATATCTTGGAAAATTTGGTGCATGCCTAGAGGAGGACGAGGTTAGACTTTTAATGTGACATTTGACAATGAATGTGAAGTTGTGGGTGGAGGACTAAAGTAGGGCAAGATCATTCTCAGTAGTATCCATGATGACATCACTACATGGGGAGAGATGAAGGAAGCTTTGTGCATGTAGTTTGGAACAAGGGACTGTATTATAGAATGCAATGAATAACTAGGAGTTTGTGGAAGACTGGTAGCATATAAGCTTATATACACAAGTATTCAAGTATCATGCTAGAGATCAAGGATATTTCTATGGAGATAGTTTTTTTAACTTCATGGAGAGATTGTAGCCATGACAAAACACAAAAAAGAGAAGGAATATTGTTTAGATTCTTGCATAGGCTATTATTGTGACAAATAAGATTTTGGATTTCCATGTAAATGGGAAGACATAAGGGAAATATCAAGGTGGTGATAAAGGATAGAAGGAGACAAAAGGATAAGGGAAGTATTAAAAGGAATATGGATTGAAGTAGAGTAAGTGAGGGAAAGGGAAGAAGTCTCTTTCACCTTGGATATGCGGAGAAGATCAATGGCGAAGGATTTACATGTAAGTAGAAGTTAATTGCAATGCAACATGAAGAGAAACTATCTATATGGATGATGCAGGTTTTAGGTGTAACTCCTTCAAAAGAGGCTACTCCAAAGCATGATTGAAGTAATAACAAGTGGAACTATGTGAGTATATGTGTACATGGGATTCAACAAGTTTCTTTGATAGATAATAGTGTTACTCACAACTTCTTGAGGGAGGATGTAGTGGGGAGAATGGGTTTGCATATTGTTCCAATCCATATGTCCCTCAAAGTAGTGAACTTTGAGGATAGGAGAGTTATTGGGATGATTAAAAATGTTCCAATGAAGATCAGATGTTGGAGTCGGAAGGTTGAATTCGCCACCATTCAATTGGATGACTATGAGGTTATATTTGGATAGGATTTTTGGATTGGAAAGAGAGTTGTACATGTACCACATTTGGTGTGATTTCTCATTCTTTCCGGAGTAGAGCCCATGATATTTTTGACCTTGCAAGACATTTTAGGTGGAGATGTGATGATGAAAATCATTCATGTTGAGGAGAGACATATTGAAAATAAGATGTTAGGAGGTTGGATCATGTGGATTCTAATATTTTATGATAGGCACATACTGTGACTAATTTGGTAGAGAGCATTTTGAATCACCCTAAGAGACCTGAGATGGTTGATGCTGAGACTTAGATATTGAAGATTATTTTGATGATGATGGCGCTAGAAGGATTTCATTTGCAATCCAGGATGATGTTCCTTGGTATAAACAATCGAGTAGAGAGCTTGAAGGGTGTAGTGAGGCACGAGGAACAAAGGGTTTTCTTGAGGATCTATAGTTGGAGAGGTTAATTTACGAACATGAAGGTACGATTGGTTTAGTTAATGGTAAAAAATGAGTACATCAACATTTGGGGACATCAGCCGATCAGGACCCCAATTAGGCCCTTATCCATTTGGTGTGGGGATTCTCACATGTTAAAATGTGTCCAATTACCCTTTGCCTAAAACTAGCCTAATATAAACTTAATCTAATCTAACTCCAAATTTATCCTTTTCCTACTAAGATATCACCTTCTTTCATAAGCAAACAGAAGAGGAGTTACCTATCTGTATTTTCTTGAATTGAAGAAGGGAATCCTTTGTTGAAACAAGGGCTCAACAAAGACACATGAATGTTTGCTCCTATGAAAAGAGACTTTTGAAAATGCATCTAATTAAACTAATATGCAAAATGCAATCTAATATAAATGCAAATAGAAAAAGATAAATCCTAAACTATCTTGATTAAAAAAGGGATTAGTGCCACTTTCAATGAAGAGAGAGGTAAAAAAAAGGAAGAAAGATTATAATTGAATTTAAAGTTAAAGTATACTAGCAAATCATAAATATAGTTCTTTTAATTTATTGTAATTAAAACATATATCCAATAAAGATATTTCAATAAGTAGTTATTAAAACATTGCATGCATATACTTAAATTCAATTATTAACAAATGAATTCACACATTATTAACAAATGAATTCGATGTGAGATTTGTTATGGTATTAAAAAAATAGTTCTGATAACACAATAAAAATTTAGAAACGACAAGATTGTGATTCGTTGATAAATAGCTATCAGTAAATTGAAGCGAGTCTCTTCGAATTTAGTATCCTGATTCAAAATCTGTTTGGTCCTAGAAAGCTAGCTTTATAGAATTTTAAATAATACTGGCCTAGATCCATCTAACTCTGGATCTATCATGCGCCGAGAGGGATCAAATCTCTCGAGGTGCAAACCTTTCCTGAAGTTTTTCACTCAAAAAATAGGTTTGCACTGAAATCAATGCATTTACTCAAATAAATCCAATAGGATTAGAAATCGCCATCTACATTGAAATCAATGCATTTAGTGCAAAACATCAAATAGGATTAGAAATCATCTACATTGAAACCAATTCATCTAGTGCAAGTAATCAAATATAATTATAAATCGACATTTAAATTGAAATCAACAAATTCAGTGCAAGCAATCAAATTGTATTAGAAATCACCACATACACTGAAATCAATGCAAGTAATCAAATATCATTAGAAATAAATATCTACACTAAAATCGATGCATATAGTGCAAATAATCAAATAGGATTATAAATCACCATCTCCACTTAGATCAATCCATCTAGTGTGAGAAATATTCTTCCCTCTCTCCACCCTCCATCCATATCTATATCCCCCTCCATCTCTTATTTTCTGTCTCTCTATCTCACCCTCCTAAACACACACATATATCAATCTCTTTGTCAATCCCCTCCTCTCCCCATCTCTCTCTTCTTCCCTCTTTTCACCTTCCATCTATATCTCTATCTCCCCCCTCTCTCCCTCTCTCTCCATCTTCCTTATAACTTTCTCTCTCTCTCTCTCTCTCTCTCTCTCTCTCTCTCTCCACCTTTCTCTCTCTATTTCTTTCTTCTTACCTCTCTCCTCCTCCCCCTCCAAGTCCATCTCTCTTTCCCTCCCTCTCTCCACTCTCTCACATCCTCTCTCTTCCTTCCTCTCTTTCCCTTTCTCTCCCATCTCTCTCTCCCTCTCTCTCTCTCTCTTCACCCACCAACTATGTTACTATACCCCTCCCTCTCTCCCTATATATCCTTCTCCTCCCTTATATCCATCTCTCCTTATTTGTCTCTTTATCTCAGCCCCAAACATACACGCTCTCTCTCTGTCTCTCCCTTGTCACTCCTTCTCTCTCTCCACTTCTCACTCTCTATATTTATTATTTCCTACATCTTTCTCCCTCCAACTCCATCTCTCTTATCGATCCCTCTCTCCTCCTCTCTCTCAAGTCCTCTCTCTCATCCTTCCTCTCTCTCTCTCCCCTAAATCCCTTTCTCTTCCCTGATCTCTCTCTCTCCAATACTCTCTCTTCCCCCATCACTCTCCTCCTCTCTCTCATCCTTCCTCTCTCTCCCTTTCTCTCCCACCTCTCGCTCTCTCTTTTCCCTCCAATCCTCTCTCTTCCCCCATATCTCTCTCTCTCTCTCTCTCTCTCTCTCTCTCTCTCTCTCTCTCTCTCTTCCCCCATCCCTTTCTTTCTCTCTCTCTTTCCACCCTTCTCCCTCTCCAACTACATTACTATATCCCTCCCTCTCTCCTTCTCACTTCTTCTCTCCCCCTTCTTTCCATAAATTTTACTTTGTCTCTTTATCTCACCCCTAAACATACACACTCTCTCTCCATCTCTCCCTTATAACTCTCTCTCTCTCTTTCTTCTTAGTTATGTAAACTAATGAACATAAATATTTGTAAATATAAAGCAGATTATGGAGTAAATATGAAAAAAGGTTTTATTTACTTAACATACTTCTAGTTTATTTATATTTATATTTATTTACCATACCCCTTTTCTTTACTATGGTATTTGGCCCATAGGCTTGTTATATAATTACATTTTTATTTATAATCCTATTTGATATATTGTTATTTATTTACCTTACCTCTTTATGCCTATTTTATATTTATTTATTTACCATACCTCTTTATATATATTTTATATTTATTTATCATACTTTTTTATACCTCTTTTATATTTATTTATTTACCCATGGTATTTGGCCCATGGTATCAATATTAATTTGTCCCATGGTATTCGTCCCATAGGCTTCATCTAAATAAAAACTCTTTTTAAAGTTTTTTTAAATATAAAAAGGTTTATGGAATAAATATAAAAAGAATTTTTATTTATTTACCATACATCTAGTTTATATATTTTTTTATTTATTTACCATAACTCTGGAGTAAGTATAAATTCATTTTACAAATATTTAATTAAAATAAATATTAAAAGATTTTGGATTTTGATTGTTTGTGTTGAATTAACTCTTTTCCTTTGATTTAGGAAATGGCATTGACTTTAGTAAAGAGTAAATATGTTTAAAATTTTACTTAATTTGGAAATTCAATGTGGTAATTTTTTTTGTTAAAGGTAAATTTATGATCCATTCAAATTCAGGTATATAATTTAATATCCATTCAAATTATATAAATAATACACAATTGTATTAGAAATTGATATATGTTCTAGTACAATGCCATTTTTATTTTTTATTTTTTTTAATTTAAAACTTAAGCCGACATTTTGTATGAGGACGTGACATACCTGACATCGGGGTCATATTGGGCTGTAGATGCGCCTCTCGGCGCAATTAAACAAATGAAATTCACAATAGTGCTGATGTTAATCATTAATACACCAATTCAGAAAAGAATTAGATCAAAATTAAAACTGCACCGCAGCAAGTCCCTGCCTTGAAGCGGGGAGCTTAAAGAAAACGTTTACACCCCTTCATGATATCAGTAAGATAATATTCATGATATAGAATTTCGAATAATATTAAACAAATGAAATTAACAATAGTGCTGATGTTACTCATTAATACACCAATTCAGAAAAGAATTACATCAAAATTAAAACTGCACCGCAGCAAGTCCCTGCTTTGAAGCGGGGAGCTTAAAGAAAACGTTTACACCCATTCATGATATCAGTAAGATAAGTACTCTAACCCGTTCTAGTTTACACTTTAGATTGTTCAAAGTTATGTGAATTAATTAACCTGGATTTGGTAAACAATATCGGTCATGAATTACTATGAGTGGTTTTGATAGGCCAGGCCCCTATCAAGTCCATTGACTGCACATAATGAAGTGCAAGAGTTAACACATTTTCATTAACCAAAAGAGGCCAAAAATATGAACCATAAATATTAAATATATTAATAAAATATTAATATATTAATAAAATATTAAATATATTAATAAATATATGAATATGCAATTCAAAACATTTTTAAAAAGTATAATTATAAAATACAGGGGTCTTTATGGAATAAGATATAGAGGCGCATGTTCGCCCTGAATGCATTACACTTGGATTTGCATAATATTCGCCCATTGTTATCAGTGCTCTTTGAATTATCATTTGCAGTGGGAACGACTTGTGACAATGAATGACTGTAATGAGAACGAATCGGCTTCTATTACTGCATCTGATGTCGAATCTGGACTTCCTGTGACTCTGTGCCGGATTGCAGATATAGATGACAGATATTTTGCGCTTCTGTGCCGCATGGAGGATATAGATAGATGACAGATTTAACGAATTGGAGGTGCTTGACACAATGTTGCTCTCCACGATTATGTGGTCTTCGCCCTGCCCTGACTGTCTGGTGAGGTTCAAAGCGAACATTCAACATAACGGGCGATTTTATTATTTTAAGCCTGGAAGCATTATAAGTTAAGTTATTCATATTTAAAATGCAGAGTATGAATATTGGTCCAGTTTGTAGCATTAGCATCAACTTGAAGTCCTTACTTGTTTTACAGGGAGTAACGAGCACAAAGATTCTAAAGGTTTAATAATCCGCAACTAGCAAGGTAAATTTTCATTGTAATAGCCCATTTCAAATTTCATTGAAGATTATATGCTGCTCATGGTTGATGACATCATAGATTCCATAAATGGCTCCAGAGAAAAGCATAATATTGGATGATCTACTTACAAATATAACCAATCAATTACCACAATGATTAATTTTGTGAATGTTTACTTTATTTTGGATATGTGGAATTTCTGACAGAGGTACTCCATAATTGAAATCTTTCTGGCTGGGCCTGCAAGAAGAGAAGGGAGATGACATCGACAATTATGCATCTGTTGTGTTTAATGGGGATTGGGGAGATTCAAACAATGATTTCCAAAGAGAGATGCACAATGAAATGTATTGTGCCTCTGGTTGTTTTGATTAGAGTTATACTGTAAACAGGTTTTAACGCAATCTTCGCAGGTCGTAAGAGTATTTCAGGATTCATCTTCTTTATACAGTTTGTCAGATTCATCTGATATAAAATCATAATATTTTTAAGGTGGAAAACAGCTCTATGTGATTCTTTATTTATTGTAATGATTGTATTATATTCCAGTTGTCTTAGTTTGGTGTATTCTGTAAAATAGTTTTCAAATACGGACTTTGAAGATTAGGTAAGAATTACTGTTCTAATACCTCTTCATGACAAATGATAGAATACACAATTACAATTACGGATGAGGTGTGTGTTGACGACATCATTTACAATAAGCCGCACCAGTATGACATGTTGTCAGCGAGGCATCTTTTACAATAGCCGCACCAGTGTGACATGTTGTCAGCGATGGTCGTTGCTGGAGGTGCTGGTCCTAATTCTATGCTCAACAAGGGTTTCTGTTCATAGTTTACAGGCTGTTGAGGTGGTACGTCTATGGATTCTCTTGATCATATCGTGTTCCGCTATTTTTTCAAGTTCTTTCAAGTTATAAATATTTGTATTTAGCAAGAGAAATTAGGGAAAATATCAGGGCAGAATTAAAATATTTGCAATTATAAATCATATTTATGCTAATTGAAATATAAACAAATTTGGTGACTATCCACTGTAATATCTTGAACCTTTTTTTATAGGATGGAAGTTGGAAATCAGAGAGATGGCGAATCTGGATTTCCTGTGCCTCTGTGCCCGATGGGCGAGTGAATATGCTTGTCCTACGCCTGATGCTTCTGTGCCTGATGCGAACACCGAATTATAGGGTATTGGTGTTAATGGCGATGAAAAGATGCGAGAAATACCGTCCCCGTTGAAGGAAATTAGAGAGATCTGACCCATTGTTAATGAAGAAGAATCAGAGAGATCTGACCCATTCTTAATGAAGAAGGAAGTCTCTCTGATACCAGCAAAAAGAAATACCAGAAATTTCAGTTCCCGTTCCAGAGCCAAGCCAACATCCATAGCAGCAGAGCTCGTCAGTTTTCAGTCGGGCAGATCCAAATAAATCCTAACAGAGCGAGTATCCTTGTTAGGCGCAGATACATGCACAAAGCGCCCCAGCTCTTCATGCATGCAGTCATTCGTGTCATCCTAACAAGGCCATTTATAACATGTAAAGAATACCCAAAAACTCCAAACATTTAACACTAGCACAACCACATTAGTAAAAACTAATGTGGTTGATATACGCCGATATGCGTATATAAAATAGATTTACAACCACATTTACCAATGTGGTTGATATACGCCGATAGGCCTATATCCACTACCCATCACATTAATTTATATATCAATAAATAAATATTATATATAATAATTTTATTATATTAAATTGAAATATATATATTATATATTAATAAGAATATTAATATATTAAATATATTAATTATGATTAAAATCACAAAATATTTTATATATATTAATAATATTATAATAAGTATTAATAATATATATTAAAAATATTTATTAATATATTAAAAGTATTAACTATATACATACTATAAATAAACTTGAAATATATATAATATATATTATTATAAAAATAATATTAATAATATATAATAATTTAATATTTATTTATATATTAATATCATAGATGGTTATATTATTAATAAACCAAAAGAATTAATAATATATTAATAATATATATTATATCATAGTTGGTTATATTATTAATAATATATATTAATAATATTATAATATTACTAATAATTATTATTTATAAATATTTGAATCTTTATTTATAATGATTATTGGTAATATTATAATATTATTAATATTACTAAATAAATATTATAATATTATAATATTATTAATATATCTTATTAATAATATTATAATATTAATAATAAACATTATTAATAAATATTTGAATATTTATTAATAATATTATAATATTACTAATAATCATTATTAATAAATATTTGAATATTTATTTAAAATGATTATTAGTAATATTATAATATTATTAATATTAACCAAAGGTGTAAATATTATAAACCATAGGAATTGGTGAACCCAAGGGATAAATATTATAAACATAAGGGATCAATATTAAAAACACAAGAGATTAATAAACCGTAAGAATTGATATTTTAAACTAAAAAACCTAATAAATTAATAATCCATAAGAATCAATATTTTAAACATAAGATATTAATAAACCAATGAGATTATTAACATTATAAACCAAAAGAACTAATAGACCCAAGGGTTTAATGTTATAAAGCAAAGGAATCAGCGAACCCAAGGGATAAATATCATAAACCTAACGGATGAATATTATAAACAATAAAGATTAATAAACCCTAAGAATTAATATTTTAAACTGAAAAATCTAAGAAATTAACAAACCCCGAGAATTAGTATTTTAAACTCAAGAGAGTAATAAACCGAATGTGTGATTAACATTATAAACCAAAAGAACTAATAAACCCAAGGGTTTAATATTATAAACCAAAGGAGTGAGTGGGCCCAAGGGATAAATATTAAAAACCTAAGGAATCAATATTTGTCAGAATGTGACATTTGATCAGGGATGACATTGATCGATTATTCATATTATAAACCAAAAGAACTAATAAACCCAAGGGTTTAATATTATAAACCAAAGGAATTGGTGAACCCAAGGGGATTGATTTAAACATTGAGACAATTGTTCTCACAATGCTACATTTGATCATGGATGACATTGATCGATTATTCATATTATAAACCAAAAGTACTAATAACCCCAAGGGTTTAATATTATAAACCAAAGGAATTGGTGAACCCAAGGGAAAACCATTACCTAACAAATTACAAACCAAAGTAATTGGTGAACCCAAGGGAATTCATTTAAACATTGAGACAATTGTTGTCATTATTCATATTATAAACCAAAAGAACTAATAAACCCAAGGGTTTAATATTATAAACCAAAAGAATTGGTGAACCCAAGGGAAAACTATTACCCAACAAATTATAAACCAAAGGAATTGGTGAACCCAAGGGAAAACCATTACCCAACAAATTATAAACCAAAGGAATTGGTGAACCCAAGGGAATTGATTTAAACATGGATGACATTGATCGATTATTTATATTATAAACCAAAAGGAATTGGTGAACCCAAGGGAAACCATTACCCAACAAATTATAAACCAAAGGAATTGGTGAACCCAAGGGAATTGATTTAAACATTGAGACAATTGTTGTCACAATGCGACGTTCGACCAACTATGACCATGGTTGGCCATGGGTGATTTTCATATTGAGACAATGTTTATCAGAATGTGACATTTGATCATGGATAACATTGATCGATTATTTATATTATAAACCAAAGGAATTGGTGAACCCAAGGGAAAACCATTACCCAACAAAGTATAAACAAAAGGAATTGGTGAACCGAAGAGAATTCATTTAAACATTGAGACAATTGTTGCCACAATGGGACGTTGGACCAAGTATGACCATGGTTGGCCATGGCTGATTTCATATTCAGACAATTTTTTGATGGATGACATTGATCGATTATTCATATTATAAACCAAAAGAACTAATAAACCCAAGGGTTTAATATTATAAACCAAAGGAATTGGTGAACCCAAGGGAATTGATTTAAACATTGAGACAATTGTTGTCACAATGCGATGTTGGACCAACTATGACCATGCCTGGCCATGGGTGATTTTCATATTGAGACAATATTTTTCAGAATGTGACATTTGATCATGGATGACATTGATCGAATATTCATATTATAGACCAAAAGAACTAATAAACCCCAAGGGTTTAATATTATAAACCAAAGGAATTGGTGAACCCAAGGGAATTGATTTTCATATTGAGAAAATATTTTTCAGAATGTAACATTTGATCATGGATGAAATTGCTCGATTATTCATATTATAAACCAAATGAACTAATAAACCCAAGGGTTTAATATTATCAACCAAAGGAATTGGTGAACCCAAGGGAATTGATTTAAATATTGAGACAATTGTTCTCACAATGCGACGTTCGACCAACTATTACCATGGTTGGCCATGGGTGATACTCATATTGAGACAATGTTTTTCAAAATGTGACATTTGATCGTGGATGACATAAACAGGTTTAATATTATAAATCAAAGGAATTGGTGAACGCAAGGGACAACCATTACCCAAAAATTATAAACTAAAGTAATTGGTGAACCCAAGGGAATTGATTTAAACATTGAGACAATTGTTATCACAATCCGACATTGGACCAACTATGACCAGGGATGGCCATGGGCTATTTTCATATTGAGACAATATTTGTCAGAATGTGACATTTGATCGTGGATGACATAAACCCAAGGGTTTAATATTATAAACCAAAAGAATTGGTGAACCCAAGGGAAAACCATTACCCAACAAATTATAAACCAAAGGAATTGGTGAACCCAAGGGGATAAATATTCAAACCACATTGAATTCTTACAGTTCTGGTGATATTTATAATATTTATCCCCTTGGGTTCACCATGCTTATATTTGGTCTAAATATCATAAACCCAACGGATGAATATTATAAACAATAAAGATTAATAAACCCTAAGAATTAATATTTTAAACTGAAAAATCTAAGAAATTAACAAACCCTGAGAATTAGTATTTTAAACTCAATAGAGTAATAAACCGAATGTGTGATTAACATTATAAACAATGAAATGTGCGGCAAGGGTTTATCATTATAAAAACAAAGGTCGGTGGACCCAAGGGATAAATATTAAAAACCTAAGGAATCAATATTTGTCAGAATGTGACATTTGATCATGGATGACATTGATCGATTATTCATATTATAAACCAAAAGAAATAATAAACCCAAGGGTTTAATATTATAAACGAAAGGAATTGGTGAACCCCAAGGGATTGATTTAAACATTGAGACAATTGTTCTCACAATGCGACATTTGATCTGGATGACATTGATCGATTATTCATATTATAAACCAAAAAAACTAATAACCCCAAGGGTTTAATATTATAAACCAAAGGGGTGGTGAAGACGAGGGAATTCATTTAAATATTGAGACAATTGTTGTCATTATTCATGTGTGCAATCAAAAAAATTTAATAAGCTTAAAGGGTTTAATATTATAAACCAAAGGAATTGGTGAACCCAAGGGAAAACCATTACCCAACAAATTATAAACCAAAGGAATTGGTGAACCCAAGGGAATTGATTTTAACATTGAGACAATTGTTGTCACAATGCGACGTTGGACCAACTATGACCATGGTTGGCCATGGGTGATTTTCATATTGAGACAATATTTGTCAGAATGTGACATTTGATCATGGATGACATTGATCGATTATTCATATTATAAGCCAAAAGAACTAATAAACCCAAGGGTTTAATATTATAAACCAAAGGAATTGGTGAACCCAAGGGAATAAATATTCAAACCACATTAAATTCATACCGATTACGGTGATATTTTATAATATTTATCCCCTTGGGTTCACCATGGTCATAGTTGGTCTAAATATCATAAACCCAATGGATGAATATTATAAACAATAAAGATTAATAAACCCTAAGAATTAATATTTTAAACTGAAAAATCTAAGAAATTAACAAACCCTAAGAATTAGTATTTTAAAATCAAGAGAGTAATAAACCGAATGTGTGATTAACATTATAAACCAAAAGAACTAATAAACCCAAGGGTTTAATATTATAAACCAAAGGAGTCAGTGGACCCAAGGGATAAATATTAAAAACCTAAGGAATCAATATTTGTGAGGATAACGACATTTGATGATGGATGACATTGATCGATTATTCATAATATAAACCAAAAGAACTAATAACCCCAAGGGTTTAATATTATAAACCAAAGGAATTGGTGAACCCAAGGGGATTGATTTAAGCATTGAGACAATTGTTCTCACAATGAGACATTTGATCATGGATGACATTGATCAATTATTCATATTATAAACCAAAAGAACTAATAACCTCAAGGGTTTAATATTATAAACCAAAGGAATTGGTGAACCCAAGGGAATTCATTTAAATATTGAGACAATTGTTGTCATTATTCATATTATAAACCAAAAGAACTAATAAACCCAAGGGTTTAATATTATAAACCAGAAGAATTGGTGAACCTAAGGGAAAACCATTACCCAACAAATTATAAACCAAAGGAATTGGTGAACCCAAGAGAAATGATTTAAACATTGAGACATTTTTTGTCAGAATGCAACGCCCGACCAACTATGACCATGGTTGGCCATGGGTGATTTTCATATCGAGACAATGTTTGTCAGAATGTGACATTTGATCATGGATGACATTGATCGATTATTTATATTATAAACCAAAATAACTAATAAACCCAAGGGTTTAATATTATAAACCAAAGGAATTGGTGAACTGTAAGGGATATTTTCTCCATTTAAACATTGAGACAATTGTTGTCATTAACAACGTCAATTATGATGATGACAGAGCCAATATGGCTGATTTCATATTCCCATACTTATTATTTGAAGATTAGATCGATTATTCATATTATAAACCAAAGGAATTGGTGAACCCAAGGGAATTGATTTAAAGATTGAGACAAGTTTTGTCACAATGCGACGTTCGACCAACTATGACCACATTTGATCAAACCCTTGTGAAACCAAGGGGATTGATTTAAACAATGAGACAATTGTTCTCACAATGCGACATTTGGACCAAATATTATTCTGATTCAAATTAATTAATATTAATAATATTCAGAATGTGACATTTGATTATGGATGACGTTGATCGATTATTCATATTATAAACCAAAAGAACTAATAAACCCAAGGGTTTAATATTATAAACCAAAGGAATTGGTGAACCCAAGGGAAATCCATTACCCAACAAATTATAAACCAAAGGAATTGGTGAACCCAAGGGAATTGATTTAAACATTGAGACAATTGTTATCACAATGCGACGTTGGACCAACTATGACCATGGTTGGCCATGGGTGATTTTCATATTGAGACAATATTTGTGAGAATGTGACATTTGATCATGGATGACATTGATCGATTATTCATATTATAAACTAAAAGAACTAATAAACCCAAGGGTTTAATATTATAAACCAAAGGAATTGGTGAACCCAAGGGAATTGATTTAAACATTGAGACAATTGTTGTCACAATGCGACGTTGGACCAACTATGACCATGGTTGGCCGTAGGTGATTTTCATATTGAGACAATATTTTTCAGAATGTGACATTTGATTATGGATGACATCGATCAATTATTCATATTATAAACCAAAAGAACTAATAAACCGAAGGGTTTAATATTATAAACCAAAGGAATTGGTGAACCCAAGGGAAATCCATTACCCAACAAATTATAAACCAAAGGAATTTGTGAACCCAAGAGAATTGATTTAAACATTGAGACAATTGTTGTCACAATGCGATGTTGGACCAACTATGACCATGGTTGGCCATGGGTGATTTTCATATTGAGACAATATTTGTCAGAATGTGACATTTGATCATGATCACAATGCGATGTTGGACCAACTATGACCATGGTTGGCCATGGGTGATTTTCATATTGAGACAATATTTGTCAGAATGTGACATTTGATCATGGATGACATTGATCGATTATTCATATTATAAACCAAAAGAACTAATAAACCCAAGGGTTTAATATTATAAACCAAAGGAATTGGTGAACCCAAGGGAATTGATTTAAATTATTTGTTTTGTTTAGGGAATGAAATATTTTAGAATATATATATGTTTAAATGAGAAATATTTTAAATGAGAAATATAAGTTTTTTTTCTCTTCTTCCATCAAAATATGTTATTGATTGAGCACAAAAGGAATTAGATATCTCTATCGTATAGGGTTTTCTAATGCATCTATTGGTCCAATAACGTTTTTAATTAAAATGAACCGAACATATGTAATTTTTTTTGTTCTCATTATAGCTGACATTATTTCTTAATTTAATAAACATTTTATTTTTATTTTAGGAAAGATGTGTCAAAGCTAGAGTAAACATAAAAAAAATTACACATCTCATACACTTTTAATAAAAAAATAATAAAGATTGTATTACTTATACTACCAAATTTATATTTTTAAACCTTTTTAATATTTTATTTTCCTAAATTAATATTTAAAACATATGATATAAAAAACTTAATTTTTTAAAGTAAACTTTAAGTTTTATTTATATTATTGTTTTCATTTTTTTTTTTTTATTATAAAAAAATTAATAATGATAATTAATAATAATGATTAGTGTTTATTAAAATTTATCCTGAAATTAAAAGAAATAGAATTCGTTTAAATTTTGTATCTTAAAAATAAAAAACACTCCAAATTATTATATAAAAAAATCAATAATAAAATTAATATTTCCTAAATAAAATCTAATATAAAAAATTATTTATTAAATTTATATTTATAATTTATTTGAATGACTTTCAAATGTAAAACTATATTTTATGGTTTTCAAATCATATGGTACGTTCGGGTTAGTGTGGATTGTTCCAATCTATATTTTTTTAAATACATAGTTATTTAAAATGAGTTAATTTTTATAATAATAAAGTATTCTTTTAATAAAACAAAATTAAAAAAAACACAATCAACCTTGGCTTCAATTCATGATAAGTATTAAAATACTTAATTCATGATATTATGTATAATAATTTTATTATATTAACTTGAAATATATGTATTATATATTAATAAGAATATTTATCAATAGGTTTAATATTAATAGTATTAAACATTTTTATAATACTATTAATATACTATAGTATTTACATATGACTCAATATTATTAATATTGTGATTACAATATAAATATAGATAAAAGATATTGATAATTATTTTAATATGTTAATAAATGGATATTAATCATTAAAATAATATTGAGACAAAAATAAGTATTATTAGTAATAACTTTATCCTATTATATTATTATATTTTGTTAATTTTCATGATATTATGTATACTAATTTTATTAGATTAACTTGAAATATATGTATTATATATTAATAAGAATATTTATCAATGGGTTTAATATTAATAGTATTAAACATTTTTATAATACTATTAATATACTATAGTATTTACATATGACTCAATATTATTAATATTGTGATTACAATATAAATATATATAAAAGATATTGATAATTATTTTAATATGTTAATAAATGGATATTAATCATTAAAATAATATTGAGACAAAAATAAGTATTATTAGTAATAACTTTATCCTATTATATTATTATATTTTGTTAATTTTGTTATATATATATATATATATAGTCAATCTTTGATGGCCACATTAACAATATACATCTAATCATTATTAGTGATTAATCAATATTTGTCACATCTCCATGAATATACCAATCACATTAGTATTAATAAACATGTTTTTGTTACTAATAATAAAATAAACAATTTCATATTACAAATTTCAAAAAATCAAAATAAAAATAATAACTTGAAAAAAACTTTAAAAATAAAATATAAATACATGATTTCATCTCAAATAATATTGTATTAAAAATTTTCAAATATAAAAAAATGAATATATATTATTTAGTCTCTATATAATCTTGTACTAGTAAAACCACCCTGTTAAAGTCAAAAACTTAAAATCATTGAAACCACCTGATGAAATTCAAAAAACTCAAAAAATCATTGAAACCACTAAGATTAAATTAAATTAAAAATAAATAAAATAAAATAAAAAATATTATCAAATATTATTATTATTATCGGCGTAATTATAAAATATTATTATTATCACTATCATTACTTGTGATTAAAATATTATCTAAATTTTAATTCATATTATTAGGTATAAAATTATAATCGTTAAAAGAATTCAAAGGGTTTAGAACGTTAACAACGATGATTTTAACTTTTACCAATTCCATTACCGCCTCACCCAAACAGAAAATGGTACAGCCACCATCATCGTTCGTTGGATGGCTCTCGTTGCCAAGGATTGAATGAAGGATGGGGTTTACACAGCCAAGAACAGAATGCAGACCTACTGTCGAGGGGACAGGTTGTGATGAAGCGTTAGTTCCCGTTAACACTGGGGCAGAGGGACATAAAGAGGGAGACCCATCTACTATTGCTTGTTGCGCACAAAAATTCGAGCCCAAGAGTGAAGAATGATCAGTGTCCAATGAATATGAAGTAAGGAAGAAACCAGAATTCTTACGCTATCAGAGAGGAACCCATAATTAGGAGGAGAGATACCCTGATCCGGAGAAGTGCAAGTCTTCAGGTCCAGTTTGGAAAAATTAATTGCGTCGATTGATGGTGTTGAGATTTAAGTTGAAGCTACAATCACTAAGTCGACGTTGCCATAGAGACCCTCAGAATTAGTTAGTGATCTATCATTTTTACGATCTGTCTTTACCAACCTATCTGAAGAGTGTGCAGGAGAGAAATACCCTGAAATCGTTTCCGAAGAGGGTTTAGCTGTAGAAACCCCCTGTTGCTTCTGTCAATGTGTCCAAGGTAAACACTATTTGGGTATTGAACAACGATCCTGATCCTGAGATGCCATCAGCCGTTTCCGAATCTGATTAAATTTTATATACATATTTTCCAGAAGAGAGTCAATAGAAATTTAAAAAATTAATCATTGGAAGTTACAACATTAGAAACAAATACTCCACATTTTATAATCATGGGTTGCAGTAAATGTAGTCAACTGTTATTAAAAGATCCTGTGTTGTTGAATGTCCATGTAATTTTAATGGGTTTAATAGGAAAGCGTATCTCTTTTATTATAAGTTTAACTTCAAGGAGTAAAGTATATATATTTCTATAAACTTTGTTAGTAAAATCTCAACAAAAGATGTTAACGCTCATATCTGCTACTAATAAGTTAAAAATCTTTAAAATCAGTTATTATTATGGTTGCAATAAGAATAAATAATTAGTAATCTTAAAATTGAATTATGATTATGATTGCAATAAAAATAAATACCTCGCTCGGGAACTGGTCTCTCCCTGGACATGGATCTCATTTTGTTTATTTTGTAAAGCCATATAAAAAGCATAAGACAAAGTCGAGCAATCCGCCTCCTATAGACCCGCACATAATGGCCACCTTTTTCGGAGATTTTCCTGTAACGCAGACTTTGAGAAAACAATAAAGAGAAGGCAATGTAAAGGAAATAAAATTTAATTAAACATTACCCTGATGCTCTGTAGTGTTGCTGGGTGGAAATAATGTCGAGAATGAGTATGTCTCAAACTGAATTCTGCAACTTCCTAACAACGCTTCGGCCCCTTGTTTTACCATAAAAGGATATAGCTTTTTGAGCGCTATTAACAAACATGATTTGCACTGTTCTATGGGAAAATCTCTCAAGCATTCAACCAGAGCGAAAACTCTGTGCGTATCAGAGGAAGAAGAGGGAGCAGATTCTAAAATCTTTAAAATCAGTTATTATTATGGTTGCAATAGGAATAAATAATTAGTAATCTTAAAATTGAATTATGATTATGATTGCAATAAAAATAAATACCTCGCTCGGGAACTGGTCTCTCCCTGGACATGGATCTCATTTTGTTTATTTTGTAAAGCCATATAAAAAGCATAAGACAAAGACGAGAAATCCGCCTCCTATAGACCCGCACATAATGGCCACCTTTTTCGGAGATTTTCCTGTAACGCAGACTTTGAGAAAACAATAAAGAGAAGGCAATGTAAAGGAAATAAAATTTAATTAAACATTACCCTGATGCTCTGTAGCGTTGCTGGGCGGAAATAATGTCGAGAATGAGTATGTCTCAAACCGAATTCTACAACTTCCTAACAACGCTTCGGCCCCTTGTTTTACCATAAAAGGATACAGCTTTTTGAGCACTATTAACAAACATGATTTGCACTGTTCTATGGGAAAATCTCTTAAGCATTCAACCAGAGCGAAAACTCTATGCGTATCAGAGGAAGAAGAGGGAGCAGATTCTGCAGAGAATCTCTTGCTTGGGAGATCGGAATTTTCACCAGTCAAAAGACGAAATAGATCCATGACCTCAGTTTGAAAACCAGCCGGATTATCCTTCACAGTTTGGGGATTGGGGAGAATAGAAATGACATGGGCATCTAAGTCTGAAAAGAAACTGAAATTATCATAACGCAAGAAACACACATCGAACCACATTCGGCCACCTATGTCGTTCTCGCAAAGCTGTTGAAGAGCGATGTTCGCTTCCTGTGAACAGTTAGAGCATTGTTGTGGCGATGCGTCTTTTCGGCACTCGAGAAGGCCATACACCTTCTCTTCCGGCTTCTCCACTGTTCCTGCTCTCGTCGTCCTCGAAGATGCTACCCCTTGTGTTGAAAATCGCAGATGAGTGGGGCAGTTCCCCAAGGTCCGCATAGAAATCATCATCATCATCTAAATTATTGGAACCTGAAATGCATAGCTCAGCTACAAACTGCACGAATGCCAGAGGCTCGTCTTCTTGAATTTCCATGGGAGAGACGACCCGTTCCACTCCTCCACCGTTACCTCCGACTTGAAACCACCAGGGCGCCCACCTCACGACGTGTCCTTGTCCGCCGGCGCCTTCAGACACTTGGCATAACAGTGTCACACACTTGGACAAGCGTTAGTCTTTCAGTTTCATTCAAAAGTTTAATCTTGATAGGTGTCAATTAATAAATGGCACAGTAAATTTTTAATCCAGATTTGTAAAAAAATAATTTAAGTACGGTTTAAACACCTGATTTAGATATGCAAGGAAGTTAGTGGGGTAGATTTCATCCATAGATTTAGTGGCGATGACCAGAATATACTGGCATCTTCCAATCCTGACCATCAGATCAAAAAAATTAATTAGCCTAATCACAAAACATGCTCCTTCCGACAGGGGGTTACGCCTATCGGCGTAATTAGTAAATTAACATTAATTTAGAGGGTGAATATATACGATTTGAAAAATGAACATAATGTAAGGCATGTTTAGGGAAGAGGCCAATAAGACGAAAAGTTATAAAGAAGTCAATAAGACGAAAAGTTATAAACTATGTTTATATTAAATAAACAGCGAATAATAAGCAGGTTACGCAAGTTAATAAGCAGGTTAAACTAATGCGCCGACGCAGAGGGGACTAATAATAAGAAGTCTACAAATTGTACATTTATTAAGTTCAAATATTTTTGTTCTTGTTTAGTCCTTTGAGCCTCTAACTCTCTCTCGTCAAGAAATAATCAGTTATACCAGTGCAACGACCTCTTCCTTACATAAATCAAAGTTCTCTTTATTTTATAGACTAGCAATTGCACTATTATCAGATGTTGCAAAGGAAACGCCGTAAGATTCTTATGTGGAATACAATTGTTAATAGGACTAAAGATGTAATGACTCCAAGAAAACTAGAAATAAGAATTTTTTGATTTGTTGATGTCGATTGGCAAGATTTGAAGATGAGGTGTTGATGTCGATTGGCAAGATTTGAAGATGAGATGGCTGACGCCGTCATTGTAAGAATACTTCGAGTTGGAAAAGCTGGTACTCACAATAACTTCAATGAAGCATATAACTAGCAAAACCATTCTAAGACTCCAAAAAGACTCAAAAAATCCTTTCATCAAATGAAATACACCCACACATTTTGAAGGGGAGGACTGTATAAACAACAACAACCAGTAGCTAACTACAAAACAGATCATTGTCTAAATTAGTGTTCTAAATCATATTGATAACTATAAGGATACATGCCAGCTGACCCATTTATATATAGTCTTAAACGAAGTTTTTCTAGGGCGAGGAAAAAAAAGATGTAGGTTTTCTAAGCTAGAATTTATTTTTCAGCAGATAAATAAACTCAACTAATTCACCACCCCTGGTTGAATCAAATACCACAGAATTTACCATTGACACTGGAAAAAAAAAATGTCACTGATAAAGTTATGCTGCATTTTTTTTCCTATGGGATAGGAGAGGCATTGAATCTAAAGTTATCCTCATTGTTTAGCTATAACTAATCTGATTCTAAGACAAAAGGAAGAGTAACCAAATACACTGGCAAGATATCCTGACTGAAGCAGATAAGAGAATTCCATTATATTTTTATAATAGGAAATATATGTTGTTGGTAGGACAACAGGACATGTAGGATCGGGTGTGCTAGAAGATGAATTTTCTGATGCTATGTGCAGTTGGTAGAGTCCTTTTATAGCAGGATTTTAGGAAGGGTAAATATTAACAAGCCCTTTTAAATGCTTTTGATAAATTTTCATTTTTTATGAATTTGAATATAAAACTATTTTCTCCTATAGCCAGAAAGGGAAAAAGAAAAAAAAGATAAAGGGTAAGGAAATAAATGTGCACGTTAAAATACACAAAAATAAAGAAATGATACCGAGTAATAACTTCATAGTATAAATAAGATGCTGAGAAAGAATTCGTCACTTGAACAAATACAATTATAAAAGGGGTATGTTAATCTCCAAGCATCAAGCTGGATGGTACAACAAAAGCTACTAAAATACATAACACTAAAGGAGACAGAACTGCTTGACAACTTTATTTGGGTAAAATAGGCAACAGCTGGAAGATAAATAATACTCCACAAACACGCTGCAAACATATCTCTTGCAATAGACAGATCATAGTCAAAGGACACTGAAAAGAAATGGGAACAACAAACAAAGATATTTAATCAATTGTTTTAGGGTTTGGGAATTAAAGGTTTTGCTTTGGAGTTATTAAGTTAGCTTTCCTCCCAGTGAATACTGAGGCAGCAATTATTAACCAATCATTACTTGATATGAGCCGAGTGTCAACAACGAAAAAATTTCAACCAGCAAATTGCTGGGTTAGCTACATAAGGCATAAAATTACCAATCATAAAATATGTGGAACCCAATCAGATAGTATTGAAGAAGCCAAACTGGCCATATGTTAATAAGAGTTTCATTTTGAAAAAACGTATCAATTCATTTCCTAAAATCTCTACATAATTAACAAATTATATCAACTTGACTACATAGATTGCATACAGTCTTTAGAAGTTACAACGTAAAAGGCGGTACACAGTCGGACATTGACACAACTAAGAAATTCTCATTAAAACCTCGGTCTGAGGAGCTCAAGCCCAACTGAAGACAAATTAATTTCTTTCATGCCAGGAGTGATTCTTATTCCTACGTAATAGGTGAACCTTCTTGGAGATTACATGGGCTAATTTCTTACTTAGAATTTGTTCTTTGATCTCTACATGATCAGGATTTCTGTTATTCCCAGCAATTTGAAGCTGTGAATGTAATGAATGATACATGAACTGTTATAATACATTGATTTTTTTCTTCTGGAAAAAAAAAAAGAAAACAGACAAACCCAAACAAATTCAAATAAATCATAAATTTGGCAAAAAAAAAAAAAGGTGTCATTTCCAGTGTATACAACGGACATCATAATAGCAAGATTCAGCGGAATGGACCTTTGCTGTATAGAAATTTGGTAGCAGTATAAATTTCTGCGAAATTTCTATAAAAAAATGATACAGTATGGTTAACTTACTTTTGCCTGTCTTTGATAATATTCCTCATTTCCTTGATGCCTACCTCTTCATAAACTAAATGTAACATCTCTAAAACTTCAAAAAAAAATTAAAAACTTATAATAACAAAAAAAACCTATAAATATAAATTCAATCCCCAAATTTTTAAAGAATTAATTATATTTCACATTTATTGCACATTCCCAAGGTTGAAATTCTCTAAAATATAAAACAAAATGCATATTATCGTATAAATGAGATGTATACTTCCGTAATGAAGTCGTACTGAATTTTTTGTTTAGCTATTCTTTCTGTATTGAATGGTATTCTTTTAAACCCGACATCCATATGCACAGAACCTACCCTCTTTTCGATATGCAGAGATAAGTTAATACGATTTTACCATTAACCCTCCCCCCTCTTCCACCTGTATCAAGTAACTTTGTTGGGCCCTTTAGCAATGACGATTTGCAATTTTAAGCAGTGTTGTATGTTATTGGAACTGTAATCAATGAAACTGTAAAAGGATAGGCTATGATGATCTAAAACTGTGGGCTGTTGGTGATGATTGTAAATAGAGAATAATTATCATTGAATCTGGATTCACATGAACTCAAGACAAACATAAGACCACTGTAGAGGCGATGAGAATTGAAAATCCTAAACAAATTCAAAGAAACTATAAATTTAGCATAATAAAATGTTAATTCCAGCGTCTGTGTGTAGCCGGCATCCATACGAGTATGGTCTTCCATCTCTTCAGAACACACAAAGGTAAATTAATAGTTTTTAACCATTAAACCTCCCTTCTTCTCCACCTCCTTACTGTAGATTTGGTGCATCATTTTGGGAATGATGATTTTTAAAGTGCCCCGCGTCAGTCGGGAGTGAAATTGGAGCTCTAGATTGAATCGACATAAAATTTTAAGCAGCTAGTGTTATGCCTACTAAGAAGCATGGAACTAACCCTCTGAGGTAATAGTAGTAACAATTCTCTAATAAAGATACACAATAATTGAATTACTGACCTGTTGGTGAAGAGCATTCCAACACAGAAACTCCCAATGATGAGTAAAATTGTCCATAATTTGCTAAAATTTCTGGCGGACTTTGAACCTCCACCCCTAAATCTTGACATTTCGAGTTTCACTACTAACTTCAGAGCAATTCCCATTCGTCTGCACAATTCAAGAACCAAAGAAAATCGATTAAAGATCCTCCGCAAAATGCAAAGATGAGAAAAATGCATTAAAGATCGTCTGCAAAATCCAAAGATACGAAAAATCCATTAAAGATTGTCTGCAAAACTCAAAGGAAATACATTAAAGATTGTCTCCCAGCAAGAAAAATTAAATAAAAGCCTCAATCGGCGGAAGAATTAAAGAAAATTATCTGTTGCCAGAAGAATTAATGAAAAGCAATGGTTGCTGCAAGAATTAAAGAAAATTATCTGTTGCTAGAAGAATTAAAAAAAAGAATCTGTTGCAAAGCTTCAATCCATACATGTGGCTTGGTGAGATGCGAAGGCCAAGAATGTAAGTCATCCTGGTGCAAGCTGGAACTGGACTAGCAATATTATTGCCTTCCAAAGATTTGTTATTCCCGCATGCAACTGTCTTGAAAGCCATTAGAACTGCTACAATTCAAATGCATGACTGATGACGATTCAATTGTCTAACAAAAAGTCAAAGGACTCAGATTATGACAAGAAGACACCCAAGAGAGTTGTTTTCAAACGCCCGCAAAATTTCTCCTCTAATATGTGGATCCCGAACACCCTAAAATATATGTGGATCCTGAATATAGTGTCCAATACTCATTCAAAATTTATGGGGTTACAGAAAATTTATAATTTTGTTCCCATATTTCGGATCCGCGTAGACCGTTGAACACAAATTGGTGTTAATTAAAATTTATGTGAGCTTGCAACTTTCGTGGTTGTGGAAATTTGGTGATGTAAAGAGATACCTTAATAATATATATATTATATAATATATATATAATAGACGTAATTTATACTCATCATACCTTATAATTCATTGTAAAAGATAAATATTTTAAAACTAACACACATTAAACCGACATTATATTAGGTATTATATTTCATTACAAGTCCCATTCTATGCGAGGAGTAGCCAGGACTAGCGTAGAACACATTGACGTTGTATTATATATATATATATATGGAATTTATAATGTATACAACTTTTTTATGTTAGGTTTGAATGTGTGTTTTCTCATGTGCAATACGATTACAAGTTTTATAGATATTTTGTGGAGAGGTTTCTTATATTATACATATACCATTCTAAATATAATATTTATTATATGTTTTGGTATATTATACTTACAAGAATGTATTTATTTGAATATATAATATATATTATATTATTACACTCTAATTTTATATATAGTTATTATTATATATAAAATTATATATAAGAGGTTTGAAATTGGTGAATTTAAAATATTTATTTATTTAAAATAAATATTTAATATATTTATAATTCAAAATTAAATTAAATATTTAAAATTACATGTACATGTTGATGATGATGATGATGATGGTTAACTGAGACCAAACTTTGGTCTATGGGACCTAAAGAAACGAATTATTTAGTTTGTTTTAAAATTGTACTCCTATGCTCAAAGAGTTTGGAGAGAAGTGTCTCGAGCTCATTATAATTTTGACATGTTAAAAGGCTACGAAGGTCGGTATTGCAACAAAGATTATGAAACTGAGATCTAATGTGGGTGTACGCAGGGCACTCTAAGAGGAAGTGATTTCATCCTCAATGTTCATATTCTCACACAGATGGCAGATCCTTTCCACCCATGGTGTTTTAGGAATTGCCCAACGACCTGTTTCACTATGGAGCTCATGATAGTTCGTTCTTATCTTGGCTATATTAATTTTTTTCTTTGAGCTAGTTAAAACAGAGAGATACTTTTGATCTTCTAGAGTAGATTTGATGACCTCCTTTTAATATCTTAATTTTATTTTAGCCTCTAAATCTTTCTCACACCACATTTTCTCTTTAAAGTTAGAAGTAACAATATTTTTAATGTTATTAATATTTTGTAATGAAAAATTTTCGTCAATCTCCCAATGGTTTAACCAGGCCCTGGTATCTTTATACCAACCTCGTTTGAGCCTTAGGTAGTTTTGGCTAGAATTTAAAGCTAGCTTAGGAAGTCTATGGTCTCCCATGTTATTGATTTTGTGCTTGTACAACAAGAGCCTAGTCATAGCTAGGCTCTCAATAGGGGAAAGACCCACTTCTATAAGGAGAATAGGATATGGTGTATTTCTTTCAATTTTGAGGTTATACATTATAAAACTCTTCTGGATTTTCTCAATCTTTCTCCAGGATTCTGTAGAGATGTTGCAACCCCAAACCTCATATCCATACAAGATAACAGGAGTGACTAAAGTTTCAAAGAGGAGCCTCTTTTTATCCCACATCACAAGGTTTGTTGCTTTAAAATTATTTTAGATACCAAAATAAGCTTTCCACCCTCCATTAATCCTTTTCTCAATGCTATAGTTCCAGTTGAGCTTGTGATGAATATCAATTCTTAGGTACTTGTAATAAGCCACCTCCTCCAAGTTGCTATTGTCATACAAAAAATTAGCGTAAGTGTCCTTCTTGGATTTGATAATCATAACTTTTGTTTTGTCAGTGTTAACAATCATACCCATGGTAGAGTAGAAATTCTTAAGAATGCTAATTTGCTTATCGAGATCAGATGGGCACCTTGCCAGAAGAACAATATCGTCAACATAGAGAAGAAGGATGATGATTATCCTAGCTAAGATCATGCCAGGACAACCTGCTTCCTCACAACAACCTTCTAGCTTGTCAATGTAAATTCCAAATAGGGTAGGGGAGAGGGGGCAACATTTTTTAACTCTGATATTACACTTAATATCTTTCGACCACCCCTAATTACTCTTTAACTTGGCAATTACATTCTCGTATAACCTTATAGCGACAGCTCTCATCTCGAAAAGAACCTTTAGCTCTTCTAATATATTCCATAGGTTGTTTCTAGGTACCATATCGAAAGCATTTCTAAAGTCCACAAAGCACAAAAGAGATTGGATTTATCATTACAACATTCCTCTACAATGGTTCTAAGCATAACAAGGTGGTCCTTTGTTGAGTGCTGCCTTCTAAAACCTGCTTGGACTTTAGCCTGCTTACCTTACTTTTAAACCATATGCTCATCTTCTTTTCCAAAATAATTCCATATAACTTAGACAAGAGACGGCTAATAATAATTGTCCAATAATTAGAGGGGTTATTTTTATCCCCACTTTTAAAAATAGGAATAATGAGGCTTTAAATCCATGGTTTAGGGAACCCTTGCTTGACCGCTTGAATGAAAAGCTTGTGGATGTGAGGGATGAGGACAGGACCTCCAATTTTTAATATTTCTACCTCATAACCTTCAATGTCCTTAGCTTTTCCATTTGTGAGGCGCTTAACCCCAAAATATATGTCTTTTAAAGAGAAAACTTCTTCCGTTGTGAGTAGGGTTTCAAAGTTATCTATGACATTTGGAGATTCATAAAGCTTTTTAAGATAGGAATTCCATTTGTGTAAAGCAAATCTATTATTATCTTTAGTTTTTCTTTTCCTCCATAATTTCTTAGGAGCTACCTTAGAGAGGTGTAAGAGAATTTCTTGTATTTTATGAATATACTGCATTTTTTCCTTTTAGTTAGGTCTTTGTATATTTTTATCTTGCAAATTTTAAGAGAGTCATCAACAGCTTCCTTAATTTCTCTCCTCGCACTTTTACGATCTTTATCATACCAAGGAATGGTTTTGATATTTATTTTATTACTTGATACTTCAATTGAGAACTTGTTAATAGAATATGAGAGGGTTGTAGTAAAATTATGATAGAGGTCTTCTATTTTGTCTATACTAGATAAAGGAAGCAGATTAATTTTTAATTCATTTAGAAAAGATCATTTTTATTTCTATCAAAGATTAAGTTCTTTTGGCTATAAGGATTATCTTCTATGGGATCTCTATGCATGAAAAAATTGAGAGTTATAATTAAAGGTCTATGATCTGAGTGAGGCTCGTGGTCGTTTAAGATGTCAAAATTTATTATTTCGTTGTATAAAGGGATATTAGAAATAACATAGTCTACCACGCTGCACTACCAAGCCCATGGATACATGCCATCTGGCTAGAATTGAGGCACTTCTTTACACCGTTGCAAATTATGATATCTTGAGCAATGCAGAGCTAGACTAGCTCCGAACCAAACAAAATTTCCCCTAGATCTTCAGAGATTTTTTTTTACCGACTAGTGAAAGTAAGGTCCTTGTCTAACCAAAAAGGATTAGGGTTGGAATAATTGCTTTGAAGAATATCTTGGTTGCTTGAAGTTACTTGAATATTAATTAATTAAAATTAAATAAATACAAATAATTATTTACATTTTATTTATACAATTTTATAAATATTATAAAATATATATTTACATATTTTAAGACCCAAGCAGTAAAAAATGACCAACTGTAGTTAATTGAAACTTTTGAACTATGATTTGAGTGAAATCTTAGTCATTGAATAGCGAGTAAGAAGACAAGCATAATGGAGCCATTAGAATAAACACTAGAAAAGGTTTGAAATTACTGAAAATAAAAGGCAAACCAAAACATGTCAACATGACATTAGAAAAATTTGCATGGAAGGACCTTTTATTTATTTTTAAATAAAGGGGGTGGTTGAGGCCTCAACAATTGTTGACATACAAGGATGAAGAAGCTATATTTGGTTAAGATAATAAGACTTAATTCATCAAAGATTGATTTTTTTTTTTTTGAAATATTCTCACACATGACACTACTCCGAAAGGTCCCACATAATATGAATCAACATATGATAATTTTTTTAAAATTTAAATTATTTGAATGTCTAGTTCTTGTTGGGCGGTATAAATGCTAGATTTAATATGTGGACAACCCAAGTTTGGAACGACCCCACAAAAGCGGATGCGTGGCTCTTCACTCACATCTTACCGTCAATTCTGCCCTCGAGTTTCCCTGCAGCTAATATCAAACCAACATTTACACCACCATTTAATTTTTCAATCTAGGGTCATAAGACTTAGATACGTAGCACAATATATGCCAAAATGTCGCCTCGGGGACTTGCAAAATCAAAACCTTAGAACTAATTCAGAAAGGAAATCATGCAGGAAAAGAATCAAACATTTCACACTGCAAATTAATAATCTATGAAGGAAATACAGAATGCAAAGCTTCAGCTAACTACAAGCATGAAAAACATGAAATGAATTCAATTCCAACTATCCCAAAATCTGTACTTAAAACGCTTCTCTCGAATGATGCTGGAAAGGAGTCATAAGTTCATGGAAATATTCATTCCAGAAGTTAAATTATCGAGCAAGGTATATTCAAGAGTGATATTGGACACTTTCCTTATGTTAATAAAATGTACTTAAACTAATATTGATATTTGAATAAATGTCGTTGTCTTACAATTTCAAGATCAATTCATATGTAAATGCCCAATAATATAAAGAATGAATTAACTGAAAAACCTTTTTGATCTCATACCATTATTATCCCTATCCAAAATCCTTGCAACCCAAAATATGTTTCGTTATAAAATAAATTGAATAGGGAAATAGTAAATATGAGAAAAGAAGCATTTGTTAACTCTACTCTATTTTTAATCTAATTGCTTTCAACAGAAATAAATCCTAAAATAAAAATGGAATTAAATTCATCAAACCTATGAAATTATATATCGAAACGTAAAGGAAATCTATGAAATGGAATTGCAGTGTTCAATTTTAAGGAAATCAAGTTTGTTGATCGGAGATATTCTTAAAGAGTTTTGTTGGAAACTTTTATGAACTTGGACTGAAAGTATCCTCATGCTAATTCTGGAATTATTATAATGATGAATATTTAAAATTCAAGGATTAAAAATGCCTACGAATGCCTAGATAATGTTAATTAATTAAATCAGAATTCAACAGTCATATCATAATTATTATCTCCATTATAAATCCTTGCAATTGAAAATCTCTTTCGTTAGATAATGAATTGAGCACAACAAATAATGAAAATGAGAAACATAAATAAAATAAGTGTCGGCTAACTAAATAAACTCAAAAATAAATTTCTAAATTCGTGAATCGAACCTACATAATTAAATTTCAAAACATAAAGGATATCTATAGAATGAAATTGCATAATCAAAATTTAAATCACTCACTTATGAAATCAAATGCAGTAAATAAACCACACCAATAGGAAATAAAATGCAGTGCAACAAATAAATTCTAATTAATTTAGCAACGAACTGGCTGATGGGCCCAATCCCCCAACTCGATCTTCTTGGAAAGAAACTACATTAACACACCATATCAAAAATTTAAAACAACATGGAAATGTAAATTAAATGTGGATTCATGTTGCTACAGAAATTGAATTACACAAATAATTAATCAAATCAAATGATACAAATGCTACAATGTTGGGCTCTATCTCATATTCCAACGTTCCACAACAAGCTCCAGCATCTCCAATTCTCTACAATCCTTGCCTAAACCTACTTCAATGGGGTTCGGTCGCCCCCTTCCTGAGTGTACAACTCTCTGTTTTATAGTAGCAGAGTTGCCCCTTCGCTTATTATGATCCTATGGTTACACAAGCATACAAGTTTGGAACTATAACTGATCCATGCCAAGATAAAGAGATACGGATTTGAATGGATCTGTATCTTCCCATAAGTACCAGGACTGTTATGGAACCATAAAGAATTTTCTGGAATGTTGTTAACAAACTTTGGAAAAAAAGGCGGTTTGACTGAGTGAGCTGGGCATGTCATGCTACCAAGAAATCACATTTGGCATCTGGCTATGCGTAATCCTAGGAGTTGATATGGTTTCCCTAAGGAGGATTCCTGTTGTTGACCCATAAACAACTGCTGCCATTTGTAACATGTAATGTCCTACAGTATTGAAGCATCGACTTGACTTATCTACAAGAAAACTTGAAAGAGCTTTGTTGCCATGAGATGAGCGTAACGTTTTTACTTAGCTTCGATGGACATTGTGGAATAAGTGTCCAACTCTCAGGGTTTTCATCTAAGCACAATGGGTGCATAGGCCATGGGAGAAATCCTTCGAGCCTCAAAACCATTATGAACCAATGCCCCACTACTGCTGTCAATATCTCATCTATGCAGAACTTCTCGTCATTTTGTTGATGTATCAAAAGACTTCAAAGCCACTTCCCATGGTTAGCATTCATTAGATATACAAGAAGGGATGGTGTGGATCATATCTTATCCACCGCATTGGGTCTAATTGCCTCTAAAATATAATAAATTTTAGGCTTAGGCTCGGAAAGAAGTGTGAGCACAATGTAATCAAGAAGCTCTGAATTCGTAGGCCTATATTTTAAAGAAGTAGTTCCTATAGGTCGATATTGTACTGAAGGTGGCTCCACCGATACTTTAATGACCATCAATTCTCCCTTGTATTGCAACTTCTTTCATGTTTTCGTCTCCTTTAGAACTGATTTCTATTGCATCGACTATCCCATGTTTTGATTTTAATGGAGTCCTTTGAAGAGTTGAAATATTCTGCTTTGGAAAAATCTTGAATTTCCCACTCCACAACATATTTCTTGGTTGAGATAAATTCCTCGCATTGATGCCCATGGATGTCGATGATCCCACAGAAGCCACTCCTAGTGATGCCATGTATCTCTTGAAGGTTAAATTGAAATGATATCTATGACAATTGAGATGAAGGTGGGCTATGAAGAAGCTATGAAACTGAGCTTGCTTCACACCAGTGGCCTTATAAATTGAATCATATGTTGAGACCAGTTCCAAGTTGTTGCTTTAGTGCATGGATCTGTATTCAAATGCGTTTCAGGAAGCATTCCTGCACTGCTGGTGCGAAGACTTATTTTCCTACCACCAAGAGGGCATTTATTAATGAAATTTGCACAACAATACTCTTCAAATTAATTAATAAAAAGGATTTATAAATTAATAGATATTGTCTTTAAATGCCTCTAATTAACAAAATAATGGATTAATAATGATTAAAACACTAGGTACAAGCATGTATTTATTTGATAAAAGCTGTAAAAATTTGGGAAAAAATGCAGCTCAACATCCCCCCATGCTGAACTTCTTGCATGTCCTCGTGCAAGACAAACCTTTAAAATAGGAAACTATGAAAGAAGGCAGGGGAAATGTTTGAAGATTAAGAGTGTTAACAAAAATTCCAACCAGTAAAGATGAATATGTCGAGTATTGCAATGCATTCATTAGCCTGCAACATAACTATTACAATGCCAACGAAAACCATGTTATAGTTCTAATGAAAGTATCGACTGTAGGAATGATAAAACAATATCATGTACTGAAAGTAGAAATTATAGAGAAAAAAATATGGCACATAATTGTTATCGTGTCCTAAATGAATTTCCTATCTTTTTTATGCCCAAAGTCTTATGATAAAAATAAAATTTTGCCGAAAGGTGCAATTTCAAAAATACTACCACAAGATTCCTTCACCTACTATAACAATCTTGTACCTAGGTCATGCAACACATATTTAGAGGCAACCACCATCAATACACATTGCTTCTAATCAACACCTTGTGAAGAAACACCATTGAGTATTTCATCACTCCAAATACCACAGAAATTAAAGTTATGATACCTGAAAAGGGAAATAAAAATAGATTAATATGACACTTTCCTGGACCAACCAATAACCTCTTTATTGAACACTCTAAATTTCATTGTCATCCAGATTCAAAACAAAATTTCTGCTTAATCTAGTATAAATAATTTCCTTCACTAAGGCTACCACATCATTAAAGAATCTTGATTTTTTTTTTTGAAAAGTAGAACTCAAAGCATTATGTTCAAATCATCTTAAAACCATTTTCCAAGAAAAAGGATGAGTTTTTAGGGAAAGAGAAGGATAACCAAGAAATTCATAGTATGCAATTAACCTTAATACCACAGACATGGCCCTGCTACCCATAGGTGTCCATAACCTCGATAGGGACGTATTTTAAGCCAACGAAATTCCTGTGTCCCACTTACTAGGTATGGATTCAAAGAGCTTATTTGACTTTTAGATGAAGGCCAATGTCCTGGCTTGGTAACCAGTTGATGGAAATGCCACTCACAAGAAGTAACAAGGATGAACAAGCTGACTCATGATGAGACCTCCTGTCTTCTAGCTTTTGGTTGAAAGGCATTACTCTGGCTTGGTGACTAGCAGCAGTAATGTCATGCATGTTAGGTCTCATGATCATGGTAGGTTGGCTCATCACAAAACCTCCTATCCTCCCCTGAATCTTTTGTAATCTTTGATTATGATTAACCTTAAAGGTTACTTAATAAGTGGAGAGACAAATCTACTCCTTAAGAGTACAGGGTGGCGTGAAATGTTTTTCATAAATAATCATTGCTGGATAATTCCTCTACCCTAAAAACTTATTGAAGATATCCCAGATAATGACTGAAATATTCCTTGAGTTGAAAATGCTAGTGTTCTCATGAATAGCTCATTATGATCTTTAAAAGAGTAGTCCACCATAGGGGGTTTTTCAATAGTACCTTCTAAGGGAAACTGAAAACATATATCTCAGATGAAAACTCATTAGAGTGATTAATCATGGTTAGTTTTGAAAAATCATGAGGTATTAGAGTGAATTGTACTCAACAAGATTGTTCACAAATGTGTGTGTTAACAACTAATGTGGATCAAAAGAAATTTCAATGGCTACGATTTAAAATTCAAAACCCTAATAGCATTATAATAGATTTATTTGTTTATTCTCCTACCCTACCCTAAGAAGCAGAAGACTCCTAAGTTTAAGTATAGGAGTACTTCCAATGCATCCATGTGCACAACAGAAGTGTAATCCTACTCATGCTCAAATTTGAAAATTATATGAGAGAAAATACCTGAACATGAGGTACCAACTCCACTAACTGATGTGATGCTACCAATTATCGAATGATAAAGGAGGAGTGGATACTGACAATTATTTCAAACCAAGATTATATGGGATCCATATACCCTTAGTCATATGATTTAGGGAAAACATCCAGTGCATCATACAAATCCTCCAAATTTCTTTGTTTGTCTTCTAAAGTGCAGGCTGGATCAGGTAGATGTTCTTCAATCTCTGCTTCTGATGGCTTCTCCTCGTCAAGCATGATCCATAAATGTTTTGTCTCCTTAGGAAGATCGTCCATATCTTCCTGAATCTTCTCTTCCAGAGGAATAAACATTTCTCTGACTGATGCAAAAATATAATATTTTTGTGAAGCAAAGACCCCATCTTTTGCTATAATTTGAGATAATTCTTGGAACAACGTCACACTTCCTATCATTTTCCTACTAGCTGGTATTGTTAACACACGGATTTAGAGCGGGGGGGGGGAGGGGGGGGGTCTTTTTAGTGTATGTAAAATAAAAACTAACTCAAAAATATCAATTGTAGCAACAAGAACAAACCAATATTGTAAGCTAAGAAAACCACACTTGCGGAAATTAATTAATCTAGATTGCAGAAAAAAAACTACTTAATAAAATAAATTACTCCTAAGAACTCAATTGCAATAAAGTAGGAAACACACTTTACAATACATAAAATCACTCATTTGCAGAAAGAAAAACCTGGCTTGTGAGCTTTCTGACAATAAATCTAGTATGCTTCAGCAAGCACGGGGAATCTCACTAATCTAAAAATTCAATTGCAAATGAAAGGAAAACTCATGAAAAATCACAAGGCCTTATCCTATAACGCCTCCCCGGAAACGGCACCAAAATGTTGGACGGTATAAATGCTAGATTTTATATGTGGACAACCCAACTTTGGAACGACACCACAAAAGCGGATTCGTGGCTCTTCACTCACATCTTACCATCAATTTCACCCTCGATTTGCCCTGCAGCTAAGATCACACCAACATTTACACCGACATTTAATTTTTCAATCCGGGGTTGTAAGACTTAGAGACATAGCATGATATATGCCAGAATATGGTCTCGGGGACTTGCAAAATCAAAACCCTAGAACTAATTCAGAAAGGAAATCATGCAGGAAAAGAATCAAACATTTCACATTGCAAATTAATAATCTATGTAGGAAATATAGAATGCAAAGCTTCAGCTAACTAAAAGCTATGAAAAACATGAAATGAATTCAATTCCAACTATCCAAAAATCTGTACTTAAAATGCTTCTCCCGAATGATGCTGGAAAGTAATCATAATTGCATGGCAATATTCATTCCAGAAGTTAAATTATCGAGCGAGGATATATTCAAGAGTGATATTGGACACTTTCCTTATATTAATAAAATGTACTTAAACTAATCTTGATATTTGAATAAATGTTGTTGTCTTACAATTCCAAGATCAATTCATATTTAAATTCCCAATAATATGAAGAATGAATTAACTAAAAAACCCTGTTGATCTCATACCATTATTATCCCCGTCTAAAATCCCTACAACCCAAAATATGTTTCGTTATAGAAATAAATTGAACAAGGAAATAGTAAATATGAGAAAAGAAGCACTTTTAATTCTACTTTATTTTTAATCTAATTTCTTTCAACAGAAATAAATCCTAAAATAACAATGGCATTAAATTCATCAAACCTATGTAATTAGATATTGAAACGTAAAGGAAATCTATGAAATGGAATCGCAGTGTTCAATTTTAAGGAAATTAAGTTTGTTGATCGGAGATATTCTTAAAGATTTTTGCTGGACATTTTTATGAACTTGGACTGAAAGTCTCCTCATGCTAATTCTGGCATTATTATAATGATGAATATTTAAAATTCCAGGATTAAAAATGCCTATGAATTCCTAGATAATGCTAATTAATTAAATCAGAATTCAACAATCATATCATAATTATTATCTCCATTATAAATCCCTGCAATTGAATATCTCTTTTGTTAGATAATGAATTGAACACAACAAATAATGCAAATGAGAAACACAAATAAAAGAAGTGTCGGCTAACTGAATAAACTTAGAAATAAATTTCTAAATTCATGAGTCGAACCTGCATAATTAAATTTCAAAACATAAAGGAGATCTATAGAATGAAATTTTTGAATCAAAATTGAAATCACTCACTTATGAAATCAAATGCAGTAAATAAATCACACCAACATGAAATAAAATGCAGTGGAACAAATAAATTCTAAGTAATTTAGCAACGAACTGGCTGATGGGCCCAATCACCCAGATCAATCTTCCTGGAAAGAAACTACATTAACACACCATCTCAAAAATTCAAAACAACATGGAAATATAAATTAAATGTGGATTCATATTGCTACAAAAATCTAATTACACAAATATTCAATCAAATCAAATGATACAAATGCTACAATGTTGGGCTCTAGTTCATAATCCAAATCCAAAACAAGCTCCACCATCTCCAATTCTCTACAATCCTAGCCTCAGCCTACTTTTATGCGGTTCTGTCCCCCCATTCCTGAGTGCACAACTCTATGTTTTATAACAATAGAGATGCCCCTTTTCTTATTCTGAACCTATGGTTACACAAGAATACAAGTTTGGAATTATAACTGATCTAAGCTAAGAGAAATAGATATGGATTTGAATGGATCTGTAGCTTCCAATAAGTACCAGGACTGGTATTGAACCATAAAGCATTTTTCGAAATGTTGTTAACAAAATTCGAAAAAAAAGGTGGTTTGACTGAGTGAGTTGGGCATGTCTTGTTGTCAAATAAATCGCATTTGGCATCTGGCTATGCATAATCCTTTGAGTTGATATGGTTTTCCTGAGGAGGATTCCTGTCGTGTACCCATAAAAAATTGCTTCCAGTTGTAATACGCAATTTTCTCCAGTGCTGAAGCATCGACTTAACATATCTACAAGAAAACTCGAAAGAACTCTGCTGCCATGAGATGAGTGCAATGTTTTGACTCAGCTCCGATGGACATCGTGGAAGAAGTGTCCAAATCTTAGAATTTTCATCCAAGCACAATGTGAGTTTAGGCCATGGGCGAAAGCCTTCAAGCCTCAATATTATTATGACCCGATGCCCCACTACTGCTGTCAATATCTCATCTATGCAGAACTTCTCGTTATTTTGTTGATGTATCAAAAGACTTCAAATCCACTTTCCATGGTTAGCATTCACTAGATATACGAGAAGGGATGATGTGGATCATAGTTTATCCACCATACAACATTGGGTCCGATTGCCTCTAAAATATAATCAATTTTAGGCTTAGGCTCATAACGAAGTGCGACCACAATGTAATCAAGAAGCTCTGAATTTGTAGGCCTATATTTTAAAGAAGTAGTTCCTATAGGTCGATATTGTTCTGAAGGTGGCTCCACCAATACTTTAATGACCATCGATTCTCCCTTGTATTGCAACTTCTTTCATGTTTTCATCTCCATTAGCATTGATTGCTATTGCAACGACTATCCCATGCTTTGATTTTAATGGAGTCCTTTGAAGAGTTGAAATATTCTGCTTTGGAAAAATCTTGAATTGTCGACTCCACAACATAGCTCCTAGTTGAGATAAATTTCTTGCATTGATGTCCATTGATGGCAATGATCCCACAGAATCCACTCCCAGTGATGCCATGTTTCTCTTGAAGGTTAAATTGAAATGATATCTATGAAAATTGAGATAAAGGTGGGCTCTGAAGAAGCTATGTAACTGAGCTTGCTTCACACCGGTGGCCTTATAAATTGAACCATATGTTGAGACCAATTCCAAGCTGCTGATTTTGTGCATGGTTCTGTATTCAAATGTGTTTCAGGAAGCATTCCTGCACTATTGGGGCGAAGACTTATTCTCCTGCCACCAAGAAGGCATTTATTAATGAAATTTGCACAAAAATAATCTTCAAATTAATTAATAAAAATGATTTATAAATTAATATCTATTGACTCTAAATGCCTCTAATTAACAACATAATGGATTAATAATGATTAAAACACTAGGTACAAGCATGTATTTATATGATAAAAACTATAAACATTTGGGAAAAAATGCAGCTCAACAGTTCTAAACCAATGAATCCAATCAAAAGGGAATATTTATTTTTTAATTCACTTCTCTACTATTTCATATTGAAGATAGCTATGAGGCTTTTATGATTGTATGCATCTATTTAATATAAAATCACTTATTTTCCCAATATTGCTTCACTTCCTATGAGACTGTTCAGTACTCTGATAAAGTTGTCTCGACACCATACAAGCATGGCCATGCTTCCAAGGAAACAAAGTTACCGATCAAACAAGAACTATTACCTCAAAGTGAGAAATATATCCAAAAATAAAAATGAAAAATGAAAAATAGCTTGAAAATGAAAAGTTTTAATGGTGGAATAACTTCTTTTTCTGGGGGTAAAATTTCAATATTTTTTAAATATTACAGTAAAAACAAATAAAAGCCATTTTTTTGTGCAAAAAACACCCTAAAAATGAAAAGTTTTGATGCTGGATTAACGTCCTTTTTTCAGGTATTTTTTCAACATGATTTAGCAATGGTGTTGAGGATAAAATATCGCAAGTCCAAAAATCCTTAAAATTCCAATTATTTCAGGTATAGAATTAAAAATAAAACATCATGTCTCTGAAAAGCCTTAAAATTCCAACAAATTTTAGCCATGGTATTAAAGATAAAATACTTATCACTATTTTCAACCATTGCATTAAGGATAAAATATCATGACTCAGAAAAACCTTAAAATTTAGACAATTTTTCAACCATAGAATTAAAACCGAAGATCATGACTACAAAAAATCTTAAGTTTTCAACATATTTGAACCATGGAATTATGGAAAGATTATGACTAAATTTTTTTTTTTTAAAATGAACATCTGAATGAAAGAGTCATTATACAAAGAGTAATTTATTTTGTAATGTTAATAGTATAGCTATTTTGAAATTCTAATCTAAAACAACTTGACACATTGCAACAAAAATTTAAAAATCAACCATCCATTTGGCATGCAGTGTAGGTGAACTCAACCCATTACAATGCAAACATAAAAATCAATCATAAAATTGACACATTGTGGAGGGAGACTTGATCCATTATAACAAAAAATTTAAATTCAACTATTAAACTAACACATAATGAGGTCACGTTGCAAGTCGAGGATCAACATGGACCTTGAAACAAAAAATAAAATAAAATAAAATAATATATATAATGATTAATTTGTCAAAAAGGTCTTACAGACATGTTTAAAAATTCCATTTATGTTAATGTGTGCAACGGATCGATAAGATTGTGAATTAACATAAATAACAAAACATTAAGCCAAATCTGAGCAAACATAAACAAATAACATAGTATTTGATTATGGAGTTCAACAGAACCTCCATGGCTACCTCTCTGGGTCGCTTCTCAATCAGCGAACCACTCTTATTAGGCTTCAAATGTGCACTTATAGCAATGACCTCAAAATCATAGGTTCATATGCAGAAAAGGGCTACAGAATTGAAATCAATACGAAAAATCGTGAAATTTGAGTATAAATTTGACCATATTTGGACCAGGTGACCTCTGGACCTCTCAAAAGCCAATCTCCAACTGCAATTTTTCTAAATCCTGAGAGAATATTCCAATCTGGATAAATTCTACCAATCTAGTGGAGATCCGCTAACACTGGCTGGCGCGCTCATGGTTCCTGCAACTCATAAAATAAAAATTTGTGTTCCACCACCATCAAAGTGCTTGGTGCACTGGTTAAATAACTGAGTGGGGGAAAGGAGGTCGAAGGTTTGACTCCCCTCAACCTTGAAGGTGGCGCGTATCACGTGCTTAATGTGATATATAATATATATATTAGGGTTTTTAGAACCTTATCTCCACACTTGTTATGTGATAACTCCTGTCGAATATGTGATTATGTATATATTAAGGTTTTTTAACCCTCACGCCATTTAAATGCAATTTATATATGATATATGATAAGGTTTTACACCTTATCTACACGTTGTATAAACCTCATCCTCTCGCATATAAACTTTATCCGCGCGCGCTATTTAATACACGATATATATGTGGTGGGAGGGGTGGCAGAGCCCCCAACTATTGTGGGATCTATCCCCAATTTAATGTTTCCTCAAACCTTAATTTAACCATAAAACAATTACATCTGCCCTTCTAAACATGAACTGTCTGTCGAATCTTTCGTTAGCCAGATATTATGAAAGTTGTTGTCGGATTTGGAGGTCAAGGGTTCGATTCCATTAGAGCCTTTTTTTCTAATTCTTTCAGCCATGATGTCCACTGTGTGTGCCCAGTCACTGCAAACTCATGGGGTTATGTGGCGCCATGTCACCCCTTTTTTGCAAAGACTAGACAAACTTCGACGAAGCATAGAACTCACATACATTGTCCATTTGATGTGTCGTTCATGATGTTGGGTGCATATCATTGAAAACTTCAACATGGTACCATGTGCCAACACATTTGAAGCCTTTTGAAGAGGATCATTTGCATTGATCCACCTGGATCACTCCTTCCCACTAAGGATCTTAGTTGGTTTTATTTTGGAAACAAGTGAGGATATAATTCCTTCACTCTCCCTGTTTCTATCCATCGAGCCTTGCTAGGATTTGTGCCTTTGAGTCCAATGTGTAGTTATTCCACATCTCTGTGTCTTGAAGTTCTGACCCTTTTTTCAAAAATTACATCCTCCTAAATTTCATTCATGTATTCTGGAGTGAAATCTTCAATGGATGGTACTTGACTTCATTCTTCTTGATCATCGATCATAGAAGGCTCATAAAGGCTAAAATTTTGCACATTTACGACAGAATAAATTTTCATGTAAGGTGGAAACTCTAAATGAAAAGCATTATTACCAATCTTGTCCAATATTTTGAAAGGACCATATCTGATTGGTTTTAACTTTTTACCTTCACCTTGAAGTCTTTCCTTGTTGATGTGTAACCAAACTTGATCACCCACCTGGAAGTTATGATCCACCCTGTGTTGGTCATGTCTTTCTTTGTATTGTGTCTGACTCTTCTCGATATGTTCTTGGTCTACTTGTTGTATGAACTGAATATGTTCGATGAAGTGACTAGATTTGTCCTTATCACTTCGCCCATTTGTTACAACATATTTTCAAAAAATAAATTCCAAAGGAGACTTAGGTAAATACCCAAAACAAGTCTTGAAAGGGGATCACTGAGTAGAAGAGTGATTTGCTTGATTGTATGCATGTTGTATGTAAGGCAGATGTTTGTCCCAAATTTTTGGATGCTTGTTGTTGTCTCCTCGAAGAAATTGAACCACTGTTCTGTTGGACTACCTATGTTTGTCCATGTGTCTGCGGATGAAATGTTGTGCTCTTCTTCAATTTTGTGTCCATGAATTCCCACAAACTTGACCAAAACTGACCAACAAATCTGGTTTCTCGATCAGATACAATTGATGTGGCCAATCCAAAATGAACCCATACATTTTCAAAGAACAACTTAACTGTTTGTTCAGTTATGACTTTTTTAGTACATGGTATTAAAATACACATTTTACTGAACCTATCCACTACTACATATAAGTAGTCATGATTTTTCCTAGACATAGGTAATCCTCCTACAAATTCCATTGAAATGCTTTCCCATGGACGATATGGAATAGGTAATGGAGTATACAATACAAACTTTCTATTACTAGGTTTTCTAATAGATAACATAGAATATCCCTTTACATATTTTGATACAGTATCAAGCATTCTTACCCAGTAACAAATTCTTTGAAGATTTGAAACTGTCTTGTTAACGCCAAAACGTCCTGCAATTAGAGAAGTATGGGATTCTCTTATGAAATGAACACTTTCATTCATTGGAATGCACAATTTTCCAAGATGATATGAAATTTTGTCATGGAGATGATAATAAAATGCTTCACTTTGCTTTCCATTTTTTAAAGTTGCATAAATTTCCTTAAATTAATCATCATTATCATATCGTTCAATACATCCTTGATGTGATACTGCATTGTGCTTATGATTTGTTGATGCATTAATGATTGGTCTTGATAATAAATAAGCAACTTTATTATGTACGCCTTTCTTATATCTGACTACTAAATGAAATTGTTGTAGAAACCCATCCAACAATAATGCCTTGATTGTTAAAACTTAGTTTGTGAATGCAAACATTGAAGTGGTTGATGATCAGTGTGAATTATTGTATCTTTACCATGCAAATAATGTTTCCACTTCTTTACGCTTTGAACTAGTGCATATAATTCTTTATCGTATGTAGGATAGTTGGCCACTACAAAAGTAAAAGTTTCAGAATGAAAGCATATAGGTCTTTTGTGTTGGAGAAACAAAAATCACATGGCATAGTTACTTGCATATGTTTCTATCTCAAACGGATGCAACAAATATGGTAATGCCAATAATGGTGCAGCACTTATCTTTTGTTTCAGTGTGTCAAAGGATTTCTATTTTTTTCTTCCCCATTGAAACTCTTGTTTAATACTTGTTAAAGCGTGCAAAGGAGCTGCAATAAGGGACAAGTTTGCAATAAAATTTATCTAATACTACGTTGCACCTAAAAATATCCTAAATTCTATAACAGCTCTTGGGCATGGCCAATTTACAATAGACTCAACCTTTGAAGGGTCGATCTTTAACTCACCATTCCCCACAATATATCCTAAGTAAACTAATGAAGTTCTACCAAATTCATATTTGGAAAATTTTACATATAATTTTTCTTTTATTAGGACATATAATACCTTCTTACAAACTTTACATCATCATTTCAAGTACTACTAAACACAAAAATATCATCTAAGTAAACTATTACAAAATTATCTATGAATGGTCTAAATACATCATTCATGACACCCATAAATGTAGTTGTTGCATTTGTCAAGCCAAAAGGCATGACAATCCACTAGAAGAGTCCTTGCTTGGTCTTGAAAGTTGTCTTCCAAATATCATGTTCAACAACTCTGATCTGATGATGTCCACTACACAAATCCAACTTAGTAAAATACATGACATCCTTCAACTGATCTAACAAGTCATCAATATGTGGAAGTGGATAACGGTTCTTTATTGTGATCTTGTTCAAGGCTCTGAAGTCGACACACATCCTTGATGAACCGTCCTTCTTTATAACCAAAACGATAGGTGAACCACATGGAGAAGTGGTTGGACGAATCATACCTTGATGAAGCAGTCCTTGAACATGCTTCTTTATTTCTTTATTCTTTAATGTTGATAACCTATACATTCCAATGTTAGGTATAGAAACATCCTGCTACAACTGAATTTCATGTTCAATTTGTTGCTTGGGAGGAAGACCTTTAGGTTCCTGAAACAAATCATTGTAATAAGAAATAAATTTAACAATATCTTCTTTCGATTTAGGCTAACATCCTTCGAAGGCATTGGAATCTGCAATGTCCTTTGTTTTTACAACCATAAGCATGAATTGTTTACTAGAATTTATTATTCTCTTCCTTTTTCCTGGGTTGATGAGTGAAAAATTATATTTGAACTTATGAGCTTTGATGGTGTAATTTACTCCATCTATAGTTAACTGGTATTTGTTTTATTCTCGATATAAAATAGCCTTTCTATCATACAAAAATGGACTACCAAGTACAATTCCACATATATCAAGTGGGACTATATCTAATTCTACCTCATCCATGTATTATGAGCCTATGGAAAAACGAAGTTTACATTGTCTAGATACTTGAAGTATTTTTTTGTCACAAACCCATCCTAATGGATACGGTATTGGATGAGAAGTAGTTGCAATGCCCAAATTTTTAACAAGAGTTTCAGAAATAAAATTGACTTGCGACCCACTATCAAACAAAGTATCAATTTTATTATGTTTAGCAATTACTCTAATATGAAAGAGCTCTCTTCTTTTCTTTTCATCATTTGCCTCATTATGAACTTTAGAATAACTGGTACTAGCAATCGAATTTTTACCTTTAATGCCCGTGGCTATCACCTTTGTTTCATCTCCCGAATATAATCCCAAGTCTTTGAATGTAGATGTAACATTCTTTTGCTCCTTATTGAATTTCTTTGGTTTCATCTCTGGATGAAGCTTCCAACAATGAATTTCATCGTGACTCTCTTTCTGGCAATGTGAGAAAGTCACTTTTTCCTTTTTAATTGTCTTTGTCTTTTTCGTTTTCTGCTTTACTTTCTCTTTATATTTACTTTCTCCAAATTTGGATGAATGTACAAATTCTCTATTATTTCCTCTAGCTTATATGTGAGTGGCTTGTACTAAAACATCATCTAAGCTAGTAGGATTTAACATCAAAATAATATTCCGTAAATAGATATGTAGACCTCCAATATATTTCAACAAAGTCTCTCGAGAGTCTAATTCTATACCTAACATTAATGCACGCATTCGAAATTCTTGTGTATAGCTTTGAACATTTTGACCTTTAAGTTGATGCAAAGTTTTCCAACTCATCATAGCTTGTTGAACATAGCCTAAATGATAAAATATCTTCCTTAAAGAAGAAATAAATTCACTCCATGATGAAATAATATTACCATATCTTTGAAGGTCAAATTGAGTTTTTCCTTACCACCATACAAGTGTAGTTCCTTCAAGTCTTAAACTTGCCAATTGAATCTTCTGTCGGTTCTTTACTATATTGTGTATCCTGCAATAGACTTCAACTTGTCTAATCTAATTGTATAATTTTTCAGCATTTAATTCACCATCATAAATTGGCAAATCAAATTTTACATCAAGCTTAATCAAAGAAGCTTTATTTTTTTCTTTCTTTTTACAAGACACAGAAGATGAGGATCAAGAAGGAGAGGAATTTTTGGAAGAAGAAGAAGAAGATGGAAGAGAAGGTTGAGGAGTAGGATTTGATGTTGTTGCCTTTGCCGAAGTCTCCTCGCCTTTTCCTTTTTCAAATTTGTTGTACATCTCCTCAACCATGGCTTTGATTGACATGAATGAGTCCACGAATTGAGCTTATGATCCCAATGGTCCTCCTTCTTCGTCCATATTTTTCTTCTGAAATATCCTTCCAATCTCTGATTTTGGTGAAGCAAGTTCTCCTTTTCCTTGTTTTAACTTTAACCTTGTAATCATTCAGCACTGTCAAGCCTCATTAAACTTGATGCTATCAATTTGTCAAAAAGGTCTTACAGACATGTTTAAAAATTCCATTTATGTTAATGTGTGCAACGGATTGATAAGATTTTGAATTAACACCAATAAAAAATCATAAAGCCAAATTTGAGAAAACATAAAAAATAACACAATATTTGATTACGGAGCTCACCAGAACCTCCCTGGCTACCTTTCTAGGTCGCTTCTCAATCAGAAAACCGCTCTTATTAGGCTTCAAATGTGCACTTACAACAATGACCTCAAAACCAGAGGTTCAGATGTAGAAAAGGACTGCAGAATCGAAATCAACACGAAAATTTGTGAAACTTGATTATAAATTTGACCATATTTGGACCAAGTGACCTCTAGACCTCCCAAAAGCAAATCTCCAACTGCAATTCTGCCAAATCTAGAGAAAATCTTCCAAATCTAGAGAAATTCCACTAATCATAACAAAGATCCACTAACTCTAGTTGGCACACTCCTGGTTCCTGCAACTCATAAAATAAAACTTCCTATTCCACCACAATAAAAGTGCTTCACGCACTAGTTAAATAGTCGAGTTGGGGAGAGGAGGTCAGAGTTTTGACTCCCCTCGACCCTGAATGGTGGCGCGTATCACATGCTTAATGCGATATGATATATATATATATATATATATATGTATATATATATATATATATATATATATATATATATATATATATATATATATATATATATATATATATATATATATATATATATATATATATATATATATTAAGGTTTTTTAACCCCCACGCCATTAAATGAAATGTACATATGATATATGATAATTTTTTAAACCTTATCTCCACATTGTATAAACCTCATCCTTCCGCATATAAACTTTATTTGTGTGCGCTATTTAATACAATATATATATATATATATGGTGGTAGGGGTGGCGGAGACGCCAACTATGGTGGGCTCTGTCCCCCATTTAATGTTTCCTCCCACCTCAATTTAACCATAAAACAATTGTATCCACCCTTCTAAACATGAACTGTTTGTTGGATCTTTGGTTAGCCGGATATTATGAAAACTATTTTCGAATTTGGAGGTCAAGGGTTCAATTCCCTTAGAGACTTTTTTTCGATTTCTTTGAGCCATGTTGTCCACTATGTGCGCCCAGTCACTGCAAAATCACGATGTTATGTGGCGCCATGTGGCCCCTTTTTTTTTTGCAAAGACTAGACAAACTTCGACGGAGCATAGAATTCGCATACAATGTCCATTTTACATGTCGTTCATGGCGTTGGGTGTGTATCATAGAGCACTTCAACATGGTACCATGTGTCGATGCATTTGAAGACTTTTGAAGATGATTGTTTGCATTGATCCATGTGGATCATATATATATATATATATATATACAAAGCAAAATAAAGATTAAAACATTCAAAAAAATATATTAAAACATAAAAAATGACCTCAAAAGAAAAAAATCAAATATAAAAAAATCTATAAAAAATGAAAAAAAACATTATAAAAAAAAATTTATCTCATAAAATTTAAAAATTTAAACCAAAATAAATAAATAAATAAACACTAAAAAAAATTAAGAAATATAAAAAAATAAATGGAAAAAAAAGAAAATATAAAAGAAAAAAATAATTTAAGAAAAAAAATCTAAAAAAATAACCCAAAAAAAAAACACAACATTAAAAAAACTAATAAATAAAGCCAAATGGGGTACTTAAAATAAAATAAAAATAAATAAAATTAAATCATTAAAATAAATAAATAAATAAAACATTAAAATTAAATATATATATATTTATATATATATATATATATATATATATATATATATATATATATATATATATATATATATATATATATATATATATATATATATATATATATATATATATATATATGATGATGGTGGTGGTGGTGGTGGTGGTTAACATCCACTTAGACCAAACTTTGGTCTATTGGAACTAAAGAAACAAATTATTTAGTTTGTTTTAAAATTGTACTCCTATGCTCAGAGAGCTTGGAGAGAAGCGTCTCGAGCTCACTATAATTTTGACATGTTAAAAGTCTAGGAAGGTCGGTATTGCAACAAAGATTATGAAATTGAGATCTAATGTGGGTGTACGCAGGGCACTCTAAGAGGAAGTGATTTTCATCCTCAATGTTTATATTCTCACAGAGACAGCAGATCCTTTCCACCCATGGCGTTTTAGGAACTGCCCAAGGACATGTTTCACTATGGAGCTCATAATAGTTCATTCTTATCTTGGATATATTAATTTTTTTCTTTCAGCTAGTTAAAATAGAGAGATAATTTTGATCTTCTAGAGTAGGGTTGATGACTTCGTTATAATATCTTAATTTTCTTTTAGTCTCTAAATCTTTCTCACACCACATTTTCTCTTTAAATTTATAAGTAACAATATTTTAATGTTATTATTATTTTGCAGTGCAACATTTTTGTCGATCTCCCAATGGTTTAACCAGGCCCTCGTATATTTATACCAACCTCATTTGAGCTTATATGGTTTTGGCTGGAATTTAAAGATATCTTAGGAAGTCTATGGTCTCCCATGTTATTGAGTTTGTGCTTGTACAACAGGATTGCCCTAAGTGTACTTTATATTTTGATTCTAGATTTGCTCAATATTTCTCCAGGATTCCCTAGAGATGTTGCAACCACAAACGTCACATCCATACAAGATAACAACAATGACTAAAGTTTCAAATATGAGCTTCTTTCTATCCCACATCTCAAGGTTTCCCGCTTTACAATTATTTTCAAGACCAAAATAAGCTTTCCACCCTCCATTAATACTTTTCTCAATTCTATAGATCCATTTGAGCTTGTGATGAATATCAATTCCTAGGTACTTGTAATAATACACTTCCTCCAAGTTTCTATTGTCATACATAAAATTAGCGTAAGTGTCCTTCTTGGATTTGATAATCATAACTTTTGTTTTGATAGTGTTCATACCCATGGTAGAGCATAAATCCTTAAGAATTCTTAGTTTCTTATCAAGATTAGATGGGCACCTTGCCAGAAGAACAATATGGTCAGCATAGAGAAGAAGGATGATGACAATTCCAGCTAAGATCGTGCCAGCACAACGTGCTTCCTTTAAACAACCTTCTAGCTTGTTGATGTAAATTCCAAATAGGGTAGGGGAGAGGACCAACCTTGTTTAACTATGATATTACACTTAATATCTTTTGACCACCCCTCATTGCTCTTAACTTGGAAATTACATTCTCGTATAACCCTATAGCGGTAGCTCTCAACTCGAAAGGAACCTTTAGCTCTTCTAATATGTTCCATAGGTTATTTCTAGGTACCATATCGAAAGCCTTTCTAAAGTCCACAAAGCAAAAAAAGATATTGGATTTATCATTACGATATTCCTCCACAATTATCCTAAGTGTAACGAGGTGGTCCATTGTTGAGTGTTGCCTTCTAAAACCCGTTTGGCCTTTCGCCTGCTTACCTTCACTTTCAAGCCATATTCTCATCTTCTTTTCCAAAATTATACCATATAACTTGGCTAAGAGAGGGCTAATCATAATTGTTCGATAATTAGAGGGTTTATTTGTATCCCCACTTTTAAAAATAGGAATAATGAGGCTCTGAATCCATGGTTTAGGGAACCCTTGCTTGACTGCTTGATAGAAAATCTTGTGGATGTGAGGGATGAGGACAGGACCTCCAATTTTTAAGATTTCTGCCTATTAACCTTCAATGTCCTTAGCTTTTCCATTTTCCATGCACTTAACCCCAAAATCTGTGTCTTCTAACGAGAAAAATTCTTCTGTTGTGAGCAGGGTTTCAAATTTATCTATGAAATTTGGAGATTCATAAATCTTTTTAAGATAGGAATTCCACTCGTGTAAAGCAATTCTATTATTATCTCTAGTTTTTCTAGTTAGAATCTACCTCCAGAATATACTGCATTTTTTTTCTTTTATTTAGGGCTTTGTATATTTTTATCTTGCCAATTTTAAGAGACTCATCAACAACTTCCTTAATTTCTCTCCTCGCACTTTTACAATCTTTATCATACCGAGGGTTGGTTTTTCTATTTATTTTATTACTTGAAACTTCAATGGAGAAATTGTTAATATAATATGAGAGGGTTGTAGTAAAATTATGATAGAGGTCTTCTATGTTGTCTATACTAGATAAAGGAAGCAAATTAATTTTTAATTCATTTATAAAAATATCATTTTTATTTCTATCAAAGGTTAAGTTCTTTTGGCTATAAGGATTATCTTCTATGATATCTCTATGCATGACAAAATTTAGAGTTATAATTAAAGGTCTATGATCCGAGAGAGGCTCATGGTCGTTTACGATGTCAAATTTATTATTTCATTGTATAAAGGGATATCGGAAATAACATAGTCTACCACGCTGCTACCAAGCCCATGGATACAATTCATCTAGCTAGAATTGGGCCACTTCTTTAGACCGTTGCAGATTATGAGATCTTGATCACTACAAAGTTGTACTAGCTTAGACCCAAACAAATTTTCCCCTAGATCTTCAGAGCTTATTTTGTACCAGCTAGTTGGAGTAAGGTCTTTATATAACCAAAGAGGATTATGGTTAAAATAATTTCTTATAAGAATAGCTTTGGAGTAAGGTCTTTATATAACCAAAGAGGATTATGGTTAAAATAATTTCTTATAAGAATAGCTTGGTTGCTTGAAGTTTGATCATTAAAGTCACCCATTAAGAGGATATTACCTTCATTCCTTAGGCTATAAATATCATTCTCTAAACTATTGTAAGGACCATTTTTATCTAAATTGTTTTTCTTATAGAATTTAGAATTGATAGGGGCAAAATAACAGATTGCTATGTATTTTTTTTTTATCATTAATGTCCGTAATATCTATCGAAATATATTGGTTGTAAGGGTATTTTTTATAAAGCCTAGCATGGGGGGAGATGTTATTCCTAATGTAACAAGTTATACCCCCAATGCCTCTACGGTAGGATCGCTTGTTCCAGATTGACCATAGTACAAAGCCATCTAGTTAGGGACCTTAGATTCTTTGTGCTCCTAAGATTCAACTTGCAATATAATATCAAATTCATTCGAGATCCAGCTTAGCTTGGGGCCTTTGTTCCATGGAAATCCCCAAAAGTTCCAAGAAAGAATCTGGAGCATGTTGAATTGCTATTTATTACTATCTTTTTGGTTTCTATCTCAAATAACGGCTTTTCTATTTCTGATTATTGCCCATTTTCCTTCCTTCCTAGCTTATTTTACCTTTTGAACCTCTTTTCTTAATTCTTCTTGATTTTCTGGAATGAGATGTTCATTTATAAATATTCCTGTTCTTTTTAGAGTTGAGGTTTTACTAAGTATGTCATACTTATGGTCAGTAGAGCTGACCTTTATCCTTATCCACCTTCCTTTATTCTTAGTTAGTTTCCCCAACCTCGTTTCTTCTGTGAGACATGTTGTTTTAATTTGTAATCTATTATGTAATTCTATCTGGGCTATGGCTAAAGTACCCTTATCTACCTCTTCTTTCAACCCGAAGATTATAAGTTTCAAGGTCCTTTTGTTACGCTCATGGTCTAATTCTATCAATTTTTTCATTTCTTCTTTAATGGGTTTGATATCTAATTTACCTGCCACACTATTTAGGGTGAGATTGTTATTAATTTTTCCTTCTATTTCTTTAATCATGTCCTTCATTTTAAGACTTTATAAAGTATCTGTATCTCCTTGTTGGGATGTTCGGTTCGTATCTTGGCTTTGTTTTTATATTACCTGTAATGTAATCTCCATTGTCTCCATTTTATTCTCCAATAGTTTTATTTTATTTTCTATTTGTTTTTGGATCTTGTCTTCAAGAGATGTAAATTTATTTCCAGCATGGCTTCAACTCTATTTGTATCTTGACTTCTCTTTCTTCTTTATGTTTCTCTAAGGACTATATATACTCATAAAGGCTCTGTGGAGTAACTGTGCTAGGTCTACCTTTGACAATCTTTGGTAGATGCGGTGAATTATTCATACTTGTGAAAAAATATATGAGCAGTAGATATATATTAGAAAAAAATATAGGGAATGTGTGCACCTGATATAACCGTTTTAGATCGCCTTCTAGCTATAGAAACAAGGAGTCGTCGTCCAATAAAAAAACCCTGACAAAGTTATATTGAGAACTGCAAAGTTTGCAGACTTAGCAGAGACCACATAAATGTTAACGCAGACACGAGAGAAACCAACCCAACACTCAAAAGAGGCCATCCCCAAGCCCAAATTAATCCTTGGATGTTGCACCGTAGAGAGAGCATCAAAGAGATATATGTGGACATGTTGCATACATCACAATCGTAGAGAGCTATGTGTCAATCTGGTAGACTTCAAGATGTTTGTAAATCAGATATAGGTGTATATATTGGGAACATATACACTTTTGGCTCGTGCCGCAAAGACCTCAGTTTCAGTTCAATAATTTCTTCAACCTCAAATTGCATTGCGAAGAGTATAATTTCTTTGGCCTCAGAACACACCACAAAGATAAAATTATCACTGCAAACCATGAAGTATGTATCATTGCAGACTCAAATTAGAATTTCAATTGAGTTCAACACAGACAAGAAAAAGTGTTTCACGAATACCACAAGATTCAAACCACAGAGACTAGGATTAATACACCCCAAATTTACCATAGAGACAAGGATATCACACGAGCCACAGAGACCATAGGGTTCAATAGTGAGTGAGACCGAAAAATTCAATAATGATGCTAGATTCCTACATTTCAATATATATATATATATATATATATATATATATATATATATATATATATATATATATATATATATATATATATATATATATATATATATATATATATATATATATATATATATATATATATATATCAACACTTCAAATTAAAAAAAATCATTAAAAAAATAATAATAATTCAGAAAATTTAAATAAAAGATCAATTAAAAAAAATTAAAAAATAGTAAAAATTTAAAAACAATTTTAAAAACTACATTAAAAAAAAAATCACAAGTCCCACTTGCAGCTTGTCAAGCATAGAATCAAGTAGCATCTCCCATGGGGCCTGATGGACCGCGAGTGGGGCTTGTGTATTTTCCTTTTAATTATATATGTATATAACCTTTTTTAAGGTTTTTTTTTTCAAATTTTTCTTTTTAATTTTTCTTTTTAAGGATTTTATTTTTATTTTATTTTATTTTGATATTTTTATTTAAAATTTTATCTAAATCAAATTTTTTGTGTATTGAAGTATTAATTAACGATATATAAATATATAAAAAATCCTACCCTAAAAATATTAATATTATTATTTTTTAAAACTTTTCTAAAAAAATTAAAAATCTCATTATAAAAAAACATTGTAAAGAAAAAAAAACAAAGTTTTGGAAAACCCTTAAAAAAATATCTTAGGAAAGAAAAATATGAAGAGGAATAAGACAACATGAAAAATTGTTAAATAATCAACATTTAAAAAAAATGTGCATACTTAGGACATAAGAAAATTGGGTTTATTTGTACTTTGGACACACATATGTGCTTTCAACTCTCTTATGTGCCACCCTTTTGATTATATTTACTGAGTAATTTCTTTCAGCAATTGGGTGAAGAGAGTGGGGTGGTATTACATGTTTTCTATTTAAATGAATAGATGTGATGCTAGTTAAGTTTGATCCCACTTGTATTCTCTTCATCTACCAATGTAGAGGTTTTAAATTTGGAGGGCTATGGGAGGGATTAAAAGAGAAGACTGTAGATAATTCCCTCTTTTATAAAGGTGAACTTATAATACTTGAATCATATCCTAATGTTCCATATGATTAATGATGAATATGAAAGAAAAGTGAAAACTTGATAATGATGACCTTTAAATAAACGAAATCTTGTTGAAAATATAAAGTAAATATTTCCCCTGTAAACCAATTCTTACATTAGAAATATATTTTACCCATGCATACTTTTGAAATTCCATGAAATCAAATCCAAAACCAAGGGTGAAGAAAAAACAATCAAAACAAAGCATACAACTATTAGCTACATTAAACCTCACAATCTGGAAATAAAAATAAAATCCATGAGATAAACCAGTCTCAAGTCAAACAAGATAAAAGAAACATCTTGCATAAAGAATCGAAAGCTTCTTACATTCTTTGAATTATGTCAAGCTATTAAAAAAAATTCTCACTCGGTGGGTTCATTATCCAAGCCTTTTATTCAAAGCAAACATAGTTGTGATTAAAATTTGCATATGAGTGCTTTATCATGGGTCAACTTTCTTTTACAAATCTTTCCCTAAAACAAAATTTGCAACTCTCTATGATCAACTTTTAGAGTTAAGACTTATAATAAGTTTTGAAAGAGTATAAGAAAGATAATAAGAAAAACTTCGAAAGGAAAAGGAAACTTCCCTGAATGTGTCCTGAAAATTGCTCCTTTTCAACATTAATTGTTTTCAAAACTTCTTTATTATAAAGCCAATTTAATCTGCTAGTAAAGTCAAGTCTCTAATTAAGTCAATGAAGACTTGCGAGAAGACTAACAACGAAGATGAGAAGCATATTGTGACTCAACGAGAAAATGAAGGCTAAAATGAAAGATGAGGAGCATATGTAGGCATTCGTGGAATAATTTGAGTACATGTTTACCTAATTGATCTTAACATTATCCCATGGAGGATATATATAAAATAGGCAAGAAAAAGTTACATTTTCCTTAAAATTAACATATGTTCATTGATCGTTTATTTATTCAATTTAAACTAAGGTGAGCATCAATACTACCAAAAAGAGCCACCAATGATTTATAACAAGCATAATAATAAAATATTAGCATGAATATTGTGGTGTGATTGAAAAATTTCTGGATACATACTTTCACCATTTTCCAATATTTTTTCAAGAATTAAAGTGGGTTATTGTTAAAAGTTTGTCGCTTGCTTATTTATAAGATACTTTATCTAGGAAAAAGTAATAGGAAAACAACTAAACTAAAATAGTCATACTCCTACTCCTAATCCATCCTACATAAATAACCAAGACTAAGTATAGTCATATTTCCAATAGAACCCTAAAGTCATATATACAACATAAGTTAGTAATAATGATAGAATCAATAGTAAGCTATGTAGATTAAAATAAAACTTATGTACATATAGAAAATGTATTTACAAGAAAATTTGTATGGAACGAATTCTCCAACTAAAATTCAATCGGATAATAAAAAATGAACTTGAAAACCTGCTAATGGTTGAAAATGTTCCAACAAAGGATAAATTAATAGGCAAGATTTAATTGATGTTATTGTATTGTCTGAAGCCTACATAAAATTTTTAGTGTCTAAAAGTAAATCTCCATTTCTATTTACATTATAGTACACAAAGGATCTATTTAAATGGTTAGCATCATTATCTACTTATGTAAAAAATTTAATATCGTGATAAGGCATTGGAATTTAAATAATCTTCAAATAATAAATTGGGATGGATTCGATTTTGAAATCATCATAATGACCATATGGCTGATAATGAGAATCTGTTATAATATTTTATGAATAAGAACATTTCTCATTTTCAAATATAGATTGGCTTGGAAAATGAGAACCTAACGAAACCATCACCAATTGGTGAATTTCCTCAGTATCCCAAATATTTAAATTATTGTCTTAAATGACTTCACTATTGATCTCCTCCATTATAGATGATGAATTGGAACTGAAAACATGACCATAAGAACATATGTGAAAATTATCATAAGTTTTCTAAAAATGATAATTTGATAATTCATTATCTTTATCGTTATTAGTAAAATTTTCATAACTTGTTTCATTAATAATATCTCATCTATTTTGCAATATGCTATCAATATAAGGAGGAACCTCTAAATGATTATCAAACGAATTAATATTGATAAATAGATGAGGGTATAATGAAAAGTAGCTATCAAAACACATAAATATGAATCTTTCTCTGTCTGAATAATGATAATTTAAAATAGTAGATCAGATTTGGGTTTCTAACATTATCTCTTTACTATTTTATTTAGCACAGATGTCAAGTTCATCGTAACTGAAAAGTTTTTAGGATTGTGATCTATTTGATTAACTATATTTATGCATTCCTCAGAATGAGAATTTGTGAGATCTACAACTTGAGGCTGAATAATATCAATATGAGAGAAACTATAATAAACATCTTTAATTTGATAAATTTCATCCTCTTTGCCAATATTTTTAATTAGAGAAACTAATTCATGCTTATCCTCTTCATGAAAATTAACAATTTCATTATGATCTAGAACAGTTTGAAGAGAATCACTGAAGGTATTAGATATATATTTTTATCTTCTTCAAATTGTTCACTAACACACATTGAATTATCGAATTAAATAGGTGTAGCCATGTTACTAGTTGTTTCAAAAGAACCATCAGTAGTAGCGAATGTATTTAGATAAATTATGTTTTGAGATTCATTATTATTATTAGAAATAAAAGATAGAGAAGAAACATGTTTAAACCATACCATTAATTCAATTCAAGGAGGTAAATATTGGGATTGAAATTGTAACAAATTAATTTAAATATGATAAGGAAAATTTTGAAAGACTTCAAATCTACAAATACTTTCAAGTTCATGACATACCTGATTGTAATCAGACTCTTGTAATGCATGCAAGAACATTCTTGTAAATTGATCCCAACGATATAGAAAGGAAAATGGGAGTGATCAACAACAGTCTTTGGCTAGGTATGTCAATGTAAGAGTAAAGATCCTACAAATAAGACTTTCATCAATATCACAATAATTACAATTTAAAATAACTTTGAATAATATGATCAAAAGTAGAAACAATTCTGCCCACGAGGAGTAGAATAGATGGTGATGGGTTGTAATGTTAAGTCACTCCATGATGTGAAGGTCACCCATTCTAAAATCCATGAGAAAAAAACCAACCATGTTAAGGGCTAGTGTGGCCCAAGCCGGGTGCAATCCCCAGGTTATTTTGACAGCTTAGAAGCCCCTAGGTCATGGTTTCTCAAGCCATTGGTCAAGCCCAAAGTAATATTTGGAGAACCAAGACAACTTGACCAAAAAAGAAAAGTAGAAACATTTCCCTTACCAATAAAATTTGGTTTTAAGAAGCGCTTTACTGCCTTCATTTGAGTGGTGGCAGGGACACGCTTGGAGAAGAAAATATAAATAGGAATTTTGGATGGAGCCATTGTAAATAAATAGAAATTTAATATTAGAACTCTAAAACAACTAGTTGTCAATGGATCTCTTTCTAGGGCCAGAAAGTTTGAAGGCCAAAATTGAACACAACAACATTTGGGGAGATCGCCTTATCAGGGCCCCAAATTTGTGCTTATATGTTTGGTCTGGTGATAATGACTAGTTAAAATGGGTTGAGTTACCCTTTGTATAGGACTATCATAATCTAAATTTAATATAATTTCACTCTAATATATATGTTTCCTACTAATGTATGATATTGTTTGTTGTCATAAGGAGATAGAGGAGAAGGACTTAGCTTCTTGCAAATTCTTGAAGAAGGTAATCCTTCACTAAAACAATGGCTTAGCAAAGGCACACTGATGTTTTCTCTTATGAAAAGAGACTTTTGAAAATGCATGTAATTAAACAAATATGTAAAATGCAATCAAATCTAAATGCAAACAACAAAATATAAATCCTAAACTATCTCTATTAAAACAAGGATTAGTCCACCTGGTAAATAAAATGGGAAAAGGACTGTAATTTAATTTAATATTAAAGTACACTAGAAAATCTTAGATATAATTCTTATAATTTATAACGATTGAAACATATATGCAATAATGATGATTTCAATAAGTAGTTATTAAAACACTACATGCGTATATTTAAAATCAATTATTAACAACTGAATTCGATGTTACATATGATATCATATTAATCAATGGTTCTTATAACACAATAACAATTTATACAAGACATGATTATGATTCAGTCATAAGTAGTTATCAGTAAATTGAAGCAAGTATATTTGAATCGAGTATCCAATCCTGATTCAAAATCTCTTTGATCCTGCACATATAGCTTTAAAAAAATTCGAATAATATAAAAAAACTAAAATTAACGATAGTGCTAATGTCAATTATTAATACACCAATAAAAGAAATAACAAGAATTCTACAGATTGTACATTAGTGCATGGAATGAAAACTTGTTATTAACTTCAAATATATATGTCCTTGTGTAGTCCTTTGAGTCTCAAACTCTCTTTGGACTTATTCATAAAATAGTGCAACGACCTCTTACTTATAGAAATAAAATATCTCAATATTCTATAGAAAAATATCTATTTTTTAAAATAGTTTAATTGATAGTCTCCTCCTATAGGATTGCCCCTATAATATGTGGATATGAAACCATCTAAAGTTCAAAGTTTAATGTGCTCGTGGTTCTTTTAAAATCCTTTGAGTTTTTTTTTCTTCCCCTTGAGATTAGGTTTCAAATCCTCCCACTATCCACCTGCAATCTAAGCAATCAACTATTTTTAAATCCAATATGATTTTTTAAATCTAAAATAATTAAATAAAAATAAAAATAAAATTTAAATTAATATATAATATAATTAAACTAGAAATAAATAAAGTAACTTAATCAGACCTATACTAAAATTAAACCAAAATATGGTTCCAAAAGATTTACATAACTAAATTTAAAATAATTATATTAATAATATGATCAAATTAAACCTAAGATAAACTAAAATCTAATGAATTCTAAAAATAAATTAAACCAGAAAAGAAAATAAATTTTTTTAGCTAAAATGAAACGAAGATGATTAAAACTATAAATAAAAAATAAAAGTAAAATTAGATTAATGAAAACTAAAATTAATCTAAATAAAAAATCGAATTATTTTGTTACTATGTTGAATAAAACTAAAGTTTTTTGTTTGTTTATCAAGTTGTCTGTGATCTTCTAGTTTTGACTAGTGGAATTTTTTAGCATGTCTCCTCCCCCTAGAATGGGGAACAACCACCCTGTGAGGTTTGATCCCGGGTCGCCTTGCTAAGGAGGCCCATCCTCATCCTATTGTGTTAGTGAGACTTAAGAAATAAAAATAAAGTTAAATTAAAATTAAATTACAATGTAAAACATAATAAACTTAATAAAACTATAATAAACTTAATAAAAATATATTTAAACTAGACACAAAACAAAGCATATGTAAAAATAAAGGAAAAACTAATGGATAATACTATTTAAAGGAGTAAATGACTAATGTATAAATTAAAACATGCAAAATGGACAATGATACATATATGTTGAAGTTTAAAATATTGCAAGATCGATGGACACCAATATCGTGGAGTAGATGGACGGGTGATCTCCGGACACTGAGCTCAATTGTAGATCGTAACAAAATTGTTTATTTTCATTGTAAGGTGATGGAGCTAGTGTTGGATGACTTTGGGGAGGCCGAACCAGAATACATCCTTCCATTTTGGTGTATATTCCGCCTAAAGTGAAACTGTTGGAACGTGAAGACTACGCCAATTAGTGTGGAGATATTATTTTGTAACACCCTTGGGGAAATGACTACATGACACAACTTTATTTTTCTTGTTGTTTGTTAAGAAAAAAAATACTTGTGATAAATTTCGATGTAAATATTATTGAGAATAAGGAAATATAGGAATTATTTTGACATGTGGATCCTCTTAGGAAAATTTGAAAATTCCAACATAAGATATTAACTCTTAACTGTCAAGAATAAAACAATTAGAGTTGATTGTGCCAAATGAGGTAGAATTAAAAAAAAAAAAGATCATCCTTCCTATGAGATTTTTCTTTTGGGAGAGAAAGATAAGAAAAAAGGATAGTGCACAAATCACACTGATAATTATCTATGGTCGTAGATCAATGCCATAGTGTGTGAGTTCTGAAAAATTGTTTTGAGAGATAAATACGGTTCTTAGAAAATACCGGTGAGAGATAAAGGGTATTGGAACCCATATAATTTAGTAGTATGTTGCTAAGGGTTCTGTATAATTTATACAACATGCATGTATATATTGGATTCACCCGATCTAACAATATACTAAAGTTAAATACTAAATTTCTTTTACAAATCTTTTGCGGAATTAAAAATGCAATTGTTAATCACATGAACATGAAGAAGAATCAAATCACACACAACATAGATAATTTTCTGGGGAAATCTTACAGCTAAAAACCCCACTATCCTCTATTGTATATTCAGCATGGATCATGAAACAATTACATACAAAACACTTCTCACAAGAGCCCTCCAGTACTCAACTAATTGTCTCACATTGTCATGAACAAAACTAGCCAACACATAGCCAATTCTCAACCTCTAGATAGTTTGTCTGCCTTCCGCAATCCCTGATGAATGCAATCCCTAAAAGATAGGAATTCTTTCCTTCCTTGACTGCACAAGTATCATGGGCACTCCAATGGGTGTTTGGTTTCAGTGTGCAACCCAATAATCCTACAATTGATAATCAACTTCCCTTTCACCTACAACTCAATTGGGTCTCCATTGGATCTTACATGCATGCAGTTAATAATAGTAAATCCTCGGTTGCATATGAGATCACTGATTGTGAGTTAGTTAATATTTAATTCACTTGATCTCTCACTAGTGTATGTTTATTTACAACTAGCACAACTGAGTTAAACTGATTACAACCTGCAGTAACTAATGTGCCACTGCACTTCGAACTCTGTTACAACTAGAATTACTCTGCATGCCTCACCAACTACCTCTAACTCGAAATCCACTAGCTAACTAAGTTTATCACTCTCAGTTAACTATTTCAAGTCATCAGCGAGAATAGATTACAATTTATTGTCCATCTTAATTAAGGGATAACTAAAATAGACATCCACCCAAAAATAGCACTGTGGGCCCTATTAGACTCCTGTAATTCACAGTATCACGAGGTGACTGATTATTTATCAAATCTCTCATATTGAAAATAATATTCCATGGCTGTCATTTATTTTCAGAAAAGAAGGGACATCCTGACTGACAAGAGTTTCAAAGGAATAAATCTGCCTTTCAGTTCAGTAGAAGGAATAAAGTGTTGCTGATAAGGTGTGATGGTGAGAAAACTTGGTTTCTGCCCTCATTTCTTTTCATTTACTCTCTTTCGCCCCTCATTTTTCCATTTTCAAAAGTCCCACGCTTAATTTCTTTCAAACCCATTCTTTAACTATTAAAATTCCATTTTTATAGTTGAAGAAACAGCTCCGCCCACCCATTAACAGCCATATCATTTTTCCCATATTAACTTATCTTATTCGTAGCTCTACCCCCACTTTAGGCTACTTGATACATACATATATATCATATATACACTGCAAATAAGCCTTACCCCATCCTTAAATTTTCACATCGGCACTTCGCTCACTTCATCATTTCGTTGCTAAGTTTGCCACCTTATAAAACTGCCGATGCGATATGGCGGGACCCTTCAGCCACGTCACTGTTTCCTCACTGCCCATCGCACATCGCAATCGATGATATTTTTTGTTTTCACGTTAAGACATCACAGGTTAATCAGTTCAAGTTGTGATGCAATAAGTTAAATGTTGAGGTGTGCGGCACAACCTAAATGTTGCGATATGAGATAAATGCTAAATTTTGCGATGTGCGATAAGAATTAAAAGGTGCGATTTGTGACATGGGTGGGACCCGATCGCACGTCGCAAATCGAAAAATTTAACCTGCACCTTCTGCTACTCATAACAAAAATCTGCGATCTGCAGGCTGTGGGCGGGCCCACCTTTTCCTTGCCATGTCATCCCGCCTATCACACATCGCTGGTCTTAACAGTTGCACCCACTGCTCATAAAAAATATCTTCCAGCCTATGATTGTGATATAGGATTGGGAACCCACCTTCTTGCCACGTCACATCCGCGTTAACCTTACCGCAGCTCCCCGCCATCTTCGCTCACCCTCCCGCATCTGACGATCCTTATTTCATTTCGCACTCCCAGCAGCCTTCAAACTTTAACCATTGGGGGGAGGGGCAAGGTCCAAAATGGGTGGTATCCCTTACCACCATCCCCGCTACATGTTGCACCTCCACTAATTGGCACCTTTCTTCGATACCATTTACTGTCTCCACCCCCTCCAAAAACATTTTTTTTTGTTCAAACACAACCACCCCTGCCGCCCCATGTTCGCCAACCAATGCCCGCCACCGCTGCATCGCGCCGACTGTGTAGTCAATTTAGCGTCCTAAATTGCTAACATAAATTATCAACCAGGGCTAGTAAACTGATGAAGTGTGGTGCACTATATGTGCTTAAGTGACCTCTTCCTTACTTCGTTGTATGTGTTTTTCTTATTGTTTTTATTTTAATGCAATGAGGATCTTCTATCAAAATTAAAAATGAAATGAAATGACAAAACTGAACTAAATGTAATCTACCTCCGGAGTGCTCTAACTAAATTAACATGCAACTAGTCTATGGAATTCTACAGCCCATCTTGTTCATGATGAATGATATTTTGGAAGAGTTTGTAAAACAATCCTGGCTGTATTATCCAATGCAATTGAACATAAACGTAAAACTGAAAGCAAATACAATTAAAATCTAAGACACCACAACTATTTCTTACTCATTGTTATGATATTTTGGAAGAGCTTTGTAAGAGTAAGAATGGATATGCCACTTAGTGTAAACAAGCAACTAAAACCTACAATACCACAGTTATGCCTTATTCATCATAATGATATTTTGGAAGAGTTTATTAGAGTAAGTCTAATTGTGATAATTAATTAAAGGAATTGCAACTAAAAATGTTAATTAACTCAACATAATACAACCAAATCTTTTTCATCTAATAATGATATGTTGGGAGAGCTTTTTAAGAAAAATAATGGTTGTAAGATAATGAGGATCTTTTAATATAATTGCAAAATAGAAAATGCTAATTAACTCAACATAATACAACCAAAGCTTTTTCATCTAATAATGATATGTTGAAAGAGCGTTTAAGAAAAAGAATAGTTGTAAAATAATGAGGATCTTTTAATCTAATAAAAAATTAAAGTGCTGGTAACTCAAGATGTCACAATTAAATCCATTTCATGAATAAAGATATGTTGGAAGAGCTTTTAAGAAAGGACTAACGATAACATCATGAGGATCTTTTAGCTAAACAAATAATGCAAGACATGAATTAAAAGCTAACAACACATAATTAAAAGCTACTTATCTAAAAAACATGTTGAAGCCTCCTTGGATAGCAGGGGCCCTCTGCTACCAATTTGGTGAAATCCTTCAGCTCCTTAAAGTTGTAATCAAAACAACATCAAAGAACTAAATTTCTCTATTGAAAAGAACTCACAAATCTACATCCCATTCCATCTTAAACTTTGTTACAAAAGACTCTCTATTCCTTTCTCTCCTTCTCCTATTTTCACTACTTTTTCATTACCCATGATAGGAGAAAGCTTCTGCTATTTATACAAAATATGAGGAGTTATCTCATTAATGGGAGTCCATGAATCTCTCCCTCCATCTCTCGAGTTACAATCAAAATAGGAAATGATGAGACACATGTATTTCTAGAGTTTCAACACAACTAAGAAATGAGACACATATCCTCTTAGAGTTTCAATACAACAAGGAAATGAGACACATATCCTCTTGATCCCATTATCTTCTCCAACCAAATTCGAATTTGTCCTTAGAGTGCCACATAAGGGTCTTCCAGAAATCTCCTTTTTGACCTACACGTCACAAAACTCATAACACATATATAGATATATGAAACTATGTTAATTTTCTGGTTTCTAATCATAAATTCACTTTAAATACATAAAATAAATAACTTTGGAAAACAATGATCATAACCCATATATTTATGAAAATGGTTACTTGATGTATGGTTTTAGGTCAAATGGTTATGAAATAAGAGCTAAATGGTTATGACATAATGGAAATACGTATGAATATGGAAAACATTTTTGAGACTCAACATACCCCCCAACTGAAGTTATTGCATGTCCTCATGAAACTATTGAAATGATTAATTTGTCCATGAGTTGATCTTTTATGAGTTTTAACTCATATAGATTCGTTCTAAACTTTGCGTCTTGATATTTTCTTTTTGGCAATGTATAATACATTTGATTGCAACAACTTTTTTTTTTTTTTTTAATGGTTGGTTCTTGTGTGACAACCAATTTTTTGAGCAATGGTTCTTTTGTAACAATGCTTTATTTCTTTGTTGCATCAAAGTTCATGAAAACATTTAGAATCAATTACTTCATCAAAGAATTGATCATTTGCAAAGCATATAATCTTTTGGATCATGTTGCAATAATAGTTGGTTGGGAAGTATATGTGGGTGGAAATGAAATGAAAATGTGCGATAGTGTATGACATGTGGATATGAAATGATGTCCCTTCCCCCCAACTAAAGATATGACAATGTAAAAAAAGGAGTGAGGAATTTTTCCAAAGTTACAATTTTGGCATTCTAATGAATTACATGACTAAAAATTAGAAAACAACATACCTTCACTTACCTTAAATGTGGATGAGTTGTGTATGTGTGGTGACTGCAAAATTTTGATCATATTCTTTTTCAAGTGGCTGAACAAGAAGAGTCATGGATAAAGAGATAATATGACTTTTTATTGCTCCTACTAAAACTTGTTGAATCTGCTCCAAAATGCTGAAAATAATAGTCTTCATGTCTTCAAAACTCATTGGCACAATTCCTATTATGCGAAAATATGTTCTGATGTCGAACATAGTAGGAAATTGTTGAATTAGTGGCCATTAATGGATGCCACTAGTCAACACGAGAACTCTCACAATTGATCATTGACAACAATGAGAGTCAGATGCCCAGACACATCTTCTTAGGTACTAACAGTTTTGTTGATGTCGAGTCACCTAGAAAGATCGGAGAACGAGGACATTAATGTATTCTCATTGTTTGTCGACAAATTTGCCATTAAGGCATGCAAGCCTCAAGGTGTTTTTACAAAAAACTTAGACTCAAAGGACTATGGACTCAATAATTTGCATTGAAGCAAGGCTTATTTGTAGAATGAAAATGACAAGAAATGGAAGATGGAAATGGAGAGTAGAAATGGAAATGGGCGATAAGCGTGTGAATGAGTCTCTTGCTTTTATTTGTGGGTTATGAATGGACAAAAAAAAATGGAAAGTGGATGTGAATGTAAATGTAAAATATGAAGTGAAATGAGGTGAATGGTTTATTACGAGGTATGGATGTGATGGAGACAATAGTATCTGAAAGTTTTTCAAGTGTTTGGATTTGATTTTACATCAGCATATTTCTTCTTTGTTGTTGATCATCCTCTTATGAAAAAAATTGGTCTCTTAGAGAGACACCATTATCTTGTAGTCATTTGTTCTTTCTTCTGGAACCTGCAAAAAAAACTAATACTTCTTCTGTAATGGAATGTAAGATTATCAAAGGGGAGAGGTGATCAATCTCTCTAGTTATGATATTTACACACAAAAATAAAAATTTGTATTAATGAAACAAGTTCTCAAAGGAAAAATCAAAAGAATTTATACCTGTTTTAGAATTAGTGCCTCAAGTTGAATGTTACTTCTTTTCAGCAATTTATTTCATTATTTACCATTTCAAATTCTAATTGTAAGTTTCTCATTGTGTAGAGCTTGTTGAGACATTTCCAACGATACTTGAATCATCAAATCGATTTTTGTATGAGAAAGTTAGGCGATTTGAACAATGAGGTTTTTACCAACGCGGGATTGGAGAGCAATTTAACGGAATTGGACTTTAGCTGCAAAATGTCGACGGTTTTTGTAGCTAAAAATCTTGAATAAAACGTTAGCCATTCATCTTTCATCATCAGTCCAAAATTAAACAATACCTTCAGAAAAGTGACCAAATAACTTATTCATTTCATTGATTCAAAATTATTAATTTTTTTTTATTTTTATTTTTTATTTTTATTTATTTTTATTTTTTTAAATCAAACAAAATGGAAAAAGAGAAATGCAAATTTTTTTTTTTTTAATAACAAAATTGAGAAAAAAAAAAGAAATGCAAAATTTTTTTAATTTTTTAAATTTTTTTTTTAAACCTCATAATTCAAGCTTTATTCACAACCTAACAACTATTTTCCCATCCTACCTTCTTTACAACCTCATCCCTTGAAACTTTACCTATAATGTGGGTATTGCAAGTTATAAAAATAACATCTGCAGCCTGGCATTGATTTTAAAGTGTCCCATCTAAACAGGCACTTGGAACATGACTAACCAATGAACTCCATTGAAAGGATTTAGGTACAGAAGAGGCACGTGAAATGTGTAGTCATTTTTTCAATGTCCGACTCAAAAACCATGTTCCCCAAAATCCGGTTCTACTCCACTATGGCATATATATTGATCTAACTTCCATAGTAATTTTATGGTGTAAATTTGACCATAATTATTAGCCTCAAAATACTAGCTTTGATGAAGCATAACAACATGAGCCAAGTCAACTTAGAGAGAATTTATGGAGTCTCAAAACCAAAAACTCTAAACACACCTTCATCTTGCATGTACTTATTTTTATCATCTCCAGCAAACGCCAAGAGATTGTATTTGGGCTTCCACTCAACACTATTCATGGCAGATCGACAAGATATTTGATGTATGGTCGAGTCGATCCCAGTATCCTTGATATCAATAAAAAGATCCTCACGCAGAAGCCATGTATTGCCCATCATGATTGAAGCTAATTGTCTGCCTCGAGTTTGGAAAGATTCGAACATATAACATCTCAGAAAGATCCCAAAGGCTTACGAAGACATCTGCACTTCCAATGGCAAAGTACGCTTCCATAGGATCAATGGCAATACAATAGCAACCCGCGATTAGCGAGGCAATAGTATGAAGAACGAAAAAGAGAAGGATATGACAGTACTTCAACAGTGCCAGATATCATGCAAGATGAAGGAATGTTGCCCTTCGAATCCTCAAATTTTCCATTCCTATGAGTTGTTCCACCATCATTTCCATCAACTACAGACATTTCTCCCGTATCAAAACGTAGACGTGCCGTGTTCAAACAGTGTACTCTGCAAAAACCGTTTTTCCTCACGCGGCAGACAAAAATGGGCTTTAAAGAACCGATAAATTCTCCCGGACCGCCACGAATTTCTTAAAACGATTTCTGGGTTATCTAATTGCCCACGTTCTGAGAAAAACCCACATCTCAGTTTTTCAAAATTAATTTCGGTTTGATCAGAAAACGTGTTTCAAAATGACGTGTCAATAGCAGTTGCGTTTTCTGAATCGCTGTAACAAAATCAATTTCTTCCAGCGTTGATGCTAATAATTTGGAAAATTTTCTCTGCTAGAGCTCCATGTGCCTGAGTTAATTGCTGTGAATTTAATAACCACCACTTGCACAATTAAATTTCAATCCGAATTCTTCAAAAAAAAAAAAGGGTCTTTCCAATAGATCTTGGCTGGCAAAGAACATTTGAAATTACACGTTTTTATTTTTATTTACGGGTTAGTGTCGAAGTAGGATTCTCATGCATGGGCTTGAAGGATTGCGTTGTAGGTCGTGGCTTCAAGAATTGTTGCTTTAATGTTGTGTTTGCTGCGTGGAGAGACTTGGATCCATTGGTTTGAAGGCTTGCGCATATACCTTTATGCGAATCGAAAGAAGCAGTTTGGCTATTTCAAATGACTTGAAATTTTGCAGATTGAAAATGTGTTATTTTCTACTATTTGCCACTGGCTTGAATTACAGATATTTTCAAAGACAAATTGTGCTTCTGTTTGCACTGACTTGAATTAAAAGTCATCTCAGAGCCAGACCATATGAAGAGAGATAAATTAGCCCGAAACATTCGCTCATTCTCATTTTCTAATTCAATCTGTAAGACTCATTTCTCGCTTCGAAAAGTCAGCTTTTTTTGGTGGTTATTATGGCCATACTCTCATTATTGTGATAGCATCACGACCTTTATCACTTAGGAATTTGCAAATGTGCCCACGTTGTTTCTCAGAGGTTCTTTGATTCGATTCTTGAAATGATAGAGCTCAATTCTTGCTGCCTGATTCATATTTTCTACTGAGGCCACATTGAAAGCTAGGATCGAAGATAGCCATAGATTGTTTTTCTCTTCTTCTTTTTTTATTTTTTTCTTTTTTTTTTTCTTACCGCAACACTTCTTTTACTATTCCTCCGGATCTGATGTGAAGGAGAACATACTGAAATTATTAATTTTTTTTTACAAAACAATCCATTTTCTGATCCTCCAGATCACACAAAGTGCAGGAGGAGAGCATACTCAATAATTATTAATTTTTTTTAGATGTAAGAAATAAGGTCTCCTAATTACACTTCCCTGGCAACGGCACCAAAATGTGTAGTCAATTTAGTGTCCTGAATTGCTAACATAAATTATCAACCAATGTTAGTAAACTGATGAAGTGTGGTGCACTATATGTGCTTAAGTGACCTCTTCCTTACTTCGTTGTATGTGTTTTTATTATTGTTTTATTTTAATGCAATGAGGATCTTCTATCAAACTTAAAAATGAAATGAAATGAACTAAATGTAATCTACCTCCGGAGTGCTCTAACTAAATTAACATGCAACTAGTCTATGGAATTCTACAGTCCATCTTGTTCATGATGAATGATATTTTGGAAGAGTTTGTAAAACGATCATGGTGTATTATCCAATGCGATTGAACATAAACGTAAAAGCCAAAAGCAAATGCAAATAAAATCTAAGACACCACAGCTATCTCTTATTCGTTGTTCATGATGTTTTGGAAGAGTTTGTTTGAGTAAGACCGGCTGTGACACTTAGTGTAAACAAGCAACTAAAACCTACAATACCGCAGCTATGACTTATTCATCATGATGATATTTTGGAAGAGTTTATTAGAGTAAGTCTAACTATGATAATTAACGAAAGGAATTGCAATTAAAATCTACAACACTACAACTATGCCTTATTCATCGTAATGATATTTTGGAAGAGTTTATTAGAGTAAGTATAGTTGTAATGACTAATGAAATCAACTATCTTTTAATCTAATTGCAAAACAGGAAATGCTAATTAACTGAACATAATACAACCAAATCTTTTTCATCTAATATTGATAGGTTGGAAGAGCGTTTAATAAAAAGAATGGTTGTAAGATAATGATGATCTTTTAATCTAAAAAAAACTAAAGTGCTGGTAACTCAAGATGTCACAATTAAATCCATTTCATAAATAAAAATATGTTGGAAGAGCTTTTAAGAAAGGATTAACTATAACATCATGAGGATCTGTTAGCTAAAGAAATAATGCAAGACATGAATTAAAAGCTAACAACGCATAATTAAAAACTACTTATCTAGAAAGCATGTAGAAGCCTCCTTGGATAGCAGGGGCTCTTTGCTACCAATTTGGTGAAGTCCTTCAGCTCCTTAAAGTTATAATCAAAACAGCATCAAAGAACTGAATTTCTCTATTGAAAAACTCACAAATCTACATCTCATTCCATCTTGAACTTTGTTACAAAAGACTCTCTATTCCTTTCTCTCATTCTCCTAATTTTTCATTACCCATGATAGGAGAAAGCTTCTCCTATTTATACAAATTATGAGAAGTTATCTCATTAATGGGAGTCCATGATTCTCTCCCTCCAACTCTAGAGTTACAACCAAAATAGGAAATGATAAGACACATGTCTTTCTAGAATTTCAACACAACTAAGAAAGGAGACACATATCCTCTTAGAGTTTCAATACAACAAGGAAGTGAGACACATGTTCTCATGATCCCATGATCTTCTCAACCAAATTCGAATTTGGCCTTAGAGTGCCACATAGAGATATTACAGAAGTCTCATTTTTGACCTACACATGTCACAAAACTCATAACACATCTATAGATATATGAAACTAAGTTAATTTTCCAGTTTCTAAGCATATATAACTTTAAACACATAAAATAAATAAATTTGGAAGGCAAGGATCCTAACCCATATATTTAAGAAAATGGTTACTTGATGTAGGGTTTTAGGTCAGATAGTTATGAAATGAGAGCTAAATGGTTATGACATAATGGAAATATGTATGAATATGGAAAACACTTTTGAGACTCAACACCGACTCCCACCACCATTGCCTCATGTAGCCATTCTGCACCATTCCCATCCAAAGTTTTGAATCATTGATGTGCGTTTTAAGAGGAAGAAAGTGGGGTTTTCCATTTCGAAGCTAAGTTACGACCATAACCTGCACAGAAGATACAAAGGCCGTTTAACAGAAAGTGGCCATCATTATAGTCAACACACTTTTCTTAGCAACCATTTCACACCAAGGCAGAGGCAAGATGTCAGAGCCATTGAAGAGATAAAAGCCAAGATGTCAGAGTCAACATTATCTCTTCGGCATCATTCGAACCAGATTATGATCACTCTGCAATTAATAACGGACTACTAAGGCCACTGTCATGGCCAGACTTATCTTACCACCTCTTGCATGGTTCCACTTGTAAATTCTTACTTGAATGTAATAAATGAAAATCGCTACAGTAGATAGAAGCAACCAACTTAAGTTTTATATAAATATTACATGCATTATCAGTATGGAAGAGGCTCGGAGGGGAAAAAACCATTGTAATAGACTCAGCTGGTTGTAAACACTCTCGTTGGATGAATGAAAGATGATGTTGTTTTCGAGATTCTTGTGTCATGTTCTGTGGTGAAGTGCACCTTTTCTCGTAATCTGTCATCTCTAGTTTTACATATTGTTGTTATTTCTTTACTGCGGATAGAAAATTTGGTGTAGGATTTACCATGGGGTACCCTGCTCAGTCTTGAAACAGTACTTTGTGTTTTCCTCTGAGACCTGAATGCAAAATTCAGAGACGGTATGCTATGCATTTACATTGAACATTAATCTCCTCCTCCTTTCCATCTCACAAGCTATTAAGATCCATTGACATGGATAGCTTGCCTGGTTCCACCTTACCTCAATTATTCATCCATTTGAATTTATTTACAATTTTTTGACTCCATAGCCCAATGGCCCTCTTCTGCTACCTCAACCATAAATCTTCAAACAAAGCTCTATGCACTAATAGCTAGCCTAAAATTCCCAATCAACAAAGCTATATTGAACAGAGAGATCCCTCTCTAAGTCCAGGGAAGCTAGGTCCTGGATTCCAAAGCGGTTTGATGTTGCCCCTCCTTAGTTCTGTCTTCAGCCTTTGGAAATTATGAGGAGATAACATATTGGCGACCATACTGGGGACATGATCCGGATTTATGTAGGAATGCAACAGAATACAGAAATAACCATAAACATAGAAATACAGCGGAAATAAGGCTTCATTTCATTAATATAAAATCACAGAAATATTCTTACAAATATGATAGAAATAAAATAGCTAGGGTGCTGATAGAAAATCTCTGAGAAGAGATGTGGCAGCTATAGACCTCTAAACAATGTTACAATGAGGGTCGAGGGCCTATTTATTATGGAGAAACAATGAATAACTCTAAACGTCCAAAAACCTAACCCTAGGAGATGAAGCGCAAAAACTATGGGCCTCGTTTGGGTAAATTGGTGTTTCAACTTCTCAGGGACGTAATTTCGGCATACTATCTCCGTTTGGGGCTTCAAAATTGTTCCAGAAGTTCAGGACCCGAAAAACTGCTAAAAATAGTAAGTTGTGAAAAAAATGAAAGAGACAATGGTGGGGCCCTAAGTGGAATAAGCGGGTGGCCACCAATATCCACCTGGATCATTCCTCCCCCTTTAGGAAGAAATGGTCCCCATTGCATTGAGTTCCTCCATGAGATGAGGAAAATTCTATTGAACTTGGTCCCTGGTGAACCACTTGCCTTGGTGCAGGAGTTGCCCAGCTTTGACAACCCAATACAGTTGGATCTTCTATCGGCGAGTGTTCTTGACTTTCATGTCCATGATATAGTCTGTGGTGGCCTATTCCATGCAGTTTGGGTTTAAATATTTTGGTGTGAGTTCTTCTGCAATGTCAGAGGTGTCTAATAGAGGTGGGAAGTAGGGACGAAGGCGGTCTACATTGAATACTGGGTGCAAACCAAGGAATGGTGGAATACTGAGCTCAAAGGAATTGTTCCCTACAGCCTTGGTGATGGTGTACGGCCCAAATCAGAGCGAGAGAATCTTGCGGTGGGGTCTAGTGAGGCGCTCCTTCTCCAAATGTAGCCACACTTTTTCGCCCACCTGGAAGTTGTGTGGCACGTGATGTTGATCATGTCGTTGCTTGTACCTAGCATTGGCTCTGTCCAATATGTCATGAACCTATTGGTGGATTTGTTGAATGCGCTTAATGAAGTTGTTTGCTTTGTCAGCTTCAGACTGGACATGAGCTGAATCGGCCTGAGCAGCTGCAAATGGCATGGCTACGTCAATGGGACATAGTGGCTGGAATCCCAAGCCCACCTGAAAGGGGCTATGGACAGTTGAGCTATGGAGAGCCCAATTATAACTGTGTTGTACATAGGGAAGGCTCTAATCCCATGTGCGTGGATGCTTTGAATTGTACATGCACAGAATGTGTACAATCATCTTACTGATGACCTCTATCTGGCCATCAGTTTGGGGATGGAAAGTTGTGGACTTGGTGAGCTTGATGTCCAACATTGACCAGAGGCTGGACCAAAATGTATTGAGGAACCTGCTGTCACAATCTGATATGATAGACTGTGGGATCCCAAAGTGCACCCACACTCGTTCAAAGAAGAGTTTAGTAGTGGCTTTTGCTATGATATTCTTCTTACAGGCCGCCATAATGGAAATCTTTGAGAATTTGTCGATGACCACGAAAACACGGTTGTTTCCATTCTTAGTAGAAGGAAGGCCTGACATGTAATCCATGGAGATGGATTCCCAAGGTCGACTAGGGGTAGGTAGCAGAGTATAGAGCCCTTGACTCTTGATGGTCGGTTTGGCAATGGCGCAAGCAGTGCAGGATCTGATGTACTTCCCAACATCTTGTCGAAGGTTCGGCCAATATAAATACTTCTACAGTACTACCACTATTTTCTCGACCCCAAAATGCCCAGCAACTCGACTATAGTGCGCTTCCCATATCATCTTGGCACGCTCGCTTGAAGGGAACACAAAGGTGTCTGAGGTGAAATAATAGTGCATCTTGGAGGTGAAAATTTGGAACTTGCATACCCCCCAAGAGTGCCTTGTATGTGTAGTTGAATTCTAGATCGCGCTTGTAGAGAAGCGATCAATCAGAAGTCTCATGCCCACAAGAGTTGAGAACGGTGGTTACGGCCACGATCGATGGTCGGCTGAGGCAGTCTGCAACATTATTGGTGCTACCCTTCTTGTACTTGATGTTCAAATGAAATTGTTGCAAATATGTGGACCACTTCTGATGGCGATCGTTCTGCAACTTCCCTTGTGTCTGTATGAACTGTAGGGGTCAGTGGTCTGTGTGGATGATTGTCTCCTTCCCCAAAATGTAATGCTTCCATTGTCGACAAGCTTGCACAACGGAATACATTTCTTTGTCAAAAGTGGGATACTTTCGAACTATGTTGGACAATGTCTCACTGTGATATTCTACTAGATGCTTCTGTTGAGTAAGAACTGCCCCAATAGCATAGTCAGAGGCATCTGTCTCGATCTCAAATGGTTGTTGCAAGTCTGTTAATGTGAGCACTGGGGTAGAAAAGAGGTGATGTTTCAATTCTACGAACGCCTTCTATTGAGATTCGAACCAACGAAATTTTGCTTTCGCTCCTCCCTTGGTGACTTGACTCAAGGGCCAAGTGATATGAGAGAATCCCAACACGAACCTGTTGTAGAAATTAGCAAGACCCAGAAAGTTGTGAAGCTATGTTAGGGTGGTTGGGGCAGGCCAATCCTGAATGACTTGGATCTTGGCTAGATCCACATGCACCCCCCTTTCATCAATAATGTATCTTAGATATTGAACCTGGGTCATGCCAAAAGTTCACTTCTCCAAATTGGCACACAACTTGCGTTGCCAGTGTTTAGAGGACTTCTAGGATGTGGTGGAGGTGCTCTTCCCAAGTCTGGCTGAAGATCAAAATGTCATCCAAGTATACCACTACAAATGAGTTGGTGAATGGACGCAAGATGTCATCCGTCAAACTCATGAAGGTTGCGGGAGCATTTGTCAATCCGAAAGGCATGACGAGCCATTCGAAAAGGCCCTCCTTGGCTTTGAAGGCAACCTTCCACACATCAAACGGTTTGATTGGTACCTGGTGATACCCAGACTTCAAGTCGATCTTGCTGAAATATTTTTCCCCTTTAAGTTGGTCCAGAAGGTCATCAATCTGTGGGATTGGGTACCTATTCTAGACAGTGATCTTGTTCAGTGCCCGATAATCAATATAGAGTCTCCAAGTCCCATCCTTCTTCTGTACCAACACAATAGGGCTCCCACAGGGTGATGAAATTGGCCAAATGTGACCTTTCTGCAACAGCTCCTGAATCTGCCTCTTGATTTCATCATTCTCCAAAATAGAGCACCTATATATCGGTCCATTAGGTAGCGGCGCACCTGGGGTCAGGTCAATGCGGTGCTTGACTTGACAATGTAGAGGCACCCCTATGGGTGAGGTGAAGATGTCCCCGTACTCCTCCACAACCTTGTCCATTTGTTGTTGTCGTGCTGAGGAGCCATGTCTGGAGGTCGTGGCCATAGCCTTCTTCTTGCCCTGGGGGCAGATCATCAGGAAAAAAAATTTCCTGGTTTGGGAAATGAGCTTACTGCATTGTTTTGTAGTAACCAAAGAGATAGTGGGAGGAGGTGGTACCTCTGGTATCCTGTACAATTTATTTCCCAAAGTAACAATAACAACGCGAGGTCGGAACTCATACACAGTATGTTACTTCCACAAGTATGGTTGGCCTAATAATACATCAGAAACATCAATAGGATCAATGTCACACAATACCTCATCCGTGAAGGGCTTGATGCTATAGGAAAGGTAGTACTACTGGCTGACACGGAGATCCCGTCCTTGGTGAACCCACCTAATGGTGTATGGTTGTCCGTGCGCTATGGTCGGCAAGCCCAGTCGCTTCACGACATCTGTTGAAATGAAGTTCTTTTGGCTCCCATTGTCGACAATGAACCGTAGAGGAGAACCCTTTACCCACATCTGGGAGTGGAAGAGATGCTCTGCCTCCTCTGGATCTTATGGTTCCTCCTTCTGGATCTTCGTAGTGGCAACAGTGGCGTTGGGCTCCGCATCAATAATCTGCTTCCCTTTGTCATTCACCTTGTCAGGTTTTGATTCAAATTTGGAGCATGCATCTGATTCAGAAGCCCTCATCTTGGCCACCGGCGATTGCTTGGCCCAACACTCACTTGTGTTGTGAGTGGATCTCTTATGGAACTCACACCACTTTCCCGTGTCCTTCTTTGGCTTCGCGGTGTTTTTCTTTGCTTGTGTCTTTGCAGGTTGTCTTGGGCCGCCATGCCTTGGCTTTGTCCTTTTTTCTGTGGTTTGGGGGCACCTTTCCCTTGCTTTTGATTCACAGATCCAAAGTCTCGCTTCTTCTGTTTGAATTTCTGCTCAATCTTGGCAGCATACTAGTATGTCGTACCAAGCGAGGAGATGTCGAGGAACTCCATTTCCTCCTGAATGTATCTGTGCAAACAACTGCGATACTTTAGCACCTAATGTTTATCTGAATCTTTGATACCCAACTTTGTGCATAGGGTATTGAACAAATTTGTTAGCTCATGTACATCTTGATCCCTTTGTTTCCGCAGCGTGGTCCATTGTATGTACTTGTCCTCATAGATCCCCATGGTATAGTATTGTTCCTTGATGGCATCTCGGAAAGAATTCCAAGTGGGTACGGCTGAGAACAGAGAGGGTTTTGTCTCGTCCTTTTTCTCACAGTATGTTTCCCACTAGTCCTTGACATGGGGGGTAGCTATGAGGAGTGCAAAAATGATCTTCTCCCAGTCGGAAAAGTCATGAATTGAGAAATATCCTTCTAATAGATTCAACCATCTATCTATGGCATCTGCATCTATTTTACCCTCAAATATGGGAATGTCAAAGTTTACTTGTACCTTAAAGGGATTCGCGCCTCTAGAGTGGCTGTTGAATGAAGATGCACCGCCAGTGGGCAGTCGTTGAAGGATTTGGGCAAAGTTATCCATCATCACATTCCTTTGTTTTTCAAGGGCCTCCTCGAGCAATATTTTGATAGGATCTCCTGCTCCCTCATCTTTCTTTTCGTCCCCCATGGGCGGCCATCGGGGTTTGCGAGGCTGATCTTGCAAAGCTTCCCACAGATCGAGCACTAACTACTTATACCCCGACCTCATTGGGGACATGCAAAGAAGGATCGAGAAAAAATAGACCGCTCTGATACCACTAATCCGGATTTATGCAGGAACGCAACAGAATACACAAATAACCATAAACATAGAAATACAGCGGAAATAAGGCTTCATTTCATTAATATCAAATCACAGAAATATACTTACAAACATGATGGAAATAAAATAGCTAGGCTGCTAATAGCAAATCTCTGAGAAGAGATGTGGCGGCTACAGACCTATGAACTATGTTACAATGAGGCTCAAGGGCCTATTTATTATGGAGAAACAATGGATAACTCTAAACGTCCAAAAACCTAACCCTAGGAGATGAAGCGCCAAAACTATGGGACCCGTTTGGGTAAATTGGTGTTTCAACTTCCCGGGGACGTAACTTCGGCATACTATCTCCGTTTTGGGCTTCAAAATGGCTCTGGAAGTTCAGGACCCGAAAAATTGCTAAAAGTAGTAATTTGTAAAAAAATTGAAAGAGAAAATGGTGGGGCCCCAAGTGGAATAGGCGGGTGGCCACCAATATCCACCTAGATCATTCCTCCCCCCTTAGGAAGCAATGGTCCCCATTGCATTGATTTCCTCCATGAGATGAGGAAACTTCTGTTGAACTTGGTCCCTGGTGAACCACTTGCCTTGGTGCAGGAGTTGGCCATCTTTGACAACCCGATACAGTTGGATCTTCTGTCGGCGAGTGTTCTTGATTTTCATGTCCATGATACAGTATGTGGTGGCCTGTTCCATGCAATCTGGGTTTAAATATTTTGGTGTGAGTTCTTCTACAATGTCATAGGTGTCCAATAAAGGTGGGAAGTAGGGACGAAGGCGGTCTACATTGAATATATAGTGCAGAACACGGAATGGTGGAATACTAAGCTCGAAGGCATTGTTCCCTACAGCCTTGGTGATGGTGTACAACCCATATCGGAGTGGGCGAATCTTGCGGTGGGGTCCAGTGAGGCGCTCCTTCTGCAAATGTAGCCACACTTTTTCGCCCACCTAGAAGTTTTGTGGCACCCGATGTTGATCATGTCGTTGCTTGTACTTAGCATTGGCTCTGTCCAATATGTCATGAACCTGTTGGCGGATGTGTTTAATGCGCTTAATGAAGTTGTTTGCTTTGTCAACTTCAGACTGGACATGAGTTGAATCGGCCTAAGAAGCTGCAAATTGCATGGCTACGTCAATGGGACATAGTGGCTGGAATCCCAAGCCCACCTGAAAGGGGCTATGGCAGGTTGAGCTGTGGAGAGCCCAGTTATAACTGTGTTGTACATAGGAAAGGCTCTCATCCCATGTGCATGGATGCTTTGAATTGTACATGCACAGAATGTGTACAATCATCATGTTGACCACCTCTTTCTGGCCATCAGTTTGGGGATGGAAAGCTGTGGACTTGGTGAGCTTGGTGTCCAACATTGACCAGAGGTTGGACCAAAATGTGCTGAGGAACCTGCTATCATGATCTGATATGATAGACTGTGGGATCCCAAAGTGCACCCACACTCATTCAAAGAAGAGTTTAGTAGTGGCTTCTGCTGTGATATTCTTCTTACAGGCTGCCATAATGGCCATCCTTGGGAATCTGTCGACGACCACGAAAACACAGTCGTTTCCATGCGTAGTAGAAGGAAGTCCTGACATGTAATCCATGGAGATGGATTTCCAAGGTCGACTAGGGGTAGGTAGCAGATTATAGAGCCCTTGACTCTTGATGGTCGGTTTGGCAATGGCGCAAGAAGTGCAGGATCTGATGTACTTCCCGACATCCTATCGAAGGTTCGGCCAATAGAAATACTTCTGCAGTACTGCCACTATTTTCTCGACCCCAAAATTCCCAGCGACTCGACTGTAGTGCACTTCCCATATCATCTTGGCACGCTTGCTTGAAGGAACACAAAGGTGTCCGATGTGACATAATAGTGCATCTTGGAGGTGAAAATTTGGAACTTGCATACCCCCCAAGAGTGCCTTGTATGTGTAGCTGAATTCTAGATTTCTCTTGTAGAGAAGCGACCAATTAGAAGTCTCATGCCCACAAGAGTTGAGAACGGTGGTTATGGCCACGATCGGTGGTCGGCTGAGGCAGCCTGCAACATTATTGGTGCTACCCTTCTTGTACTTGATGTTCAAATGAAATTGTTGCAGATATGTGGACCACTTCTGATGGCGATCGTTCTGCAACTTCTCAGGTTCCAGAAGGGAACTGTAGGGTTTGTCTATGATGATTGTCTCCTTCCCCAAAATGTAATGCTTCCATTGTCAAAAAGCCTACACAATGGAATACATTTCTTTGTCATAAGTGGGATACTTTCGAACTATGTTGGACCATGTATCACTGTGATATGCCACTAGATGCCCCTGTTGAGTAAGAACTGCCCCAATAGCATAGTCAGAGGCATCTGTCTCGATCTCAAATGGTTGTTGCAAGTCTGGTAATGTGAGCACTGGGGTAGAACAGAGGTGATGTTTCAATTATACGAACGCCTTCTGTTGAGATTTCGACCAATAGAATTTTTCTTTCGCTCCTCCCTTGGTGACTTGACTCAAGGGCCAAGTGATATGAAAGAATCCTAACACGAACCTGCAGTATAAATTAGCAAGAACCAGAAGGCTGCAAAGCTTTGTTAGGGTGGTTGGGGCGGGCCAATCTCGAATGACTTGGATCTTGGATGGATCCACATGCACCCCCCTTTCATCAATAATGTATCCCAGATATTGAACCTAGGTCATGCCAAAAGTGCACTTCTCCAAATTGGCACACAATGTTTTGAGGACTTCTCAGATGTGGTGGAGGTGCTCTTCCCAAGTCTGGCTGAAGATAAAAATGTCATCCAAGTATACCACTACAAATGAGTTGGTGAATGGACACAAGATGTCATCCATCAACCTCATGAAGGTTGCGGGAGCATTTGTCAATCTGAAAGGCATGAAGAGCCATTCAAAAAGGCCCTCCTTGGCTTTGAAGGCAGTCTTCCACACATCAGAGGGTTCGATTGGTACCTAGTGGTACCCAGACTTCAAGTCAGTCTTGCTGAAATACGTTTCCCCTTTGAGTTGGTCTAGAAGGTCATCAATCCATGGGATCGGGTACCTATTCTGGACAGTGATCTTGTTCAACACCCGATAATAAATACAGAGTCTCCAAGTCCCATCCTTCTTCTGTACCAACACGATCGGGCTCCCGCAGGGCGATGAAATTGGTCGGATGTGACCTTTCTGCAGCAGCTCCTGAATCTGCCTCTTGATTTCATTATTCTCTAGAACATAGTGCCTATAGATCGGTCCATTGTGTAGCGGCACACCTGGGGTCAGGTCAATGGGGTGCTTGACCTAACAGTGTAGAGGCACCCCCGTGGGTGAGGTGAAGATGTCCCCGTACTCCTCCACAACCTTGTCCATTTGTTGTTGTCATGTAGAGGAGCCATGTCTAGAGGTTGTGGCCACAGTCTTCTTCTTGCCCTGGGGGCGGATCATCAGGAAAACAAATTTCCTGGTTTTGGAAATGAGCTTTCTGTATTGTTTTGCAGTAACCAAACAGATAGTGGGAGGCGATGGTACCTCTGGTAGTTTGTACAATTTATTTCCCAAAGTAACAATAACAGCACGAGGTCGGGACTCATACACAGCATGTCGCTTCCACAAGTATGGGTTGCCTAATAATACATCAGAAAAATCAATAGGAGCAATGTCACACAATACCTCATCCATGAAGGACTTGATGCTATAGGGAAGGCGGCACTGCTCGCTGACACGGAAATCTTGTCCTTGGTGAAGCCACCCGATGGTGTATGGTTGTTGGTGCGCTATGGTCGGAAAGCCCAACCGCTTCACGAAATCTGCTAAAATGAGGTTCTTTTGGCTCCCATTGTCGACAATGAATTGTAGTGGCGAACCCTTTACCCACATCTGGGAGTGGAAGAGACGTTATGCCTCCTCTGGATCTTCTGGTTCCTCCTTCTAGATCTTCGTAGTGGAAACAGTGGCATTGGACTCCACATCAATAATCTGCTTCCCTTTGTCATTCACCTTGTCAGGTTCTGATTCAGATTTGGAGTATGCATATGATTCAGAAGCCCTCATCTCGACCACCAGCGACTGCTTGGCCCGACACTCACTTGTGTTGTGAGTGGAGCTCTTATGTAACTCACACCACTTTCCCATGTCCTTCTTTGGCTTTGCGGTGTTTTTCTTTGCTTGTGTCTTTGGCAATTTGTCTTGGGCCACCATGCCTTGGCTTTGTCCTTTGTTCTGTGGTTTGGGGGCACCTTTCCCTTGCTTTTGATTCGCAGATCCAAAGTCTCGATTCTTCTGTTTGAATTTCTTCTCAATCTTGGCAACATACCGGTATGCCGTACCAAGCAAGGAGATGTCGAGGAACTCCATTTCCTCCTGGATGTATCTGTGCAGACAACCATGATACTTTAGCACCAAATGTTTCTCTGAATCTTTGATACCCAACTTTGTGCGCAGGGTATGGAACAGATTCGTTAGCTCATGCACATCTTGATCCCTTTTTTGCCGTAGCGTGGTCCATTGTATGTACTTGTCCTCATAGCTCCCCACTGTATAATATTGTTCCTTGATGGCATCTCGGAAAGAATTCCAAGTGGGTACGGCTGAAAACAGAGAGGGTTTTGTCTCGTCCTTTTTCTCACAGTAGGTTTCCCACTAGTCCTTGACATGGGGGGTAGCTTTGAGGAGTGAAAAAATGATATTCTCCTGGTCGGAAAAGTCATGAACCGAGAAATATCCTTCTAATACATTCAACCATCTATCTACGTCATCTGCATCTATTTGACCCTCAAATATGGGAATGTCAAAGTTTACTTGTACCTTAAAGGGAGTCGCACCTCTAGAGTGGCTATTGGATGCAGATGCGTCGCCGGTGGGCAGTCGTTGAAGGATCTGGGAAAAGTTATCCATCATCGCATTTCTTTGTTTTTCAAGGACCTCCTCGAGCAATATTTTGATAGGATCTCCTGCTCCCTCATCTTTCTTTTCGTCCCCCATGGGCGTCCGTCGGGGTTTGCGAATTTGATCTTGCAAAGGTTCCACCAGATCAAGCCCTAACTCCTTATACCTCGACCTTGTTGGGGACATGCAAATAAAGATCAAGAAAAAACAGACCGATTTGATACCACTGATCTGGATTTATGCAGGAATGCAACAGAATACAAAAATAACCATAGACATAGAAATACAGTGGAAGTAAGGCTTCATTTCATTAATATCAAATCACAGAAATATTCTTACAAACATGATGGAAATAAAATATCTAGGGTGTTGATGGCAAATCTCTGAGAAGAGATGTGGCAGCTACAGACCTTTGAACTGTGTTACAATGAGGCTCAAGGGCCTATTTATTATGGAGAAACAATGGAGAACTCTAAACATCCAAAAACCTAACCCTAGGAGATGAAGTGCCAAAACTATAGGCCCCGTTTGGGTAAATTGGTGTTTCAACTTCCCGGGGACGTAACTTCGGCATACTATCTCCATTTGGGGCTTCAAAACGGCTCCAAAAGTTCAGGACCCGAAAAACTGCTAAAAATAGTAAGTTGTGAAAAAACTGAAAGAGACAATGGTGGGGCCCCAAGTGGAATAGGCTGGTGGCCACCAATATCCACCTAGATCAGGACAAAATTTATCTTCCTTAGAAATTATATCAAATTTCATATCTAATTACTGATGGTGGATAGTGACCAGACATAAGAAGCCTACATTATTCACCTGGAAACTCCATGATTCAAAGAACCCAACTTTTGAGCATTCATGGCGACTCCACAACATGCTGGCCACATTTTCTACTGAACAAGATGCAAGGTTTGTGGCAGATCTTTTATCTCGTGAATATTTAAATTCATTCAAGAATAAGTTATCAGAATTTCAGCTTGATGAGGATTTTCTAGAGGTTGTCTTTCTCATTTTGAAATCAAGCAAATTTAGTCCTGAAGCTAAAACATGTTTTATGGAGGTAGTTGTTGAATGATGCGAAACTGGTATTGAAATTTTGAATTATCAAATTCAGTCGTATAATTTCTGAGATCCTAAAGAATTCTTGGAAAATATTCCCTCCCCTAAGCAAGAGGAGATTTATTACCTCTTGACTTATATATTGAGGATGATTGTGCTTTCAAGTACCAAACTAAAGATCTGGTTTCAAGGTTTAATATTGAGGATACAACTGACCAACTAGTCATTGAAGGCCTAGAAGCAAATATTATACATCATGCTTTTATTGATCCTGTAGTAGATTATATGGAGGATATTTTTAGCTCAAGTTTTCAAACATGTACTCTCCATAAGGATCAAATACATCAACAGTTTCCATTACATATTATAACTTTGGTTATGAGGACACATAATCAAGTTATACTTCTGATTTTCTTGACAAGCAGTCAAGTTGTCCATTTGTCTCTGCTGCTACTTGACTAGCTGCACTGGCATTATTGTATCATTTATAACAACAACAATTTCAGTACGGTAGGGTAGATAGGTGTGAAAATAAGCTCAGTACTTTGAGCATTTTTTCAGCTTTAGTTCCAGAGTGCTATTTTGTTTTCAGTTCAAGTGTGTTCCATATTTTAGCTTTGCAGAGAGTGTTGATTTTAGCCTAAATATTGTCAGCCACGAAGGTTTTTGTAGCAGATTCAGTTACAGGTTTTGGATCAGGCCACTATTATACGGTGTTCTTGACACCTCCTAAAGGAGCTGCCATCCCCAGTTGGAGCCACTGTTAGACTCCTGTAATTCACAGTATCACGAGGTGACTGATTATTTCTCAAATCTCTCATATTGAAAATATTATTCCATGACTATCATTTATTTTCAGAAAAGAAGGGACATCCTGACTAACAAGACCTTCAAAGGAATCAATTTTCCTTTCAGTTCAGTAGAAGGAATAATGTGTTGTTGATAAGGTGTGGTGGTGAGAAAACTTCATTTCTGCCCTCATTTCATTTCATTTACCCTCTTTTTCCCCTCATTTTTCCATTTCAAAAGTCCCATGCTTCATTTCTTTCAAACCCCTTCTTTAACTATTACAATTCGATTTTTATAGTGGAAGAAACAGCTCCGCCCACCCACTAAAAGCCATATCATTTTCCCATCTTAACTTATCTTATTCGTAGCTCCGCCCCCACTTTAGGCCGCTTGATCCATACATATATATCATATATACACCACAAATAAGCCTTACACCATCCTTACCTTTTCGCATTGACACTTCGCACTCTTCATCATTTCGTTGCTAAGTTTTCCACCTTACAACCCCGTCGATGTGATATTGTGGGACCCTTCAGCCACGTCACCCTTTCCTCACTACCCATCGTACATTGCAATCACGATTTTTTGTGTTTGCACATTAAGACATCACAGTTTAATTAGTTCAAGTTACGATGCGAGAAGTTAAATGTTTCGGTGTGTAGTACAACCTAAATGTTGCAATATGCAATAAATGCTAAGTTTTGTGATGTGCGATAAGACTTAAAAGTTGCGGTTTGCAACATGGGTGGGACCCGATCGCACGTCGCAAATCAAAAAATTTAACCTTCACCTCTCGCTGCTCATAACAAAAATCTGCGATCTAGGGGCTGCAGGCAGGCCTAACTTTTCCTTGCCACATCATCCCTGCCCGTCGCACTTTGCACATCGCTGGTCTTAATAGTTGCACCCACCTGTCATAAAAAAAAGCTTCCAACCTATGATTGTGATATAGGATTGGGACCCCACCTTCTTTCCACGTCACATCTGTGTTAACCTTATCGCAGCTCCCTACCATCTGTGCTCACCCTCTTGCATCTGACGGTCCTTATTTCATTTCGCACTCAGTGCAGCCTTCGAACTTTAACCATTGGGGGGGGGGGGGTGTCAGAAACGGGTGGCATCCCTTACCACCATCCCCGCTATGTGTCGCGCCTTCACTAATTCACACCCCCCTTTCTCTGATACCACTTACTGTCTACACCCCCTCCAAAAATGGTTTTTTCTTGTTCAAACACAACCACCCCCGTTGCCCCATGTCCGCCAACCATTGTCGGCCACCATTGCACCGCGCCGACTCCTGCCACCATTGCCTCATGTATCTGTAACGCACCATTCCCGTCCAAAGTTTTGAATCATTGATGTGTGTTTCAAGAGGAAGGCGGTGGGATTTTCCGTTTAAAATCTCTGCTACAACAATAACCTGTCCAAAAGATACAGAGGTCGTTTAACAGAAATTGGCCATCATTACAGCCAGCACACTCTGCTCAGCAACCGTTTCACACCAAGGTAGAGCCAAGATGTCGTAGCCTTTCAAGAGATTAAAGCCAAGATTTAAGAGTCGTCATTGCCTCTTCGGCATCATTCGAACCATATTATGATCACTCTGCAATTAATGACGGACTGCTAAGGCCAGTGTCATGGCCATATTTATCTTACCACCACTTGCATGGTTCCACTTCTCAATTCCTGCTTGAATGTAATAAATGAAAATCTCAGCAGTAGATAGAAGCAATCAACTTAGGTTTTATATAAATATTGAATGCATTAGTAGTATGAAGGGGGGGCAGAAGGGGAAAAAACCATTGTAATAGAATCAGCTGGTTCTAAACACTCTCGTTGGATGAATGAAAGATGATGTTGTTTTCCAGATTCTTGTGTTATGTTATGTGGTGAAGTGCACCTTTTCTCGTAATTTGTCATCTCTAGTTTTACATATTGTTGTTCTTTCTTTACTACGGATAGAAAATTTGGTGTAGGATTTACCATGGGGTACCCTGCTCACTCTTGAAACAGTACTTTGTGTTTTCCTCTGAGACCTAAATGCAGAATTCAGAGACAGTCTGCTATGCATTTATGTTGAACCTTAATCTCCTCCTCCTTTCCATCTCACAAACTGTTAAGATCCATTGACATGGCTAGCTTGCTTGGTTGCACCTGACCTCAGTTATTCATCCATTTGAATTTGTTTTCACTTGTTTGACTCCATATCCTAATGGCCCTCTTCTACCACCTCAACCATAAATCTTCAAACAAACCTCTATGCACTAATAGCTAGCCTAAAATTCCTAATCAACAAATCTATATCTAACAAAGAGAGCCCTCTCTGAGTCCAGGAAGGTTAGGTCCTAGATTCCAAAGCGGTTTGATGTTGCCCCTCTGTAGTTATGTCTTCAACCTTCAAAAATTACGAGGAGATAACAGGCGCCACGCTAGTGTACGTGCTTCATGCACTAGGCGTGGGTGTTGAAATTTTCTTGTTTAATCTCAACACTCCCTCTCAACAAGAAGGGGATTATCCTTGACCCTGATCCTGTCACTATGGTATTCGAATTTTCTCCTGGTGAGCACCTTCGTCAAAATATCTGCATCCTGATCTTCCTTGGGAATTTACTGAAGCAATATTATCCTTCTTTGCACACAATCTCTGAGATGATGGTATCAGATATCTATATGCTTGGACCTATCATGAAACACAAGATTAATCGAGAGTTTAATGCAACTATGATTATCAAAATGAATCACTGTCGGATCCATTTGAGAACCAAACAAACCAACCAAGATATTTATCATCCAGATAGCCTCACATGCAGCTTGACATGCTGCCATGTATTCCGCTTTCGCTAAACTGAGTACCACAGATCGTTGTTTCCTGTTGTACTAGGAAACTGCTATCAATCCTATGCCTAATATCCCTCCTGATGTGCTCTTTATATCTGATGGATTTCCCACCCAATCTGCATCCGTGAAGCCTTGAAGCTTCACCCCCTCTGTCTGTCTCTACCATAGAACATACTCTAATGTTCCCCTCAGGTATCTCAAGACATGATTCCCCGCCTTCCAAAAGAGCTTGGTAGGCTTAACCATAACTTGACTCAGCTGGTTAACTGTGTAGCAAATGTCTGCTCTGGTGTTCACTAGATACATTAGTGAACCAACTAACTGCCTGTAGACAATAGCATCCACTACCTCTCTAGAAGTAGCATCCTCTTTCCTCCAATTTCCTAGAAGAGGAGTATCCATGGGTTTGCAGCTCTCCATGTGAAACTTACCTAGTATCTCCTTTGCATAATTGCCTTGAGAAAAAAAAAAATCACCATCCTGCTGCCATATTTCCAATCCAAGTAAATAATGAAGGAGTCCCATGTCCTTCATTTCGAACTCCCTTGCAAGATCCTCCTTGCATGAGTGTAACAGCTACTCATCACCAACCTGAATTAGATCATCAACATAAAGAAAAATAATCATTAGCTTACCCTCAACCACAATCTGGTATAGGTTTGCATCTGCTTCACTTTTTGTGAAGCCCAGTCCGGTGAAATAGTTGTCTATCTGAGTGTACCAAGCACAAGGTGCTTGCTTCAGCCCATAAATTTCTCTTTTGAGTCGGCACACATGCCAATCACTTTTGAAGATTTTGAAACCTTCAGGCTACTCTATGTACACCTCTTCCTCAATGATCCCATTGAGAAATGTAGTTTTCACATCCATTTGATGAATGTGTCAGCCCATCTGCGCTGAGAGTGCAAGGATGGATATTATGGAAGAGTACCTTGCAATAGGTGCAAAAGTCTCATCATAATCTATCCCCTCGATCTGTGAGAATCCCCGGGCCACACATCTGGCCTTTTATTTCTCCGCACTCCCATCAACAACTTTCTTTACATTGTAGATCCATCTCGATCCAACCACTGATTTGTTGACTGGTCTTGGGACTATCTCCCATGCATTTTTCTTGAAAATAGAGTCATACTCCTCCAGAGTCCACCATTGCATCAGCCGAAGTTGGTTTATGCACTGCTTCCTAAAAGGAAGATGGTTCAGTCACAAAACATTTTCTCATAAGAGCCATGTTTTGATTAAATTGGTCAGGAGGTTGTATCTGTCTGCACTGTGAAGTAGGGGCTCCTACATTCTCTGTAGCATCAATTCTCAATCTATCAGCTTCCGTGGTGCGCCTTCTGCCATTTTTGATGGATCGCTCATCATGAGTGTTTTCCTCCATTCCATGAACCTCCTCATGTGGTTTATCCACATCTTGAGACTCATCCTTGGGAACCAACAGTTCCTCCTCTGCATGCAAGTCCAACTCCCTCTCAAGGGACAACCACATGGCTTTATCCTCATGAAATTTTATATCCCGTCACACAACATTCATTCTTTTGTTAGGCAAATACACAAAATAATTACAAGGTGTTTCAGTATACCCCACAAAAATCCCAACATCAGATGTTTGTTCTAGCTTCCCCCTAGTGTCCTTGGACACATGCACATAAACAGATGAGCCAAAAATCTTAAAGTGTGAAGCATCAGGTTTATTACCAGTGAAAGCCTCTTCAAGTGTACTGATGCCAAGTATCCTATGAGGACAACGGTTCTGCACATGTACCGCTATGTTGCATGCTTCCGCCCACAAATGCATTGGTAGGCCTTAATCATGCAACGTCTCTCATGTTGCACCCACGATCATTCTGTTATTTCGCTCTACGACCCCATTCTGCTTTGGGTTATGATGCGTTATGACTTCTCTTCGAATTCCTTCTTTGCTGCAAAAGTTCTTGAATTTGTTAGAGATTTATTCTCCACCATTATCGCTCCTAAGAGCCTTCACTTGCTTCCCCGACTCTTTCTCTACCAGTGCCTTAAACTCCAAGAACTTAGAGAATGTCTGATCTTTCTTCTGCATGAAGAAGATCTAGTACTAACGAGAAAATTCATCAAAAAATATTACATAATACTTGTGTTTTGTTGTCGAAGCAATAGAGAATGGTCGACACATGTCTGTGTGAACTCTCTCAAGGATCCCTGAAGCTCAGTTTTACTTCTCATGAAAGGTGACCTTTACATATTTTCCCATAGTAAATCCCTTGCATGTGTCTGATTGTGCAAGTGTACCCCTGGGAATACCAGTATAAATCTACTGCATGACTTTCAAGGCTCCATGGTGAAGATGGCCCAATATTTTGTGCCATAATTCGCCCTCATCCTGGGTCACCACTTGATCTGCCTTGCCCATCATTGCTACACAACCATCTACCTCCAACTTGTAGAGATTCTTAACTCAATTCCCTATCCTCTTGGCTTTCCCTGTTGTTTTATGTCTCAAGAAATCTTTCCCTTCACTAAAAACAACATCATAGCCTCTATCCTCCAACATTGCGACTGAGACTAAATTTTTCTTCAAACATGGTACATGCATTACATCTTTTAATTGAAAGGGTTTACCTAAATGCCTCTTGAAGGTAATGGTACCAATTCAAGTAGCATTGTATCGCCCGTCATCGCACATTTCAATATGCATTTGGAGATCCTTCTCCTCCAAGTCACTAAAAATTTCCTTGTCTCCTGTCATGTGAAAGGAAGCGCCACTATCCAAATACCACATAGATCCCAATGCATTGGACACTATGCATGCGATCAATGAGAAGTCAAGCTCAAATTACGGGGCAAGGGCCTCACCAGCTGTAGATCCTCTAGCCCTCTTGTTCTTCTTCTTTTGTGGACAGTTAGTAGCAAAATTCCCATGATCGTGACAGTGAAAACACTTCACCTTGCACATGTCCTGCTTCTTTCCATTCTTGGACTCTAATTTAGAATGGAATTTATTCCCCTTCCCCTTCCTCGCCTTGGCAGCCAAAGCACAATCCTCTTCATCTTCATTCTTAGATGAAGATCCATCTCTGGTGTTCCGTCTGAACTCCTCCTACATCAAATCCGAACACGGTCATTCCCAATCTAGCAATTTTTCGCTTCTACTGACAAAGTCTTGATAACTATGAAAACTCTTGGGAAGTCCTAGGAGAGCCAATCTCACCAAATCATCATCAGCAACTGTTATTTCAACGCTCCCCAGTTCATCCCGACATTGGAAAAACTTTGTTAGATATTTTGGAATGGTGTCGCCCTTTTCCATCTTGATCTTCCCGAGTTTATCTTTGAGCACCAATTTCCTATGGTCGTTGTTGCTTTGGAATAGATCTGCCAAAGCCTTCCACATTACATATGGTGTGGCTTTCCCATGGAGGCTTGAGACAATGTGGTCTCGTAGTCCCTCCAACAAGATCCTCCTCGCCTTTACCACTTTCTTTTGCCATGCATCAAGATTTGTAGGATCTGCCATAACAGGTTTAGGGACATCATTGTTAATGAATTCATTCAAGCCATTGTCTTCAATTACTGCCTCCATCTTGTCCTTCCAAGAAATATAGTTTGAGTTTCCCTTGAGTGCATACTCCAACCTCAAGCCATTGAAAGCCATTTCAATTTTGAATCAGCTGTAGCACTAGGAAAGTATTTTCGCAAATTCGAATTCTATACAGTCACAAACTCAGCTCCTGATTCACTTCTGCAATTTCTTGTGGTCTGATACCATCTCAAAATTATAAAACATGCATGCATATCTTATATTCACCCGATCTAACAATGTACTAAATTTAAATACTGAATTACTTCTACAAATATTTTGCGGAATTAAAAACACAATTGTTAATCACAAGAACATGAAGAAGAATCAAATCACACACAACACAGATAATTTCCTGGGGAAATCTTACAGCTAAAAACCCCACTATCTTCTACTGTATATTCAGCATGGATCATGAAAAAATTACATACAAGTCTCTTCTCACAAGAGCCCTCCAGTACTCAGCTAATTGTCTCACATTGTCATGAACAAAACTGGCCAACACATAGCCAATTCTCAGCCTCTAGACAACCTGCCTGCCTTGCGCAATCCCTGATGAATGCAATCCCTAAAAGATAGGAATTATTTCCTTCCTTGACTGTGCAAGTATTATGGGCACTCCAATTGGTGTTTGGTTTCATGTGTACAACCTAATAATCCTACAACTGATAGTCAACTTCCCTTTCACCTAGAACTCAACTGGGTCTCCACTGGATCTTATATGCATGCAGCTAATAATAGTAGATCCTTAGTTGCATGTGAGATCATTGATTGTGAATTAATTAATATTTAATTCACTTGATCTCTCACTAGTGTATCTTCAGTTACAACTAGCACAATTGAGTTTAACTCGCTTAACTGATTTAAACTAATTACAACCTGCATTAACTAATGCACCACTGCACTTTGAACTCTGTTACAACTAGAATTACTCTGCATGACTCACCAACTACCTCTAACTTGAAATCCACTAGCTAACTGAGTTTATCACTCTTAGTTATCTATTTCAAGTCATCATTGAGAAAAGATTACATTTAATTGTCCATCCTAATTAAGGGATAACGAAAATAGACATGCATCCAAAAATAGCGTTGTGGGCCCCACCCTAGTGTAGATGCTTAATGGACTAGGCATGGGTGTTGAAATTTTCTTGTTGAATCTCAAGCGGTTCAAGAGGTAATCAACCAACGAAGAACTCCAACTGATTTGATGTTCATTCTTCGTGACAGTTAGAGTATGGCTTGGGGGGACGAGATGAGGAAGTTGGTTCAAGGTTGGGTGGAATGTGAAGGCCCTAAGTTTATTTCCTAAAAAGGTTCGAATAAGTGTAGGTTAATTTCTTGTGTATATAAGAAAGGACAAATGTTTTTCCTAGTGTTGTAAGCTATTTAGAATTAATGTTGTGTTTTTCAAATGAAGAGACTAATTGTGTGTTGCACAAAGTTAAGTAGAGAATGAGTATTTTGTGTGAAATATGGGTCATATGTGCAAAATGGTAAAAATATTTATTGTGTGTTTAAATTTAAGCAAAAAGAGAAAAAGACTTACAGAATAGGAGTTGTTAAATTAGATTGTCATTAGTTTTCCTTTACTAGTAATAAATATATCTTGAATACTGGGAGAGGATTAATATGGTTATTCATTCAAAAATATTTTTTATATTAAAACATATCTAACCTTTGTTACAAGAAATTAGAGAATTTTTCAAACATGTTAGAGGGTAAAAGTAGAAAAATATCTATAATTCAACCCTTAGCGATGAATGGGGAAATTAGGACCTAGATAGTCTTATGAGGGTTTTCCTATGACAGAGATTCCCTCACACTTTCAAGTCTAAATACAATTATTGCCTCACACTTTCAAGTCTAAATATAATTATGTCAAAGAAAGATAATATATCATATAAATTGTCTAGTTATTAAAAAGAAGACTAAATTCCATATATAAACAAAACTACTTATAAGAACTTCGAGGTCGAAATATATTTAAATAACCTATTGTTAAACAAAAGGAATAATATGTTGAGTATATATATATATATACAGAAAATGGTGAAGTTTCTATTTTAAGAACTATAAAGTGCTTATATAAAAAAGAAAACATCGACATAGTGCATAAAACAACTGTTTGTCGAATTTACCAACAACCCACGTTAAATAAACTAGCGAGTTAAAAGTAAGTAGCAGTAACAGTGAGAAGGAATAAGCATCTTCTTCATAGCTCGGTGCAAGTACGCATATGGTCACATTTTAAAGAGTGTATATATATATGGTCTCATGTTTGGTTGTCCCCAATTGAGAATCAAGGAAGATGATATTTCCAAGACAACCTTTTGAACATGGTATGGAATTATCAATATATTTTTTTATCCTTCAAGATCACAAATTTTGTTGCTAAATTTATGTGTTTAATAAATAGTGTGTCAAACAAGCTTTTGGAAAATTTTGTGTTGATATTTATACATGACATATTGGTATATTTAAAAAAGATGGAAGAAAATAAACAACATTTAGAAATAATACCGAAAATTTTCAGTGACCATCAACTATATGTGAAATTAAACAAGTGTGCATTACACCAAGGTAAAATGTAATATCTTGGTCATAGTTATATCCAAAGAAGATGTAGCAATGGACCTAGAAAAGGTTAAATTTGTACTTGACTGTCCAGTCCCAAACAATGTAGCAGACATAAGATCATTCAAGGAAATAACTGAGTATTATCGTATATTAATTATAATTTTTTCAAGAATAGCACACCCCATTACTTCTTTACATTACTTCTTTACATACAAGCGAGTAAAATTTGAATGGAATAAAAAATTCCAAGACATTTTCGAAAAGTTAAAAAAATGTTGATAGAGTCACCCATACTACAAATAATAGAATTAAACAAAGAATATTTTGTATGTACCAATGCAAGATTGGAAGGGTTATGGGGAGTCTTAATGCAAGAGGAACATGTGATAGCATACAAGTCTCCCAAATTAAAGGATCATGAGAAAAACTATGCAAGATATGATTTTGTGTTAGCCATTTTTATTCCTGCCCTCAAGATGTGGAGGTATTATTTGAAATAAATTCACACTAATAACAAATCATCTTAGCTTCAAATATTTTTTCATCCAACATGATTTAAATGTTAAGTACACTGGGTGGATTTTTTTATTGAGTGAATATGATTTTGATATAAAGCATATCAAGGGAAAGGAGAATAAAGTGGTTGATGCATTAAGCAAAAACTTAAAATTCTTGTGTGAAATTTGAGTGAGTACAGATAAAACATTTTTTTCTAAACAAGTAAAAAAAGCAACCACAAATGATTAACATTATAAAATATTATAGATCATGTGAGAGATGGTGTTGCCCAATAAAACCATCTAGAGTATGAAATTAACAACAATGGATTTATTTTATACCAAAAAAAAAAAAAAAAAAAAAAAATATTCGTGATGAACATGAAATTAAACAATTTATTTTGGCTAAACACTAAAATAAACCATATGAAGCACACACTAGCTACCAAAAAAAAAATTATGTACTTAAAAAGGAGTTTTATTGCCCTAGAATGGAAAGGGAAATTGTAGAATACCTAGAAAAATGTCACGAATGTTAGCTACTAAAAAAAAATCAACGTCCCACAATATTGTTGAACCCCCACCAATTCTTGAATGGAAGTGAGAGGTGATATCTCTAGACTTTATTACCAGGTTACCCAGAATAAGAAAGAAACATGATTCCATTATGGTGGTAGTGGAAAAGTTAACAAAGGCTAAACAATTTATTTATGTACAATCTCCCTATAAGGTTGCACATGTTGTAGAAATTTTTATAAAAAAAAAAATCAATTACATTGAGTTCCTGAGATAGTAATTTCAGATCGAGATGAAAAGTTTACATCAAAATTATGGAAATATTTATTTGTTGGAGTAGGGACTTAGTTAAAATTCAATACCACTTATCACCCACAAACAAATTGGCAAATAGAAATAGTTAATCATGTATTATAAGATATATTACATATGTATGTCATGAATCAACATAATAGGTGGGAATATTTTCTACACCTGGAAATTTTTTCCTACAATAATGGCTACTAGGCCTCACTTAATATGAGCCCTTTCGAAGCCTTGTATAGAAGAAGAGGTCATGTTCCTTTGAATCAGTGTAAACCAAAGGAAAAACTCGGAATAGGACCAAAACATTTCCAAGATATGGAATTCATGGTAAAGAAAATCCAACAAAATTTAAAAGTTTCCCAAGTTAGACAAAAGAGGTACATCGGTCTCAAAATAACACAAATAAATAACACAAATAATTCAATGTGGGATAATTTTTTTATGTTAAAGTCAAACCAAAAATTATTTCCTTAAGGATAGGGAATTTTTCAAAATTACCTCCATGATTTTGTGGACCCTTTGAAATCTTTGCGAGAGTTGGACCAGTGGCATATCAGTTCGCGTTAACAGTAAATGTTAGAGTTCATAATGTTTTTCATGTATATTTATTTAAAAAATTTGTACACAATTCATCTAATGTAATCAATTGGCATGTGGTACAAGTTAAGATGGAAGGATAATTCTAGGTAGAATAACAACAAATATTGGACAAGATGATATTATAGTCTAGAATTGAGCTATCACCCAGGTTAAAGTGCAATGGAAGAAGTTTTGACATGAAGAGGAAACTTGAAAATTATAGCATGATATTCAAAATAATTTCCCAATGTTATTCAAGTCAATTTAAAATTCACATGAAAACACAAGGGACGATATCTTTTTTTAGAGGGTGGAGATGTAACACCCTTGGGGAAATGACTATATGACATGACTTTATTTTTATTATTTTTAGTTAAAATAATTAAAATAATTGTGATGGCCCTCCAAATTAGATACAATTTAAGGCCCATCTGACCATCCCTCAACACATTTAACCTCTCTATTTTCAATTGAGGACATGTTTTTTTAGATATAATGTGTTCATTATGACGGTTTAGATATAATTGCATGTTATGTTCCTAATATTATTTATTATTATAGAATTTTAAGAGAATATTGAGTAAATTACTAATGAGATAATATACGGACTTTATCCCTGATACAATATGGACCAAAATTGAATAATAAATGAATGGGATATTATGTTATTATTGAAAATAAACTGCATATCCAGTGTTTGAGAAAATCTAGGACTGTGCTCCCTTTCATTTAATGAAGATTCCTACTTTTGGGGACCAAATCTACCTTTTGAGGGATTTTGGAGGGGAACACTCTCTCCTTTCAAGGAGGATGCTCCCCCATAAAATTTTATAAGTAACAATTTGAATTTTCCTCTAGGTTCATTTACTTCTTAGTCTTATTGTGGAGAAAAAAAATTATTTAGCAACTCTACTTTCATTTCTAGCAGGGATGTACTTGGATCGATTCAAATAATGAAGGTTGGTGTCATTTTAGCTTCTAAGGCTTGCTTTCCTTTATAGGAATGTGAGCATCCTTTCGCTTGGGCATCCTAGGAGCCTAAGAGACCTATTGTACAATTTTTTTATCTTCTTTGAATGTTTTGTTCACTTTCATCTCAATTTCTTGCATTTCCTATTTCTGCCCTTAATAATCATCCTTCATTTGTTGTACGTTAGATTGGTTAAATGATTGAAATAAGTGTTTTGGTACGTCATTTATACATTTAAAAGTATTATCCATCCTTATAAAAAAAATTCAAATTCATATTCATCATTGAACTACTTGGATCGTTTACTAGTTCACAATTCTGGAATTTTTGGAAGTATCGTGTAGCAAAATAGTAGTAATTTTCTGCTAAATTTTGGCACATGTTAATGAGCTCATTTCTCATTGATACCAATTTTATATAAGCTTGAAAAAATAAAAATTAATAACAAAATTCACTCCACAAGATCTGCACTTGATTATCTTAAGCATTTGGGTACTAGATGAGATCACTAGTTCATTGCTCTGAGAATTTCTTTTTTTAGTGGTAATTTTATGGTGAATTATAGTACGTGTTAAAAATTATCTTTTGAGTTTATTCCACTTGGGTTGATTCCTAATAACAAAATTATTAATAAAAAAATTTACCCCATAAAATTTTCACTTGATCTAGTTAGTCATTTGGTAAGTTAACTAGCTTACTGATTCTGGAATTTCTAGTTTCTAGAGTAGTAATTTTCTGCTAATTTTTAGCACATGTTAAAAAGGGTATTTTTGAGCGATTCTATTTGTATTGGATTCCTAGAATTTCCTAATTAATAAAAAAAATTACCCCATCTCATTTTCATTTTATTTTCTTGGGAATTTGGCAAGTTGACTCGAGAAAAAACAATCCTATAACAATCTTATAACAATGTTGTATCAATTTGATTTTGAGATCTTCCTTTCTCATATTCACTCCAAATTTGTGGTAGAGGTAGATTTAAAACCTATGAATTATTTGACACCATATTGGTTTAGCTAAGGCTTGGTTAGGTATCCATTTAGATCTTACATTGCTTTCTTTTTTAATGTTGATTTCTAAAATTAGTCTAGATTCACTTTCCAGCAAAAGTATAATATATTTGCATATTGATATTTACCATTTTCAACTTAGGATTGTATGTTTACCTATATATTTTCTCATTTGAAGTTGTTTCATTTCCTTTTTTCACTTGCATAAAAGGAAGTCACACTACGAAGAGGAAGGTGTCTATTGCACATACAATGATGACCCCTCTTAAGTTTGTATGAACCCCGGGTTGATAATTTAAGTTGGTAGTCTTGCGAGTTGCAGCATTCTTGTTGCAATAATGGGGCTCATTAACTTGTGATATATATCATTATGTAAACATTATTGATAATAGATAAAATTAAGAATTATTTTTACATGTAAATCCTCTTATGAAAAAGTGAAAATGCCAACACAATAAATTAACCCCTAACTGTCAAGAAAAAAACACTTGGGGTTGGGGTTGGTTGTGCAAAATGAGACATAATAATAAACAAATAAAAAATCCTCCTTTAATTCAATTCTTTTATTTTGGGAGAGAAAGATAAGAAAAGAGGACAATTCACATACCACACTAATAATTATCTATGGCTAGCGAAAATTTCATTGTGTGTGAGTTCTAAAAAAACTGGGGGAGATAAAGATGGTTCATAGAAAATACAAGTGGGAGATAAATATTGGTGTAACCCATATAACTTAACAATAAACTGCTAAGGGTTCATGAGGTAATCAACCAAGGAAGAACTCCATCAGATTTGTTATTCATTTTTCTTGACAGTTAGAGGATAGCTTAGGGGGAACCAAAGAAAGAAATTGATCCAAGATTGGGTGGAATGTGAACGCCATAACATTGTTTCTTGAAAATGTTAAAATTCACATACCACACTGATAATTATCTATGGCTAGCTATAAATTACATTGTGTGTGAGTTCTAAAAAATAATTGTGAGAGATAAATATTGGTGTAACCCTTATAAATTAGCAAGACACTACTAAGGGTTCAGGAGGTAATCAACCAATAAAGAACTCCATCAGATTTGTTGTTCATTCTTCTTGACAGTTAGAGGATAGCTCGGGGGGACCAGAGAAAGAAGTTGGTTCAAGATTGGGTGGAATGTGAAGGCCATAAGATTGTTTCCTGAAAGTGTAAGTTAATTTCTTATGCGTCGAAGAAAGGGTAAATGTTTATTTCGTTGTTCTAATGTATTTAGAACTAATCTTTTGTTTTGCAGAAAAAGAATAAACTAACGGTGTGTTGCAGGAAATAAAGAAGAGTATGAGGATTTTGTGTGAAATATTTGTCATATGCGAAAAATGGTAAAAGTATTGATTATATGTTTAGATTAAAAAAAAAAAAAAAAAGTCTTACAGAGTAGGAGCTATTAAATTAAATTGTTTGTAGTTTTCATTTACGAGTAATAAATATATACTAGAAGAGGTTTAATATGCCTAATCATGAAAAAATATTTCCTATAGTGAATAATATCTAACCTTTGTTACAAGAAACTAGGGAATTGGTCAAACAATTTAGAGGGTAAAAATAGAAAAATATCTACATTTCAACCCTCATTCCTAAATGAGGAAATTAATACCTGGATAGACCTATCAGGGATTCCCTATGATAGATATTACCTGAGACTTCCAGGTCAAAATAGAGAAATATATCATATAAATTGTCTATTTATTAAAAAGAAGATGAAATTCCATATATAAAAAGACATCTCGCGGGACCTTATAGGTCAAAATATATTAAATAACATGTTGTTAAACGAAAGGAATAACATATCGATAATATATGATGTATATATATTAAAAAAATAACTGTTCTTGAAGAGAAATATTACGAAAGCAAAGAAGTTTCTATTTTTAGAACTATAAAATGCATATATCATAAGCAAGCATAGACAAAATGCATACAACTATTTCTCGAATTTAACAACGACTCATGACAAGAAAACTAGAGAGTTAAAAATAAATAGTAGTAATAGTGAAAAGAAATAAGAGTATTATTCATAACTCAGTGCAAGTACCTGTAGGGTTACATTTTAAAGAGAGTATATATATATATATATCAAAAAACTCTTATACTCTTTGCCATCACCAAAATTGGTTTCTCAGATATCCATTTGGTTCAACCATTACATCTACATTAAGAAAATTCAAGGGCCAATGGCCTAGATCTTAAAAATACACACACATATATGGACCCAACTCAGCCTGAGTAGGGTTTTATATCCATTGCTGAACCCTGGAACAAATAGAAAGAAAACTATGTAAGAACCTCGAAGGCAACAGGGAATATTTTTGTAGGCAAAGGTAGAGAAAAGAAACATGTTCATAATAATTTTTGCTCAAACCCTTAACTCCAATACAAATCCATACTTGTGAAAAGGGCCCAGGATAAAAAATTATTAGTAAAAATATTATTATTCATCCTTCGGTGCAAGGTATTGAAAGGAATGGAAGAGCTTAAGAGTGGGCTTGTCTTTATATACATGTAGGAGTAGTAGAGTGTTGACATCATTTTACCTATTAGCATCATTTTAACCAAGGGTTAACAGAACAATATTACAATTAGCCCAACACAAGAAAGAAAGGAAAAACATTTAGCTAAATATTGCCTGCAACAAAAATAAATTGAGTGCGAAACCCTTCCCTCTCCATCAATGTTTACCCTTGGAGCCATAGATTTCCTTAGAACTTGAGGAAAAATCCCTATGTACAGGAGGGAATTAACCTTCCACGCAATAGTAAAAGCACAAATGAGTTTTAATTTATAAAACATGGGCTTGTAAGTTGCATGGAAAAGATTTTGTTAATTTCTCTAAAAGAAATTTCAATGTTCAACAGAGGTTTAAGAATTTACTTATAGGAGACCATATTAAAAGTTGGCCTTATAAAATCGTGAACTCCATCAGATCAAAAAAGAGAATTGGTCATATCAAGCACGGAGGATAAAAAACCCTTCAAGTTTCCACGGAATGAACCCTAGGGTTGCAAAGTAATTCAGAAACCCTAGCAGATCCTTCTTTCTCTGAGAAGGTTCAAAGAGAATGAGGAAAATGGAAAATAAAAAAAGAGGTGGTTACCCCAACCACCACAAGAAGTAATCTCCAATGTTTGAATCAATGTATAATCTAGACTGTTAGACGTGCAAGTTGTCAAGAAATAGACATGCGAATGGACAACTTGATAAAAAATTAAACATACAAATACACCAATTTCCAAGTCATGCATGCAAAGGAGAAATAAACATAAGTCACATAAGGTAAGATTTATTCCATTACATTACAACTCCCAAGCACAATAATATATATAATTGTAGCACCCTCCTCTCACATTTACCAAAACATACAAGTATGTTGGTGTAAACATGTGACGAGAGGCTACTATGATCTGATTCAACCTCCTAGGTCACCTTAAGGAAGTAGAATTGACAAAACTCAAAAACACAAACCTTCTACACCTACAACAAAACCCCCAGGAGCCATCCAAACCTTCCAGGTTACAAGCCCTTGAGAGAGACTATATTTTGCTGCATTAATCCCCCATTCTCTCCCTTGATATGGGAGTGCGAGAGGAAGCCTCCAGTCACTCGCACAACATGGGAATGCATTCGACTTGGGATTTTTCCAAGTAGTTCTAAGCTTGTGACCCTGATTTCTTTGCCACTTTTTCAGGCCCATGGCTCAGGTCAATGCTCAGAACTCCGTGACACTTCCAGAAATGAAAGATAACAACAGAATAACGATGTAAATGCAATCACTTAAACATGGACTTCACTGGACCCCTACTTGCCATGAAAAAAAATTCGTCAAACATGTCACAAATATGTAATCTAGAGGTTTAAACAACATATATGAGCATAGGGGTATCATACTTATCTCAGAATCACTAAGAAACATTGATGCCTTATATCATTAGTTGCATTATCATTTATTAGGTCATATATTCATTGATCATTCATATACAAATCAAAACATGATGAGAACCATACATTTTCATTGTCATAAAACGCATCCATAACAAACATATAAAAAACAAAAATATTGAGAATACAACAACCATAAATGTTACATATAATCCAATACATTTACACATAAAATACCAAGGAAAGGAACTCTTATTCATGAATGAAAAAGCTAACCCGAGAGGGGACTACCACATTCCACCCAACCATAGATTGGCTCAGACAAATATCTCTTCATCATATCACCCTCGTGCCATATTCCAAGCATCAATGTGGGAATAAAGTAAAATAGAAACCAACCAGAGCTTCTCGATGCTAAACAACTTGTAGCAAACTTGGTGTTGAATCTCAAAATTGTTCTTTCTCTGACATGCTTTTTCATCACTTCTCCCTACCTTTTCATAAATCCATAACTCCAATCAATGATAAATGACATATTTCATCCCAGAGAATGCATTTGAATGGTATCTATTTTATATTTTGATGTTTCTTGTTATTTGAATGAATTTTTGTAACTCAGCTGCCGAACGCATGTTATTCTGCAACTAAATCTTGTTTCTGCAGCTAATTTAATGGTTTGACAGGTTCTGAGGAGAAAATGAAGGAATGAGTCACATGGGCATATTTGGAATGATCCTCACATGGATCTCATCCTATCCACCTATTTGAATTCAACACAAAAAGGTGCCTATGCTCATGGTCAAAGTTCAGTCAAAGGACGTGATCCGAAAATGAAAGACTCTCGATTTGCTCTGACGTAGAAAATATAGAGTTAGCTACTTAAATTTTTCTTCTATGTTTCAGTTTTAATTTCCATCTATAGGCGGAAATACCTCAAGACAATTACATTGAATTTGTTTAAATACCGGTCGTTTTGAAACCGGAAGACGGTCTTAATTTTGTGAATGTTGTGTATTCTTTGAGACTATGTTCTTTTATAATACGAAGACCATGTTCGTTTTTTCCAATTCCTTCTTGATGCGTGCATAGTCTATTAGGATTTCAACTCATTTTGTTGCAGAGGGCCCCTGCATAGAAGGGAGGTTTCATTAGTTGTTTTTAGTTTAATTTTATTAGCTCTGTTTTGTCAATTCATAGTTAAATTTACATTTCTTTGCAGTTGATCCTTAGATTAAATTGTTTATCATTTCATAGATTAAATTTATGAATGCTTTCTTAGAATTATTTTTATAATAACTGTGTAATATTTTTCTTACTGTTACACGGATAAATCCTTCTTGCGGACAAGAACGATCTCCCTAGTATCCTAAGGATATCTAAAAACAAAAAACCAAATGCAAACTATTTTCTATAGACCATTTGTGATTCAGAATTATAAATAACAAAGTACGAGGATGTGCCCCTACCTGAAGTCCAACGCTTGCTGTAATCTTCTATCCAGTCGCTCCAAAAGAGGTCACTTCAGCATGTAGGACCTGTAATAAAAAACAAATAAAAGGATTAAAAACACCTGCAAGATATAATAATTGAGAAAACACTATTCTATCTTAGTGATCAAGGAATCTAAGAATTGAATTACTCAAATAGATACATAAACATTTCAATGAGAAAATGAAATCCATTTGTATTAACTTGTATAAAATAAGTAACCGTACTACATGTCGCCTTGATGTTATACAGGTTCTTCCGGGGTCCTGAACAATTGTTCCTCTTAGTTTTACAAGCATTCTTCTCTGCAAACTAGCATGAAGTTATGGATATGAGTGTGTGATCATTCTCATACCAATAATGACTAGTATAGATAGTATGATCTCTTAAGAAATTCTTCAGCAATTACCATCTATAATCTACCCTTGAGACTGAAACATGAGCTCAATTTATAGGGAAATGGAGGTAGTTTTAGTTCCATGAAGAGGGGGATGGATTTCTATCATGAAGGGATTTGAGCTCCGAATACCAAGGGATAAATTCCATGAATGAAGGGATAGAGCTCCATGAGTGGAGGGATGAAGCTTGAACTGAACGCACTTCTATAAGCTTCCAGTCGGGAGAATATTCGACCAGCTGGGCTTCTAGAACTTAATTTTTCCTTTATTTTACCTTTTACGGGGGTTTGCAGGTTTTATAAGCAGAACGTGCAGGATATGTCGCAGGCTATAGAACAAATATCTGTGGATCCGCAGACAAGGGCTAGGAAAAGTGTGGAGTTATAATTTTTAGGGTTTTAATGAGCTTTTCTCCAATTCCAAGACTTGGTTTAGGAACTTTAGGGTTTTTGACCTCTAAGGGAGCAAAATATAGGTAGTGATGAACCTATATAGACAGTCAAATGTCATGGTGACAAAATAACGTGTAACAGATTGCCCCCTAATGTGCGAAGTCTAAGGTTGTTCTGAAGATTGAAGTGCTTTATCGTTCTTAGGATTGGATTGCAGACACACCGGTCGAAAACCTATAAAAACATTCAATGCAAACATATATATCTATATCATCGTTGAGGTAGGCATTTCCATACTCAGATCAAAACTAACTAAATGTTCTGATACAAAAATTATTTTAATATTACATCAATAGTAGACACAACATGGACGCAGTGATCTCTCATAAGTAGTCTATTGTATCATGAATAATAAAACTCCTCGTAGCCTGGATGGTGGAAACTAGATCCAGGGTCTTGATTTCCGCTTCCTGAACTAGTACGATTCTATCCATGCGATTGATTTTGTCAAAGTCGAACAAGGTAGAAACCACTTGATTACCAGTCAATGATGTAAATTGTTAACAAGTGTGAGAGAAGCCACCAATAACGACAATGGCTCTCAAAGTACTCATTACAATCCAGGAAGTGTGAATGAATAATTTGCAGTCAAACACTTCATGGAATCATTCGATCGAAGGTCAATGATGTAACCTATCGTTGAAGGTGAGAAATCGACCATTAGGTCATGTAGATCCCAAGGTACTGATAGGATTCTAGATCAATTTTCTAGATGATATGTTCTCGTTGATAGAAAGTGACCCGTCACAGGAAATCCCATGACACGAAACCATTAGATCAAGTTTTAAAGAAATATTTACAAGGACTGACTCAGGGATGGTCAACGCGAATGGAGACAAATGTTTGTAAATGAATGGTTTATTTGAACTGTTCTCTTGAACATATAATGACACTCCAGATGGTTTGGTGACAATTGACCTAAAGCTAATACCAGAAACCGATTGAAGTCTTTCAATGTGGTTTGATTAACTTTTATACAAAGGATTTTCCCAACCCAAGTACAAGTGTGACAAAGTGTCATGTTCAAGAGTCGTATACTGCTTAAAACAAAGTGTGACAAATGGATTCATTTTCTCTCTTTTTCCCCCACCAATACTGGCAAGTACCTCTTTATTTTTGACAAGCTTGAGGAGGATAACATTTTCTTGCTTGTGTAAGTTCATCCTTCAAATGAGTCCATCTTAGTATTAAAATAGAACCCCAATAAGGAGTGGTTCATTCCTGTTTGTAATCGACAAGTCCTTTACTGTTAAGTTTGAACGAGTCCAATATAGGAGAAACTCGGTGTTTTTCAATTTTAGGGAGTCAAAAGAAAAACATAAGAAAACTCTGTGGTTGTACTTTTTCGTAAACTTAGTCTCTCCAGCCCGAAAAAGTATAAAATAATATAGGAGAGAAATCTATTGACCATAACTAGTCAACGTATACCTTTTTCGTAAATAGTCCATTTCAGTTCGGAAAAGGGGTAAACTTATACTGAAAGGATGACTGTTCATTTCCTTTAACGAGTTCGAATAGTCAATTACGCGGCGATCTTTTCATGTTTAGAGAGTCTGAAAAGGGCTTAAAAGAGAACTCCAGGGTTTTACTTTTTCGTAATTTTCAAGAGCCCAAAAAAGTGATAAAAGTGTACTCATCATCAAAATAATTCTTTTCACCGAAAAAATCTGTATTCTGCACAAAAAATCAAAAGATTAAACATACCTGTTTCCAAGTAAAAACATCGAAAAAAAACTTTTTAAAGTGGAAAATAAATAAAATAAAATATTTTATTCATTCAAAAAAATATAAAAAGGATTTTAACAAATTCATTTTCACTTTTTGTCTTCAGAGTTGTAAACTGAGAGCTTTTGGCAAAAAAGGTTCCAAAGTTGATAACGGGAGACCCGACCGCTCAAATCATGATTCGTCAGAACCAGTTAACCCACAACACTATTATCTTCATTTCTATCTGATTAAAATCTCTTTTTTAGATTCAAATTCATTTTTTGAGGAGAAATTATGTTAAAATTTTCGCTCTCGGAGGTCCGCAGGTATACATGCATCACCTGCGGACCTCGATAATTTTCTTAAAGGAAAATTATCAGGCTACCGTGGTTTTTTTGTGGAGCCCGTGCGGACGTCTGTACTGTCTCTACACAAAAACTACGAAGGCACCGTGACCAATTGAAATTTTATAAATTCTCACAAAAATGGTTAAATTTTCCCATTCTAGAAGCTTCTAACCGTTCAAATGCATCCATTTGCAGACTATTTCATGATGCTAGAGTGGAGAGAGCATGAGCATGATGGTATATATGATGCAACTCTGAATGATCCAGCTACAATGCATGTGCTTAGAAATTGTGGTTTGTATAAGTTTTGGGCAATTCAAGGTATGAGGGCAGAGGTGGAACTGTTGACATGGTTAGTGAACAAATGGGATGTTCAAGATTAGTGCTTTATCATTGGAAATCATCGGCTCAAAATCGAGCTTGAAGATATTTATTTTCTCACTGGATTGTCCCAAAGAGGAGAAAATATATCTTTGTTTGGAGCTAGGTAGGGTGTCCCACTCGTTGCTAGTTACAAACAAATTTTTGCAGTTATGCAGCAGATACAAAGGATAATCGCATAGACATAAAGACTATCTTGCAACTTGATCTTAAAGTAGTTGCATTCATGGTAACCTGGTTGTGTGGAAGTGCGGCTCCACATGTAGCCACCAAATCTCAGATGTAGACTACTATAGAGTGTTTCAGAGGAACCATTTTCAACTGGTGCGAAGGGGTATTGGCCAACATGAAAGGCCAACTAACCAGAGAAAAAAATGCAAAGTTAAAAAACTTTGGGTATGACGCCATCCTGATTTCTTTTGCTTTGGAGAGAATTCCATTCCTTTCCCTCCAGCTTATTCCTATAGATCATGGTGAACTTAGAGAACCTCGTATGGTACGATGGGTTGCACTAATGGCCTGCCATGGTGGCGACGACAATGTGGTGGTTTGGTTCACTCCGGTGTATTTTATGTGGCTACATAACCAAATCTTCACAATTGAAGATTTCCCTTATGCGGGTATAGATTTTAGAGGTGATCCCGAGATGTCCTTACCTCCAGGGGCATAGTGGGATGAATCAGGTAAGCGAATCAATTTGATGTGTTTTAACTCTAATTTTTATTTGTTTTTAAATGTCCAATACTGATAAAAAAATTTTAAATGAAGATGTTGGTCCACGACAGCCAGCTACACTCCACCGCTTTAAAAGGCTACAAGAAGAGCCTATAGCACCACCACAAGATCAAGCGGAAGAAATCCTTACTGATATGGAATGAAACCTGGAGAGTTTAACCATAGATATACCTGAGACCAACACATATGACATTCCTCTCCAACTCTAGAGACATGTTACTGGTGTTCCAGGACAGTTTAGGAGATTCCTGCGAAAGGTGGCATGTGCGATAATCTACTATCATGATCATCACCATGAATAGTGGATGATTGTTGTGGATTGACATATTTTGTTTTTTGTATCAGGATCTTTCAGATCATAAGGTGTTTAAACCTATGATCATAGGCGATGTAATATTTTTTGTAAAAACAAAACCTATCTATGATATTACTACTTTCTCTGACTATCTTGTTCAACATGTATTGAATGTTGTTTTGATTTACTGTTTTAATGTTGCAAATGTCTATTTAGAACACACTTAGCTAATGCATCAGCCAATGCGTTTAAATTTCTCGAAATGTGTTGATATTTGATGTAATCAAACTGTCATTCCAAGAGACGAACCTTCAAAAATAATCTTAATAACACTGGATTTTTAATTGCGTACACCCTGTTTAAACATAATACAATGAGTTCTAAATCTAACCTAATGATCAAACTTCGAATTCCAAATGAAATGGAATCAGATAATAACTCAATAATTGCGCTATATTCTACAATATTATTCGTCGTTTGACCAAGGCTTGCCCCATGCATAGAAACTAACTCATCAGTGGGTGAATACATAACCCAAGCTATGGAAGAAATATTCTATGTACTATGACAAGCACCGTCAGCAAAACAAATGTAAGTTTGAAGGGATGTTGACATCTACAATATCAAGAGTAATCAAGATAAGCAGTGATATTAGTAAAAGCAAACTTAAACTAGGCACACTCATCTAATCTAAGGCACACTAACTAGAAGAATAAATAATATACAAGTGAGATCTTCACATGAGAATCAAGCATAATATCTCTTCAGATAAATTCCATTTCTGGGTCTATCTAAAGAGACCCTGTCATAATCAGTCAATTCATAAGCCCCTTTTGCAAGCACTCGCTTGAAAATATAAGTACCATCCCACATTGGTTCGAATTTCCTAGCTCCTAGATTATCGTTAGCTTGATCATATACTAAGACTAGGTCACCTTTTGAAAAAACACGAGGTGTAACACTTCGATCATAATGAGCTTTCATACGTTTCTTATGAGCTTCGAATGCTAATGCAGCGGTGCGCCGATTCTCATCTAGTTGTGCTAAGTAAAAAAAGTGTTTTTCCTCTTCAGAGGTAGCTAGTAGTAACTCTATGGCTAATTGGAGTGACGGTATTTCACATTCAATAGGTAACACAGCTTCTAAACCATAAACTAGTTGAAAATGAGTGAACCCTGTAGCATTTTTTGCTGAGGTTCGGTATGCCCATAGTGCCGAATAAAGCATGGTATGCCAATTCGATTTTTGAGTTTCAATAATCCATTTAATCATGGTGGTTAAAACTTAATTAAAAGCTTCAACCTAACCATTAGCGTGCAAGTAATATGGAGTAGAGTTATCATGGCACAGGCCAAGTTGATCGGAAAGTTTGATCATTATATTTCGAAAATGACTCCAATGATCAGTGATAATTACATGATTGAATACGAATGTAGCTGCATTTTTTCCATCTTCCACAAATGTAGGCATCGCCTTGGCCCATTTGGTAAAGTAATCTACAACGAGAATAATATATCCATGCCCCCCGGCCGAGTGAGGGTTACATGTAATGAAATCAATGCCCCATTTTGAAAAACGACTGACATCATTAATTGGGTGAAGAGGAGCTGGAGGCACACGGATTTTCCTATCAAAAATCTGACAGTTGTGGCATTTCCAAACTTCAATAATACAATATTTTAACAATGATGGCCAAAAATAGCTGGCGTGTAATATCTTTTGGACTGTGGCATACCCAAACATATGACCACCACACGCTCTAGAGTGGAATTCATTCAAAACCCTTTCCGCCTCTTTGTGAGTTAGACATTGTCAAAAAAAAGAATTGGCACCACGATGATAAAGTGTGTCTCCAACAATATTATATTGTTGGGATTGATACCGGATTTTGCGTCGATTTGAGTGTGAAAGCTCTAGGCGAAAGGTTTGGGTTTGAAGATATATGATGATATCTCCAGACCATGGATCTAATGTACTGATAAGAAATAGAGATTCATCTGCAATGGGATTCTCTACCATAGTTTCTGTCTTAGTATTGGGAAAGTCACACATCATTTCTACAAAAACGAGTGATTTATTTGATTTGGATTTCTCGAATTCCAGATCAAACTCTTGTAGGATAACAATCCATTTAGAGTATTTTCCCCCAAGTAATTTTTTTGTCAAAATATAAATCGTTGGGTTGCAATTAGATATCACCGTTGTCTTACGTAACAAGATTTAGTGACGAAATCTTTGGAAAAATTGAACTTCTACCAAGGCCAATTTCTCCACATGCGAATATTTAACTTCGGTCGGATTCAGATTTCGATTTAGATAGTAAATCACATGTTCATTGTGAAATTCGTCCTCTTGAACTAAAACCATTCCAATGGTGGAATCATAGGCTGCTAGGTATAAAAATTAGTCTTGGTTGTAATTGGGTGGATGCAATAACGGTGCATGGGTTAACGTGTGTTTTAGAGCATCAAAAGATCGATCAACAATCTCATCCCAAATAAAAGGAACATTATGTTTCAACAACCGAGTAAAACCTTTCGTTAACTCAACATAGTTTGGGATAAATATACGTACAAAGTTCGCTTGCCCTTGCAAAATTTGGAGTTGGCGGAGTGTGGAAGGAGGAGGTAAAATTATAATGACCTTAACCTTCGAGGGGTCGACATGAATGCCAGTCTTCGAAACAACAAATCCTAGTAATTGTCCTGATTGCACACAAAAAACACATTTGTGCGGATTCAAATGAATCTTTTAATGCCTACATCTCATAAAAATTGCTCGTAAATGAGTAGGATGATCTTCCCTGTGCAATGAGTGAGCAGGTAAATCATCGAGATAAGGCTGCACAATATGTTTGATGTCATGAAAAATGTAAGACATTGCCCTTTGAAAAGTTGCCCCAACATTATTTAATCCAAAACATAGTTTGCAATAAGAAAATGTTCCCGAATGACATATAAATGTTGTTTTTGGTTGATCAGCAGGGAGTATGTTGATTTGATTATATCGGGAAAATCCGTCCATAAATGAAAACATTTCGTTTCCGACACAATCATCAATGATTTGGTCGATATAGGGGGTAGGATAATTTTCCTATGGACGGGCTTTATTAATATCCCTATAATCGACACATACTCGTATAGTCCCTTATCTTTTGGTAGCGGGAACTATATTAGATACCCAATCTGTTAAAGGGATCGGATAAATAAATCATGCTCGCAGTATTTTTTCAACTTCAGCTTTAATAACAGTAGCTTTTTGCGGATGTATTGGACATAATCTTTGTCTAATAGGTCTGGCATCCGGATATGTCTTTATTTCATGAATGATAATCTTTGGGTCAATCCTTGGCATTTCTTCATAGGACCAGGAAAATATGTCACAGAATTCTTGAAATAGGGCTTTATATGTATTAATTTCATACATTGTACAAGAAGCACCTATATGAATGTTTTCAACAACTCCAGGTTTAACTGATATGTCAATAGGAACAGTTGTAGAAATATTTCTCAAATTAATCTCAGAATCTGAATTTGTAATCAATATTGGACTCTGGGGTTCCTTGACATAGTCAATTGTAAAAATAGATGACAAATCATTTTAGAACCTATCAAGTTCATGGAAAAATGAAGATCTATGATGTAGATCTTCCCAAGGTAATTCGTCCATAGACAAGAATTCGTGAATACTTTCATCAGTATGAAACACTTGTTGAAAAGGATAGGAAATTGATGTCAAGGTTGAGCTTCATAGTGAAGGAGATTCTTCAGTGATCACATTCATTGGATCAAAATCGGTTGAAAGTGTATTAGAAAATGACTGTACTGCTTGATATGCTATCTCAAAAGGACTCAAAGGCATCTCGCCATTAAAAGAATCCATTTCTGACTCTGAAGGCACTATCTAAGGGTCATCAAATGGAATAGCGCTTGATGTAATCATATTGATATTAGCAATATTACGTGGTACGTTAGGTGGAGGCATAGAAAAATTTCCCATCAAAGCAGATTCCTTTACTAAACCTACCCCAACATCTTCATATGAAATAGTCGATTTTCCAACATGTTGAATACTATCTATAGAAGCTGGGTCAGACGAATAATATGACAGCTGATTGATTTTCACAATCTTTCCTTTATGAGGAAACATGATTAACCAAAATACGGATGACATGACAACAATCATAGCATAAGACCAAATTCGACCCAGAAGAAGGCTGTAATCCATAGGGGCATCAACAACTTCCACATCTAGATTAACAGTTTTGCCTTCGACCTCTATAGGTAGATCCTGTAAAATTCCGTATGGATAGAATCCTCTTCCATCAAAAGCTTTGAGGATTGTCGGAGATTGGTTGAGTGTTGGAGAACCAAGTGATTTCCAATATTTTAACTACATTATGCACGTGGATGCCCCCTCATCAATTATAGTATGAAAGCAACGTCTGTTTTTGACTAATACTGGAATCTGACAAGCCATCTGATGAGGGAGTCTTAGTGTAAAATTTTCTAAATCGAAGAACTTAAGATTCGAATCTTGAAGATCTATAGCTCTAATAGCTGATAAAATTAATTTCCTTTGTGTTGGACATGATTGTAGCACTTCTAAGGCTGACATTGCTGAAGGGGAAATAGCCGAGTCCTCAACAATGTTGTAGTTTTGAGCAGCTCTCGCATGCGGATTGAAATTTGATTTCCAAAGTACACCTTTAGCAGGTGGTTTAATTACTAGATCAGGATTAAGTTTCTCGATATGAAGTGGATCAGAAGCCGAAGGCGATGTAGTTGGTGTTGAATTAGAATTTCCTAGCTCTTTACCCGTTACAGGATTTTTACTTCCATAGTCTTGCGATCGCGTCGCAACCATTACCTGAGACATCATCAAAATGTTTGTTAATGAATTCGAAGAAGATTCGATCATTTTGTTATCTTGAGTAGGAAAAGGATCCTTCAATACAGCGGGTGTGGGTGAACCTTTGATGAGTTTAGAGACCTCGGACCTATGTGAGCACTCTTTAGTAAAGTGATCCTCATCACAGATAAGACAAGGATAACGAGGTTTTTTCTTATCGTCATTTGGTTCATTCTTTTCATTTTTCTCTTTTGGAAATGTTTTTTGTTTGTTCTTATTCTTACCTTTCTTCTTATTACCAGTTTTAGATTTGGCTGTAGATGAATCTACAACGTGAATGTTGGCAGAAGTTTCAAGGGAAGAATCTCCTTTTGGTGAATCTGGTAAAGTTATAATAGGAGAAGTAATCTTTGAAGACTTCTTCTTACTCTTATTATAAATAACTGAACCAATTACACTGTCAGCAACATTAGACCCTGAAGGAGTTTCAGTTATTTGACTAGGACGTGGTAAATCAGGAATTTTTTCGTGCAAAGTACCTGACTGTGTATATACAAGGTCTAGGTACTGAGCTTGAGAAATGACCTGCTCTTCTGTAACAACCCCTCACTTAGCCACATCTTCCGTGATCTTTGGAAGTAATGATTTGATGAACCATTCTGCCAAGATCTGATATGAAATAAAGACTTTCACTAAACGTCTTCTACGTCTCCATTCATGTATGTGATCTGAGATGTACGTAGACGTAGATTTGTTTAATGAAGTCAATATTTTTGTGTCGTTGTTGTATCTGATTGGCAACTGAAAATGGGTTAATTAAGTTGTTGCTAATGCGTTGAAATTGTTGAATGAGCCACGTGGTAGTTCAATGTACCATTTGGCAGCTAAGCCTATAAGCATTCTCTGAAAAAGTCGTAATCAAATAGAATCATCAATCAATGAGTTGGATGCACACTAGAGGTGGTAATTCATGACATGGTTCAGAGGGTCCTCTCCTGATTTACCTTCAAACTTAGGGATATCACTGGGAAACTTATTTGGCATTGGCGGCCAATATGGAAGATAATAGATCGGATCATTCATTAGGCGCGAAAGATCAGGTAAATACAAAGTTGCTATTAATGGAAACCAACAGTTAGGGTCCTGCTGAGTAAATTGATAACCTTGTGGAACTATACCAGTACCAGGAGGAGGATATCCAAGATATCCTAGAATAGCCTATGCATTTGGAATTGGAATGCCTCCTAGATAACTAGGATTAATCGGACCATATTGGGGTTGAGCTGGTGTTTGATACGTGTACCTAGGGTACGGTTGATGTTGGTATACTAGATTTTGTGTTATAGGTCCATATTGATTTTCCCTTGATACGGTTGATAAACAAACTGAGGTTGGCTTGTTATAACTGTACTTGTACCAATTTCTCCCACGGGCATCTGAACAGTAGTCTGAATTGTAGGTCCAGGCTGAGGAGCAGAGACTTGAGGGATTTGTATCGATACTTGAGGGGCAGTAGAAACAGGAGCTGTAGAAATTCCAGGGATAGGTGTGGTAGCTTGAACAGAACTTGGTGCAACAGTTTGAGGTGGAGTCTTAGGTGTACTCGGACCGGGCTACTAAATAGTACTAGATGCAAATACATGTGGTATAACTTGAAGCACTTGTTGGACAGGTTGCTGGATTTGACTGTAACCAATTGGCTGACCAGGTTGATTATAGGGTACTTGAACTTTAGGTTGCAAATTTTGTTGAACTTGTGATGGATCCCACACCATGTTTACTCCAGGATATGGAGGTCCCATTGAAGGTTGTGCTACATAAGATGAACCATAACCAGGTTGATAATTTGGAACGTATGTTTGATAGTTGACTGGATAATTTCCACCTCCTTGAAACAATTGTTGTTCCAAGTAGAATTGTGGCCCTAAAGGAGGTTTTTGACCTTGGAAAGATGTTTTCCCTGGCATAGGGTACTGTCCTTGAAAATATTGCGAACCCTGAACTGAATACTGCCCTTGAGGTTGATATTGTCATGGAGGCATGTATTTTCCTTGAGGTATGTATTGTCCCTGAGGTATGTACTGTCCTTGAGGTTGCCCCCCGGGAGGTAAATTACTACTTTGAGGTTGCCCCCCAGGAGGTAAATTACTACTTTGAGGTTGCCCCCCAGGCGGTAAATTACTACCTTGAGGGTCAGGGTTAGGAATGTTTCCCATCATATAAACTTGTTCCGCGTTCAAATTTTTGGTTTACGATTCATGTGAACCATGTGATGATATAAGTTTTTCGGGAGAAGGAGCGGCTCCTGAAAAAGTACCAGAAAGTGACTGATATCCCACAGGAACAGACGGACCGCCATACAACTATGTTTATGGAGATGCAGAAAATATGGATGACTCACTAGACATGTTTAATGGAGGTCTGTAACCTCTTGGTATGGCATAAAAAGGAATTCGGGATGGTGAATATTTTAGACCAGTATTGTGTAGAAAGTCTGTCAATTGAGAATACCAAGGATCTTGTTTGAAAGGGCTATAGTAAATTGATTCACTCGATCTAAGATCTAAAGGTTCCTGATGTGAAGCAAGAACAATTTATTCCTCTCTGTCAGTAAATTCTTCAATACTAATGAGACCAGGAGGGAGATTTTCAGTGATGCGATATTTCACTCTGGGTGAATTAGGATGACAAGGGGTTGGAGTAACGAATTCTAAATCAGGCTCAGATGTAGCAGGTTCAGTCTCTGGTTTATAAATTTCAGGCTTAGTAGTTGATAATTCACTAGTTGTAGAAGCAAGTTCAACTAGTTCAGAAATTGAAATTTTCCTTGGAGAACTTTCTGTTGTTTGAGGTTGATCTACTTCTTATTCAGGATGAAGAATTATTGATGTTTCTTCCTGTTCAGTTGATCCAGTCCCTTATGTTTGTCCTTTATCAGATTTAAGCTTTTCTAACTGGCTTGGTGTGTAATCAGGGGGTTTCCCCTGCATTCTACGTGATTGTCTAGGTAATTCAGCCAAGATTAAAAGTTTTAACACACAAAATCAAAGAAAATTTCAACAAAAAGTCCTAAAGTATCTGAGAAAATAGCCAAATTGATCACACACCTACAAAATCTAAGAGATCAATCCACCCACAAACAATATATTCCCACACTAAAAACACTATTTGGTGATGAAATCTAACGTCGTAGAATTTTAATGTAGAAATGGCGGTTGGAACAGTTACCCTGACAACCTGCTTAATGAAACAGTCTGGTGCAATTTTCTCCACTTAAACCATCTCAAAGTGAAGATAACCCTCTGGAAAGTCCAAGTGAGTCTAGTCGACGTCTGCTCCAGGTACAGTGGGACCTTCCCTCCACCGTCACCTTTGGAAAAAATCCTAGAGTTTATAGCCACTAAGGTCAAAAACGGGAACAAATATACCTAGGGGAACAGTCTACGATCCGATATACATGCAAGGGTAGAGTAACTAGCTCAATCCCCTTGAAGGCTCCTTGAGATAATCCAAGGTTTACCAACAAGTGACCCTAGGCTCCTTGACAATGGTCTATCCGAGGTTTACCATTTTTAATATGTGCACATCTACTATCTTTCCCAATGAGATAGGTACGATTACCTCACTGGTTCAGATATGATCTCGTGCTTGACTCTTTTAAGAAGAGCTTCCCAGAGCATACATGCTACAATTAGATTTTTCCTACCGCAATATTGCTACTTTTTTGGTTTAACTATCTTGGAATGTTAATTACAACATGTTCCAAGACACTAGCCTAAGCTATGTTGGTGGAAAAGAGCCCTAGAAAATGTAAAATATCTAGATTGATTTTAATTTAAGAGTTGTTTTTAATTTTCTTGTTTCTTAAGACGGAAGGGTATGGAAGTGAAACTTCAATGATGTTTAATGACCTGACTCAAAAATACGCTAATGCATCTATATGGAAAGTGCAACTCTTTTCTTTTAAACGAAACCTATTTAAGGGAAATATTTGAGAGATTCAATAACTTTCAAAACATCAATTCTTTCTTTCATAAACAAAAATCTTTGAAAAGAAGACAATTTCTTTCAGAACTCAATTTTGTAGAAAAATGATCACTTACTTGTTCGAAATGAAATCCTTTTATCATTCAGATTAGAAACTACAATTAACAAACTATTTCCAAAAGAAAACTTTATCAAAAAATCCTAAAAACATAAAATTCAAAACCAAAAGAAAACACTAATTTTGAACTCTATCTAGAAAGTTTTGAGGATGTTTCCACTTAGTTTGTGTTCCAACCAAGAAGAATTTCTACTTATTTCAGCAGAAATAAAAAACATCCAATAATGGTTTAATGTGAAATTCAGGATTTATCAAACTAAAATATTTTCTAAATTTGAAAATGAAAATAAAATCCAATTTTCATAAAATCAAGATTTGCGACAAGTTCAATGGCTCAGCAAGAAAAATATAGCATACCAGTCAACTAAGGTATATGAAATTTTCTAATTTAGAGCAGCAAGAAAATAGGGCAAACACTCACTCATAAAATTCAAATCATCTGAAAAATCACTCAAACACAAAAATCGTTGAAGGAAATTCACACATAAAACTTTGACAATCAAGACAAGTTGGGGTAAACACAGAGAATCTGGTAATCTGGCTCCTGAAAAGAGAATTCTTAATTTTTCAAAAATTTTCCCCAAGTCTGCAAGTTTTAATAAAGAATAGTGCAGTACCACATTGTTTTGAACTAAATACCGCAGAGGCTACCGCACTATTTTTAAATAAAAACTGCGGAGGCCAGAAAATCACATAAAAATAAACATTCAAAATTACTTTGCAGGGATTCTGATAAGTTATCTACCCAACCCAGTTTTATACTAATCAAAATCAGAAAACTCTTTAAAAGTCAAACTGAAAAATAAAAAGGAAAACTAAGTTCATTTTCCCCAGTGAAGTCGCCATTTTGTTACATGGATAAATCCTTCTTGCGGACAAGAACGATCTCCCTAGTATCCTAAGGATATCTAGAAACAAACAACCAACTACAAACTATTTTCTCTAGACCATTTTTTATTCAGAATTATTAATAACAAAGTACGAGGACGTGCCCCTACCTGAAGTCCAATGCTTGTTGTAATCTTCTATCCAGTCACTCCAAAAGAGGTCACTTCAGCATGTAGGACCTGCAAGAAAAGACAAATAAAAGGATTAAAATCACTTGCAAGATATAATAATTGAGAAAACACTAGTCTATCTTAGCGATCAACTAATCTAAGAATTGAATTACTCAAATAGATACATAAATAATTCAATGAGAAAATGAAATCCATTTGTATTAACTTGTATAAAAGAAGTAACCTTACAACCTGTCGCCTTGATATTATACAGGTTCTTCTGGGGTCCTAAACAACCATTCCTCTTGGTTTGATAAGCCTTCTTCTCTCCAAACTAGCATGAAGTTATGGATATGAGTGTGTGATCATTCTCATACCAATAATGACTTGTATAGAGAGTATGCTCTCTGAAGAAATTCTTTAGCAATTACCATCTATAATCTACCCTTGAGACTGAAACATGAGCTCAATTTATAGGGAAATGGAGGTAGTTTCTGTTCCATGAAGAGGGGGATGGATTCCTCTCATGAAGGGATTTGAGCTCCAAATACCAAGTGATAAACTCCATGAATGAAGAGATAGAGCTCCATGAGTGGAGGGATGAAGCTCGAACTGAACGCGCTTCTAGAAGCTTCCAGTTGGGAGACTGTTCAACTAGCTAGGCTTCTATAACTTACTTTTTCCTTTATTTTACCTTTTACGGGGGTTCGCAAGTTTTATAAGAAGAACGTGTGGGATGTATCGTAGGCTATAGAACAAATATTTGTTTATCCACAAGCAAGGCCTAGGAAAAGTGCAGAGTTAGACTTTTTAGGGTTTTAATGAGCTTTTCTCCAATTCCAAGACTTGGTTTAGGAACTTTAGGTTTTCTGACCTCAAAGGGAGAAAAATATAGGTAGTGATAAACCTATACAGACAGTAAAATGTCATGGTAACAAAATAATGTGTAGCACTTACCAAAATAATCTCAAGAAATTAGTTCTTCTATTTACCAAAATTGGATTGTGTTTGAAGCATTAGAGCATACAGTTATCTTAGTTTTCTTTACATATTTTTATACCGCTTTCCTAGATTAAATTATCAATTAAATGTATAATTAAATTCTTTCCAAATCATATCAAGAAGATGACTTTTTCATTCTTCCAAAATTGAATGGTATTTGAGTACTTGGTCATACAGTAGTTGAGTTTCCTTTACATGTTTTTTAATTGCTTGCTTAGATTAAATCTTTAATTAAATGAATAATCAATTGCTTGTTAAATCATATCAAGAAGATGAATGTGTCATTCTTCCAAAATTGGATGATTGAATATATGGTCATACAGTATTTGCCTTTCAATCTCTTTGAATTTGCTTTCCATTTAGATTAGCATTGTCATTTCAAGTCTTAATCATAAGATTTATGCTTTCAATCCATGGAGTAGAATTAGATTAAGATAGATTAGAATTAGCTTTAATTCCAAAATCAAAGTTATTAGAAAAAATCCTCTGTTTTTAGATCAGATTCTAACCATTTAAAGTTTGATTCATTTTTATAAATTAGAATATTTAAAGAACATTTCCTTTTCTTCCTTCTTTCAAAACTAGTGTTTAACATTAAACCTCATTAGATTTAGTTGCTTAATTCCATAGTTTTCATTTCTTAATATTAACACCTTTAGAAATAAAGAAACAAAACCCCCCAAAACAATATAAAAACATACACAATGAAGTAAGAATAAGGTTAACTAAGCATATATAGTGCACCACACTTCATCAGATTACTAACCTCGGTTGATGATTTATGATAAGAAATTTAAGACATTAAATTGGCTAAACATTTTGGCGTCGTTGTCGGTGAAGTGTAATTAGGTAGCCTTATTTCTTACATCTAAAAAATGATATGCATAAAGAAAGAGATTCTAGGGGTAGATTCATAGATAGATGCAGGAGTTTGATTCCAACAACCCCACTCGCCCCACCTAGACCACATAGTGTTACACCACCATCTCAAACTCATATTCCATAGTTCACTAGACATAGACTTCCTGAAGTCTTAAGGTCAGAAAATCTAACCAGGAGGATTTCCTACTTCATCCACTAAGACAGTCTTAGAGGAAGAATATCCTAGATCTCCAACAGAAGGAGTAACCTTTTTCACCTCTACAGGAGAACACATTTCAGCAAAAGAGATAGAAATTCCTAGTAAGGAAGAAGAAGAAGAAACTTTCTTCAATATCCCATTGATAGAAGAACCAGAGGAAGATCAATTAACTTTACAATTAGAACCTTATATTAGCTCTGAGGAATCTACAATGGCAGGATAAGGAAGAGGAGAAATTTTAAATGGAGAAAATGTAATATTTGGAGGAGGAAGAGGTGGAGGACAAGGTAGAGGGAACAGAGGAGGAGATGAAGGAAACATAAGAAATAGGGAAGATGATAATTCTTTTGGATTTCCTATAATTAATGAGGATACAAATGCCACAATGAAAAATATTTCACCTTCCATTCTTCCAAATTTCCATGGATTAAAGAGTGAATATCCTGAAACCTTTTTTTTTGAATTTGAAGTTCTGTGTAGATCTTATGACTACTTACAAGACTCTCAAAAACTAAAGCTATTTCCTGCAACACTTAAAGGATCAGCTTTAAAATGGTTCATGGGTTTAATCACACAATCTATTAGGACATGGAATGATATGAAAAGAGCATTTTTACAAAAATATTTGGATTATTGCATACCCATTAATCGAAAGGATGAAGTATTCAAGATGATGCAAAAAGAGGATGAGAACTTGGAAGATCTAATTCAAAGATTCAATTCTAACATAAAAAAGAGCTAGAATGGAAAACTTAGATCAAGATACTTTAAAATCTCTCTTGTTAAAAGCCATTAGAGATGAATGGATAGAAATTCTCAACATGATGGGGAGGGGATACATCTCTCAACTCACATTACTTGAAATTGGTGAATTATTTATTCATCTCTCAAGGAGAAAATCAAGAACTGGGAAAAATGCAAGAGATCTTTTTCTCTCTAGAGTGATTAAATCTACAACTGGAATAGTAAGTAGGGCAGAAAATGGAAATATACTTGATGAATTTAAAACATATATCTTAGAGATTCTTAGTGAACAGATAGACACCCTTAAATTACAAAACAAGCAGAAAGTCGAAACTGATGCCTTAACTTTTTTCTGTCCTAAATGCAGAAATAAGCATGCCTTAAGAGAATGTTCTCTTGATTTAAAAGTCATAGAGATCTGTGTGATTTTCTCATAAAATCATGAAACTAAGATTTCCCCTTCAATTCCAAGTCTTAAGGTTGTTTTTCAGGAAGAAGTAACTTCAAATCTAGTAGAACCTCTTTACTTTGTCTCTAGAAGACCATGGCAGGGACCACAAACTCAAGGTTTTAACAACCAAATGTATACTCATCCCCCACCAAATAATTGGAATTCTTGGCAACAACCTTGGTCCCAACCTCAACCTTGGGCACAAGGAATTAAAAATCCCTATGGCAGATATTCTCAATACTACCAATATCCTCGATCCTATCCAAAATATCCTCTTCGACAATTTCCACAAAAAAATTAACAACCCCAACTCCAAAACCAAAACCCACAACTTTCATTACTATTTCCACAAACACCAATCCAACTACCTGCCCAGCCATTGCCAAACCCAAATAATAAAAATTCTCAAAATGCTTACACTATAGAAGGACAACAATTTTCAACTTACATGATTACTCCACTAGATCTTAATGATGTTTAACTTAGATCTGGTAGAATATTAGAAAGGAAAAAGCCTTATGTTGTTATTCAAGAACAAGATAATTTTGATGAAGAATTTTCTCTACAACAAAATAAAAGTTCTGAAGAAGGGACATCTCTTCAACAGAACCAGAATTCTGAAAATGAAAAACAAGAAAAACCAATAAACTCAACTCCTATCATAGAGAAACCATCAATATCTATTTATAACCATCATTTTCTAGAAATATTACAAGTTAATAGAGGGGTAGAAAAACAAATAATGTTTCCCAATTATGATTTTCTAGATGAATTGAAGAATGTATGTATCAAAATTCCTTTGCTACAGGCTATTAAAGAGATTCCAATTCTATCCAAAACAATAAGAGATTTGAGCATGAAGAAACCAAGAAGAAAAACAAAAGAAATAAAAAGAATTCAATTAGTAGGAAAAATTGCAGAAATTATGATGGGAAAAATTGCCATACAAAAATATTTAGATCCAGGAAGTCTAGTTGTAAAAACACACATCAATGGTATTGAAATTCCAAATACATTGATTGATTTAGGAGCAGCCATAAACATCATGAGCAAATAAACCATGGAACAACCCAAGCTTCCAAATATTCAATATACACCTACATTACTGCAATTAGCAGAAATATCAGTAATCAAGCCAGATGGTGTATTAGAATACATTTCAGTATCCTTAGACTCTTGGGAGTATCCAGTTGATTTTATGATTTTAACCCCCAAGAACAATCTAAGAGGACATCCACTAATATTAGGAAGACCTTGGTTGGCTACAACTGATGCTTTCATTAGTTGTAGATATGGTGACATGTATATCTCTTATGGTAATTCAACAAAGAAATTCACTTTATATCCTCCAGGAAAAATAATCACAGAAATAGAAGATGAAGAATAGATTGATGATGACAATGATATACAACCTCTCTTTACTATTTATTGTATTAGTGAAGATAGTCAAATCTTAAATTCAATAGAAAACTTTGAATCATCTTGAGAATATGAACATTATCATTTTCAAGAACAATGCAATATTAAATACTTGTCATCTAGGCATATGTCTCTATATTCTATGGAAGAATTTGGTAACTCTACGGTTGAAATCTTTCCAGGAAAATATTTTAACATAAACAAAAACTTGGAAATATTACAACAAGAAAAGTTAATCAAAACATTACAACAACATTCTTCTGCATATGCATGGGAATACACTGACATGAAAGGAATTAGTTCTAAGACTTGTATACATCATATCTACATTGAGGAAAATTGCAAGCCTATTAGACAACCTCAAATAAGGATGAATCCATATCTTAGGGAAATTGTTAAAGAAGAATTGCAAAAATTTTTGAATGTAAACTTCATTTACCCAATTTCAAACAGTCAGTGGGTTTCTCCCTTGGTGATTGTACCTAAAAATAATGGTAAGTGGAGGGTATGCATTGACTATCGAGAGTTGAATAAAGCTACTCTAAAAGATCATTTTCTATTACCTTTCATAGATCAAGTATTGGATACATTAGCAGGAAAGAAGTATTTCTCATTCTTGGATGGTTTTAGTGGTTACAATCAGATTCAGGTAGCACCTGAAGACCAAGATAAAACATTAGGGGAATTTTGAGGTTTAAAATGGGCCTCCTAAGAAAAATGTACAACCAAAATAAACTTTATAAGAACCAATAGGATTCAAGATGATGATGTCATCCATAATGGATGATTCACCATTTTTGAACTAAAAAAGTAAAAATATTAAAAAATAATAAAATAATAAAACTACTTTTTCAACTCGTATTTTAAACTTATCTCCCAAAATGTTTACTCAAATTAAGCGAGTACCGTTTGAAAGGAACGACTTCTTATCCAAGGAGTACCCATGTTGCATACTTTCGATGAACTCTACTACACGAAAAATGAGAAATACATAAAAAACGTGATTGTAATCACGTTTTTTTTTATGTATTTCTCATTTTTCGTGTAGTAGGACCCATCGAAAGTATGCAACATGGGTACTCCTTGGATGGGGAATTAAATTTTGCATCCAATGAGTACTCCCGCTCGAAATTTGAGTAAAAACTTTGGGAGATAAGTTGAAAATCTGAGTTGAAAAAGTAGTTTTTTCATTTTTCCTCTAAAATTTGATGATGTCATCAAATCTTATTTGATTTTTTCCACTATTATTTTATAATTTCCTTAGGAGGCCCATTTTAGACCTCAAAATTCCCCTAATGCCAGATTCACCTTTCCATGGGGAACCTATGCCTATCGAGTTCTTCCTTTTGGTTTGTGCAATGCACCTCCAACATTCCAAAGGGCAGTATTAGGAATTTTTTCTGATCTAATACATGATTGTGTGGAAGTATATATGGATGATTTTACAGTTTATGGGAATTCATTTGAATAAGCTCGAGAAAACTTGGAAAAGGTTATTAAAATATGTAAAGAAGCAAATCTTTCATTAAGTCATGAAATTTTTTTTATGATGTTTACTGAAGGAATTATTTTAGGACATCATATCCCGGGAGATGGAATTAAAGTTGACTCATCTAAGGTTGAATTCATCTCCAAATTGAGTCAATTCCAAGTTGTCAAAAGTATGTTATAAGTTTTATAGGATTCACAGGGTATTATATAAGATTTATAGAAAACTTCACTAAAATAGTATCCCCACTCTTCAAATTTCTTACCAAATATTGTGAATTCAATTGGAATACTGATTTCCAATTGGCATTTGAATCTTTAAAAATAAAAATTTCTGAAGCACCCATCTTAAGAGGTCCAAATTGGAAACTAGCTTTTCACATTTCAACAAATTCTTCAGATACAACTCTGGAGGCTGTATTAGGAAAAAAATATTTAATAACCTATGCCATCTATTACACAAGCAAAATTTTGACTCCTGCTGAGTTAAATTACACTGTAATTGAAAAATAATTTCTAGTTGTTGTTCATGCTATCACCAAATTTAGACATTATATCACCGGCTATGAAACCTTTATTCATACAGATCATTCTACAATTATATATTTAATGAATAAATCTATTACTAATGGCATAATCACAATATGGTTATTACTCCTGCAAGAATTCAATATCACCATTCTAGACCGACCTGGAAAACAAAACACAGTTGTTGATTTATTGCCTAGAATTAAAATGTTAAAAATGATACTCCAGTAGAAGATACTTTTCCCAATGAATATCTTTTTGCAATATCTACTAAATCTCCTTGGTTTGCAGATATTGCTAATTACTTAGCTACAAGAAAGTGTTGGGTGTGGAGCCTGATTATCTTGTTTACTTTGTATCACAGTATTGAACCCCTGTACCTTAAAAGGGGCGGCAATGTCGCCCGTAATTAATTGCTGCCGCTAGCGCCCCCGAAGCTAAAAACAGATGTAAAATTGCCTTGTAAAAGTATAGTAATTTCTAGTCAATCTGGGCCGTTCATAGGCAGATGATCTAACGGTAGAAGTTATGTTTAGATTAGGGTTTTTTTTTCCCTAGAAGGAAACCCCTCACTTTTATGAGGGTATTGTATTGCGGCTGTGCATTTTGTGTGTATTCTCGGAGTGAGAAAAAGAGAGGGAGACTGTGAGAGAGAACAGAGGATATTACAGGGGATCTGTTGTAGGTTTTATCTCTTCATTTTGCTGGATAATAGAAAGGAAGGACTGGCTATTCGGGGTGGACGTAGCCCAAACTGGATGAACCACGTATATCTATGTCTCTCTGGTTTTATGTGTTTTGTGTGCTTATATTTTCTACATATTTTATGTGTTGCATTGCTCCATAATATATAATTTTCTAACAATTGGTATTAGAGCCATAGGTTTGGTCGATAAACTCATGAGAAATGCCTCTTCCGAGGATAATGGCTGAATATTGTAAGCTTAGGTCTAGAATTTAATTCACAAAACTTCTCATTGAAGATGCGAGTGGAATATTATCTACACTTTAAAGATCCACTCACCACTGCTTTAAAATCAAAGAAGCCATACTATCACAGACGCTTTTAATGGAACATTCGAAAGGCACTTTAATAGATTGCTGAAACAGCAAGTCACGTCTATAATATTTTGAAGGAAACAATAATAGAGTGTTTTATTAAGGCATTTGCAAAACTATATGAAAAACCCTTGGCCTCAAACAAGGTATTTCTTATGAAACGTTTATTTAATATGAATATGTTTCAAGGCAAGATCCTGCTATGCACTATTTGAATGAACTTTGGGCTGCAAGAACACTCACATTTCGTAGGGGTAAAATTTGATGAAGAGTCTATTCTTGACTTTACTGCTGAGAGTTGAATGGTTTAGTTATGGCTATTAGTAACTTTGTCTCTGGATCTAGTACTTTAAAGTTTGATGATGTTGTCGGTGCTATCCTTAGCGAGGAAATGCGACAGAAAAGCTCCGGTGAGACATCGGGTAATGCTTTGAGTGCAGAGTCTAGGGGAAGAAGAATGGAAAGAGGACAGAGCTCGGGATATCGCAAAAGAAATCAAGGAAAGGCAGATCCAAGTCCAGATCGGGGATAGTGTGCTGGAAATGCGAAAAGAAAGGACATCTGAAGAAATACTGTAGATCTCGGAAGGGAAAAGAAGGAGACGCACAACAAGAAAACAATCATGAAGAAAATGTGATAGGTGACGTGTTACAAGATGCTTTGATTCTTTCTTTCAAAAATGTTACTAATTCTTGGGTTGTAGATTCAAAGGCCTCATTCCATGCCACACCTGATAAGAAATATTTTCATGACTATGTTAAGGGAGATTTTGGACAAGTCTATTTGGGTGATGATAAACCCTGTAAAATTGTTGGAATGGGTAAAATTCTTGTAAAACAACAAAATGGAAACCAATGGCTATTAAAGGAGGTAAGGCATGTTCCAAATCTGAAGAAAAACCTGATTTCAATAGGGCAGTTAGGCAGTGAAGGTTGTGTGACAACTTTCACAGATAAAACATGGAAGGTCACCAAAGGAGCCCTGGTAATAGAAAAAGGCGAAAAGGTTGGTACATTGTATTTATGTAATGGTATTTCTAACTCTGTTAATTTTTTAACTTCCAAAGGAGCCAATGCAGCATTATGGCATCATAGGCTCAGACACATGAGTGAGAAGGGGATGAAGATTCTTCACTCAAGAAATTTGTTGTCGGGTTTGAAGAATGTTGATTTCATTTATGAAATGCATTTATGGAAAACAGAAGAGAGTCAGATTTCTCAGAGTTGGGAAAGAAAATAAGAGCGAAAAATTGGAGCTTGTGCATACAGATGTATGGGGACCTGCTCAGGTATCATCTCTCAGTGGCTCTCACTATTATGTTACATTTATTGATGATGCAACTAGAAAAACTTGGATTTATTGTATTCAAAATAAATATAATGTATTTGATACTTTCAAGAAATGGAAAGCTTTGGTAGAGATTGAGACAGGAAAGAAGTTGAAGTGTCTCGGATCAGAAAATGGAGGTGAATATTGTAGCAAAGAGTTTGATAGGTCTTGTTCAGAGCATGGAATTCGTAGAGAGAAGACAGTTCCAAGAACACCACAAGAAAATGGTGTGTCAGAAACGATGAACAGAACAATCATGGAGAGTGCAAGGTGCATGAGATTGCATGCAGATTTTGCCTTCACAATTTTGGGCAAATGCTATAGATACTGTTGTTTATCTAATAAACAAATGGCCTTCAAGTTCCTTGGATGGTGGTATTCCAAAGGAATCATGGACAGGTAAAAAGGTAAACTATTCTTTTTTAAATCCTTTTGGCTGTAAGGCCTTTGTCCATATTAATAAATAAAATAGAACAAAGCTTGAGGCAAAATCAAAGAAATGTACCTTTATTGGATATGGTGTTAATGATTTTTTTTATCGCTTATATGATTATGAAAATCACAAAATCATTAGGAGAAAAGATATAATATTCAATGAAAATGTCTTGTATAAGAATCAGTTGCACGAAAAGAAACAGGAAAAAGAAAACAAAGAATACACAGTTCTTGATGAGATCACAGAAAAGGTAAAGGTGCCTGAAAATAATAATAATCAAGAGCCATAACAATAGCAACCACCACAACAGCAACAGACACCTCAAACACCTGAAAGTGGTGTTAGAAGATCTACCAGGATAAGTATAGCCCCTGAACGATACTCTCCTTCATTATATTATTTATTGTTGATTGATTCCGGTGAACCTGAATGTTATGAAGAAGCAATGCAGGTTGAAATCAAGAAGAAGTGGGAGCTATCCATGGAAGAAGAGATGGACTCCTTAATGCATAACCAGACTTGGGACTTAGTCAGGTTTCCTGCAGGTAAAACTACATTCCAGAATAAATGGGTTTACAGGCTGAAGGAAGAAGATGGAGGAAAACAGAGGTACAAAGCTAGACGAGAAGTGTCTGCTTAAGAAAGGCATTGATTTTGATGAAATATTTTCTCCTATTGTTAAAATGACTTCAAATCATAACTATTTAAACTAGAAAGCTTAAGATTTACATCTTGAAACAGCTAGATGTAAAGACAAAGATTTCTCCGCGGAGATCTGGAGGAAGAGATATATATGGAGCAACCAAAAGGATATGAGGTCAAAGGTAAAGAAAAATTAGTGTGCAGGCTAAAGAAGAGCTTGTATGGCTTAAAATAGGCTCCAAGGCAGTGGTATCTAAAATTTGACAAGTTTATGTCCGAACAAGGTTATACTAGATGCCACTCTGATCATTGTGTTTATCTGAAAAGGCAAAATGATGGTAGCTATATTATATTGTTATTGTATGTAGATGACATGCTTGTTGCAGGGTCTAACATGTAGGAAATAAATGTGCTCAAAAGAAAACCTGCAAATCTATTTGCAATGAAGGATTTGGGAGCTGCAAAACAAATCCTTGGTATGAGAATAACTAGAGACAGGGAAAATCGCAAATTAACACCGTCTCAAAATGAGTACATACAAAAGGTGTTGAAAATATTTAATATGCAGAATGCAAAACCAGTTAGTACACCTTTTTCTAGCCATTTCAAACTTAGTAAGGAGATGTGCCCCAAGAACCAAGAAGAAATGGACTATATGTCTAAAGTTCCATATGCATCAGCAGTTGGAAGCTTAATGTATGCAATGGTCTGCACAAGGCCTGATATTGCACATGCAGTGGGAGTTGTAAGTGCACATGGGGAATATAGGAAAAGAACATTGGATGGCAGTGAAATAGATTCTCAGATATTTGACAGGTACCACGAATCAAACATTATGCTTTGGTGGTTCAAACATTACTCTACAGGGATATGTTGATGCGGATATGGCAAGTGACAGAGATCACATTAGGAGCACTACAGGATATGTATTTACTGTAGGTGGACTAGCTGTCAGTTGAGTTTCAAAAATCCAAAGTGTTGTTGCACTTTCAACAACAGAAGCCGAGTATGTTGCTGCTACAGAGGCTAGTAAAGAAATAATTTGGTTACAAAGGTTTATGATGAATTGGGTAACAAGCATGATATGGGCACGTTATACAGTGATATCCAAAGTTCCATTCATCTTGCAAAGAACTCAGCATTTCATTCCGGGACTAAACACATACATCTCAAGTACCATTTCATATGGTTAGTATTGGAAGATGGAGAGTTGAAGCTGGAAAAGATACACACTAGCCAAAATCCTGCATATATGCTAACAAAAGTTGTAACCAGGGAGAAACTAAGAATGTGCTTAGTTTCAATTGGTCTTCAAGGATGACGATGAAGATGAGGAATAGCCAGGTCCAAAGAGGAGTCATTGTCCAGAAAATGAAGCAGCAGTGGAGTTGCTACAATCACTCTCCAAGTGGGAGATTGTTAGGTGTGGAGCCTGATTATCTTGTTTACTTTGTATCACAACATCGGACCCCTATACCTTAAAAGGGGTGGCAACGCCGCCCATAATTAATCGCTTCCGCCCCCCCCTGGCGGGGGGTTTCGGGGGCAGCGCCCCTGAAGCTAAAAACAAATGTAAAATTGCCTTGTAAAAGTATAGTAATTTCTAGTCAATCTGGACCGTTCATAGGCGGATGATCTGATGGTAGAAGTTATGTTTATATTAGGGTTTTTCCCCCTAGAAGGCAACCCCTCACTTTTATGAGGGTATTGTATTGCGACTATGCATTGTGTGTGTATTCTCGGAGTGAGAAACAAAGAGGGAGATTGTGAGAGATTACATAGGATATTACAGCGGATCTGCTGTAGGTTGTATCTCTTCATTTTGCTAGATAATAGAAAGGAAGAACTGGCTGTTCGAGGTGGACGTAGCCCAAACTGGGTGAACCACTTATATCTGTGTCTCTCTGGTTTTATGTGTTTTGTGTGCTTATATTTTCTGCATATTTTATGTGTTTCATTGCTCCATAATATATAATTTTCTAACAGAAAGTTACCTGCATACTTGTTTCCTAGAGAGAAAATAAAAATTATTAAAACAGGTGCATTGTACTCATGGGTTAATGATGAATTGTATAAAACAAGTCCAGATCTCATCATCAGAAGGTGTGTTTGAGAAGATGAAATGCCTGAGATTCTCAAGGAATGGCTCGACAAACCCTGTGGTGCACACTTTGTTGATAAGAGGACTACCTATAAAATCCTTCATTTAGGACATTTTTGGCCATCCATCTTTAAAGATACCAGGGAGTATGTCAAAAGGTGTGACAGCTATCAAAGAATGGGGAAACCTATTCCTACAGATTAAATTCCATTACAACCTCAGGTACTCATCGAACCATTTGAAAAATTGGCCCTGGATTTTGTTGGACCAATCAATCTACCATCTAATCAAAAGAAATATATTCTAGTATGTATTGATTATGTCACTAAATGGGTAGAGGCTAAAGCACTTTCTCTAGCTAATTAAAATTATGTAGTTGATTTTCTCTTTGAGGATATTTTTACTCATTTTGGTTTCCCAAGAGAAATTGTGACAGATCAGGGAACCCAGTTTACATCCAGGTTGGTGCAGAAGCTTGTGGAGTATTAAAAGGTCAAACATAGAAAATCCACTCCATATCATCCACAAGAAAATGTTCAAGTGGAGTCTACCAATAAGTTGATCGAAGGAATTCTCACTAAGACTATACATATACATAGGAAGGATTGGGCAAACAGGCTTCCTAAAGCCATATGGGCCTACTGGACTACATGGAGGAATACAACAGGACATACTCCCTATGAACTTGTTTATGGGAAGAAAGTCCTATTTCCTATATAATTTCATATCAAAACCTTCAAGATGGAAGTCCAATTGGGGCTTGACTTATCAGAAGCCGAGAAGCACAGATTGGAGCAACTTAATGCGCTTGATGAGATCAGGCAATATGCAGTTCAAAGAACCATTCTATTCCAGCAGCAAAGGTCCAAATGGCATGATAAGTATATAAAGGAAAGAAATTTTCAAGTAGGAGATTGGGCACTTTTGTTCGATTCAAAGTTCAAAGACTTTCAAGAAAAAATTTAGACTCATTGGCTTGGGCCTTATGAGATTGAAAAATTCTTTGACAATGGAGCAGTGAGGATAAGGAAAATTGATGAAGAAAAGGTACCTCTTCTTGTAAATGGGCATCGATTAAAAGTCTATCATAAGCCAATTACAAAGGAGGAGTTTACCAAAATTTTCCAAGATAATACTGATATGAAGTTGGTGAAGAAGAATCCTTCTTCTTCCCAAACTTAGTCTTCTTTTTATTTTTCATATCTAAATATATATATATATATATATATATATATATATATATATATATATATATATATATAATAATTAATTGTATAAATATGAAAACCAATCAATGATTGGCATCCTTATACAGAAAATATAGGATGAAAAACAAAGTTCTAACATCTTATATTTTCTATTCCTTTATAAAAATCCCAAAAATATTTGTTCCCTTTCTTTTTCTAAAGCAATAAAAGAAGTAGTTACAAAACTACTTCCATTCTGCAGTTGATAGCATATTCTGCAGCTATGTTACATTTTCTTATAGCCTACTGAAGCAAGAATACTAAGCACAAGAAATTGAGAATGCCATTTGAAGATCATCATGTTGAAGGATACCTGAAGAATAAACATCAAGGAAATAGAAACAAAAGGTTAGTTCTAAAGGTATGTTACATAAATTTGTCTAAATAACAAGATCAAAAAATTAGCATATATAATATAGATGATCACATGCTTCCTTAATATGTCATCATTTGATTTGATTTGGACTCACATCATGTCATAAATTGACCACATCATTTGCATCATATCTCATAACGATCCATAACAAATCTTCCCATTTATGATTTAACGATCATATCCTACTTCCGTAACCTATTCATCCGCGTTTCTTAAAACCTCATCAAGTATTCATTTCACTCATATTTCCCTACAAACCCTCAACGTCCTTAACCAGATTTGAAACCCAATTCATTTCACATAGAAAAGAAAAATTTTGAAGGCTAGACTCTTCACGACAGAAGACATGGGTTTGATAGTCAGGACTGAACTAGTGGGAGCTAAATACATGGAGGGTTATCCTCAGATCAAAGAGATGTTGCATAAGGTTAAGTGGCTTAGGTTTATAGAAAAATTTGACGGATTCCATAAGGAGATCACTAAGTCTTTTGTGAGGACTTTCAACGAATAGAGGTCGCAATAAGAGACATAAAATTTTTAGTGACCCAGGTCTTTATAGTTGAAGCTACAGAGCTCCAAAGAGTTGGTGAGAGATGTTTTAAAAACAAAGAATTTCACAGTGAATCATGGAGAGTTTTCCTCAAAAATACAGGTATGGATACTTCTATTTACAAGAAAGGTATTCCTAACTTAGCACTCAAGAACAAATGGAGAAATATGCTTTTAATTTTACAGAATTTTATCACTTGTGAAGGCAGATTTGGCTACATGTTTGTTTATCATATTCGGTTGTTGATGAAATTTTTGGAGGATGGAGAAATAAGCCTCCCTTTATTTATACTGAATAGTTTAAAAATAATGTCCACACATGTACAGAAAATAATTCATTTCATAGATAACACTATGCACCATCATGGGTTGGTAAAAATACTTCTTGAATTTCATTTAAAAAGTAAAGGAAACTCTTGGGATATTTTCCTAATCAGAAACCATTTCCAAGATGAGCCAGAGCAGCCTAAGGAATATAAGAATAGAAAAAGTAGAAGAAGGAAGATTGATACAAGCATTGAGGACAGACCTTCACCTCCACTACAGCAATATGAAGAGGAACTTACCCTTGCGGAGTTGATGAAAAATAAGAAACATGGTGGAGTTAAGACAAGAAGTAAAATAGAAAAGAAGAGAAAGGTTACAAGTGAAGAAAACTTAAACCCTCCATAGCCAAGGAGAAGCTCTAGACTCCGAAGATACATGAAGAAGACACCATCACAAGAAACAGAGTTTGTGAATTTAGAGGAGGAACCTCAAGTGCCATCACCCATCAATGTCTTTCCTCCACATAGTCCTACACATTCTCCTGTACATAATTTTGAAGGAAGTCCAAGCAGAAGATCTCCAGGCATTAACCTAGCACAGTAAGGGATATATGACTATATTGATTCACTAGAGAAAATAAATGTAGAAGTAAATTCAGGTATGCAAGAACAACCTGTCAGTCCAGAAGAACCTCTAATAACACCCTCAAACAAGAAATCTATGAGCTAGAGTTACTGAATAGGTACATTAAACAAGAAAATGAAGCTTTAAAACAACAGAACCAATTGGACAAAGTCATCAGTGATAACACCATCCTACGTTGGGACTGTGGTGCAAAAATAACAGAAAGCTAAAGAGAGAACAAATCTATGAATAGCACAGTCATCAATCTCAAGTACAAACTCCTTATGAGGAAGCCCAGGATGGCAGTCACCTCAATGAAAAGAAAGAAGAGAAAAATGGATGTATTAGCAGAGGTATCTGAACAAATTCAATAGGAGATGAAGTTCACACTTTTTGATAATTGCATGAGGACATGAAATGGCTTCTTAGTGGGGGTATGTTGAACCTCAAAATTGTTCTTTCTACGACATCCTATTTCATTAATTATCCCTACCTTTTCATAAATCCATAACTCCAATCAATGATAAATGACATATTTCATCCCAAACAATGCATTCGAATGGTCTCTATTTTATATTTTGATTTTTCTTGTTATTTGAATGAATTTTTGTAACTCAGCTACAGAACACATGCTATTCTACAGATAATTGTTGTTTCCGTAGCTACTTTAATGGTTTGACAGGTTATGAGAAGCGAATGAAGGAATGAGTCACATGGGCATCTTTGGAATGATCCTCACATGGATCTCATCCTATCCACCTGTTTGAATTCGACAGAAAAAGGTGCCTATGCTTGTGGTCAAATTTAGATCAAAGGACGTGATTCGAAAACAAAAGACTCTCGATTTGCTCTGACATAGAAAATTGAGAGTTAGCTACTTAAATTTTTCTTCTATGTTTCAATTATAATTTCCATCTGTAAGTGGAAATACCTCAAGACAGTTACATTGAATTTGTTTAAATACCAGTCATTTTGAAACCGGAAGACAGTCTTAATTTTGTGAACGTTGTGTATGCTTTGAGACTTTTTTCTTTTATAATACGAAGACCATGTTCATTTTTTCCAGTTCATCCTTGATGCATGCATAGTCTGCTAGGATTTCAACTCGTTCTGTTGCATAGGGCCCCTCCACAGAAAGGAGGTTTCATTAGTTCTTTTAGTTTAATTTTATTAGCTCTATTTTTTCAATTCATAGCTAGATTTACATTTCTTTGCAGCTGATCCTTAGATTAAATTGTTTATCGTTTCATTGATTAAATTTATGAATGCTTTCTAAGAATTAGTTTTAGAATAAATGTGTAATATTTTTCTTAAAAAAATCATCTCAAGAAAGTATTTCTTCTATTTTCCAAAATTGGATTGTGTTGGAAGCATTAGAGCATACAGTTATCTTAGTACATATTTTTATACCAGTTTCCTAGATTAAATTCTTAATTAAATATATAATCAAATGCTTTATAAATCATATCAAGAAGATGAATTTGTCATTCTTCCAAAATTGAATGGTATTTGAGTACTTGCTCATACAATAGTTGAGTTTTCTTTACATATTTCTATACCACTTTCCTAGGTTAAATTCTCAATTAAATGTATAATCAAATGATTTCTAAACCATATCATGAAGATAACTTTGTCATTCTTCCAAAATTGAATGGTATTTGAGTACTTGGTCATACAGTAGTTGAGTTGCCTTTACATGCTTTTTAATTTCTTTCATAGATTAAATCTTTAAATTAAATTTATAATCAATTGCTTGTTAAATCATATCAAGAAGATGACTTTGTCATTCTTCCAAAATTGGATGATTGAGTATTTGGTCATACAGTAGTTGCCTTTCAATTTCTTTGAATTTTCTTTCCATTTAGATTAGCATTGTCATTTCAATTCTTAATCATAGGATTTATGCTTTCAATCCATGGAGTAGAATTAGATTAAGATAGATTAGAATTAGCTTTAATTCCAAAAAGATCAAATTCATTAGAATAAATACTTTGTTTTTTAGATCAGATTCTAACCATTTAAAGTTTGATTCATTTTTATAAATTAGAATAGTTAAAAAACATTTTCTTTTCTTCCTTCTTTCAAAACTAGTTTTTAACATTAAACTTCATTAGATTTAGTTGATTAATTCCATAGTTTTCATTTCTTAAGATTAACTCCTTTAGACATAAAGAAACAAAACCCCCCAAAACAATATAGAAACATACAGAACGAAGTAAGAAGAAGGTTAGCTAAGAATATATAGTGCACCACACTTCATCAGATTACTAACCTTGGTTGATGATTTATGATAAGTAATTTAAGACATTAAATTGGCTAAACACTTCGTGAAAATTCCGTGTAATAAAATTAAAAATAATAACCACGTTTAATGGGACACTTATTTCAAGCTGAATGTTGGGAAAAACATCCTAGTGGGTGTTCATAGGCATGAGGCATTAATTGGCATTTATTTATGGAAATAATGGAAAATTAGGAGAAAAGTAAGGTGAAAGGTCATAGGTTGCATGTGAGGAGTAAAATGAAGGAAAATAATGAAAAATGAAGAAAATAAAGGCCTCATTAATAAAAAGGATTCTGAGGATCAATTGGATTTTTTTTTCTCACACTTATGGCTCTCATTCTATTCTCTCTCTCTCACACACTCTTGGACCCTTAGAGTTTCTTGGAGAATTTTGGTATTGGACCAAGAAAGGAAATAAATAATGAAGAAGGAGGAAGTAACCAAGGAGGAGTAAGAATCAAGTAGCTACAACAAGATTCTTGGTAGGTATCGATTTTCATGTGTGTTTTCCTTGCTAGATCTGGCATGCATAATTTTACATGTGGCTATTTTCTATCTTGGCATGGGTTTTTCCAAGTGTGATAGTGTTTTCAGCCTAGACTTGCCATTTCAGGATAGCCATGGTGTTGTGGAGTTATCATGTTTTGGTTTAGTTGGATTACAATATGGATTCAAAGTTGAGTGAGGTGGATCTCTGAATATTATTATTATTATGAAATAAACCGATGTATGTGTTTCCTCAGTTTAGGGCATAGTAATCTGGGTTTGGATTTTGGTAAATTTTGAGAGGTGTTGCCTCAGTTTAGGGCTTAGTGATCTAGGTTTGGATTGCGGTAAAGCCTCAGCGGTGTTCCCTCGGTTTAGAGCTTAGTGATCTAGGATTGGATTGTGATAAAGCCTTAGAGGTGGCTTCCCTTGATTAGGCCTAGGAATCCTTGCCAATGAATGGCAGGATATATGGTAAATCCTAGAGGGTGGTGTCTCATTTTAGGGCCTGGTGACCCTGATTCAGACTGTTCGTTGCGGTAAATCTTGAGAGACTAGGAGATGGGAAAATTCCCCATGGTTTAGGTGGAGAGAATACATTGATACCATGCTTTTGTTGGCATAGTGATCGGGTGTAGATCACGGTAAAGCCATTTGTGACATATTTATTGTGTTGGCCTAGTGATCCAGTGTGGATCATGGTAAAGCCCGATTTCTATTGATGAGGGTGAGGTGGTTTAGCCTTAGGATGCCCAGGTTGGTTCTTTCAATTTTATTCTCACATTCATGCTTGGAATATGGCACGAGGGTGATTCGCTGAAGAGATATTTGGCTCGGCCAATCTATGGTTGGGTGGAACGTGGAAGTCCCATCTCCGGTTGGTTTTTACTTTCAGTAATGAAGAGATAATTCCTTTTGTATTTGGTATGAAAATGTATTGGTTATTATGTGGATTCTATTGTTGTTGTATCCATGCTAACTATGTTGTTATTATGTTGGTTATAAGCATGTATTTTATCAGTGATGATGTATGGCTCTATCCATGTTTTTAGTTGTAAATTAATGCATAATGTATCTATGGTCAAATAGATTGTATTACATCTAATGATGTAAGGGAGTAATGATTCTTAGAGATTCTCATATACGTATGAGACCCCTATGCTCTGTGTTGTTGTTTATACCTGTAGATTTCATGTTTGTGACATGTTTGACAAAAATCTTGTCATGGCTAGGAGGGGTCTATATTATTTCTTGTTGAATTGATTTCTTTCGTATCATTTTCCTATTTTTATTTGTCATCTCTGAACTTTTCATTAAGTTCTAGGAAAATCATTGGGTTCTGGCTGAAAAGGTGGCTCAAATCCCAGGGACGCTGCCACATAACTAAGGAATTGGGGCCTTGGACAGTGGCATGCAGTGTTCTGCCTGCGACTATAGCCTCTTGGATGTTGGCTTTCAAGTGTGTTCCCGCGTCTTTGGCTCAAATAGGTCAAAAGGTTTGTGTGACCCAGGGGTAAGAGGATTGAATGGTTGAGTTAGTTACTGGGGGTGTCATTGATGATGTACAAGGTTTGTATGTTGTGTTTCTAGCAGTTCCAATTCATTAAGGTCACTAAGGAGGTTGAATCTCATTCTGGTAGCCTCTCATCACATGTTTACCCCAATTGATCGATTACTTGGGTAGATGTGGGAAGAGGGTGTTACAGAGTGGTATCAAAGCATGGTTCAATCCTTGGACTGGATGGGTAGTGTGTTGGTCATGATTTTATGTTGGTTACATATGTGTTTCTCATAACTATGGTTTATGTTCTTATTGCATCCTTTTTTTGTTGGCCATGGTGGAAACAGTGTCACCATGGAAGTGTTGATGGTGTTGTTGTCAACATGTTGTCATGAGTGTATGATTGGATATGTGTTTCTCATTCTTGTATATTTTTTGTGCACGCTTGCTTATATATTGTTACATATTGTACAAGAATTTATTGTTTATTATAGGGTTACATATTGGTCATGCTTTGGTGTTATCTGTGTATGCTTTCATGTGTGATGTCATATGTTGAACATGCATTGGTCATTCATGATTGGTTATACAAGGTGGGAACATGTGGTCAAGTTTGCACTGGTACAATTAAGGTTGTTGTGCATAAGATAATTGTATGCAATTAGGTCATCATGATGATTTTGATATGTTATGATGATAATGTGTTGGCTAATATAGAGTACAATATGCATATCATTAAAGTGACGTTGCAACAATGGACTTTGGGATAAGAGAATATTTTCATACAAGTTTGCATGCTTGGAATGGAAGTATGTGATTCATGATTTTTGTAAGCATTAGGGGTACTCATGTGTTTTTCATTATATTATTATTATGGTTACATATAGGATAGATGCAAGTTGATCATTGTAGTCATATACACATGTGTCAGATAGAAATGAATGATAGTAACTTGTTATATGCATTGTTGATGTTATATGTTGTTGACAAGTATGTTATATGATTAACTTGTTGTTGCTAGATGTTAGTTAACTTGATTATTAGGGTTATAACATTAATATATTGATTTTATATGTATCATGCTAAATTGGATTAGCCTAGGTAGATGGTTAGGGTTATGACATTTAGTTATGAGTCGACTTATTTGTGTTATTATGTCATACTAGTATAGGTTGACTTTGCATATGTGATTTTTATGCATGAACGACAAATGTCTATGAGCTTATGATGTGAACATGTTAGTTAGTTATTGTTATGGATATCATGATATTATTTTTTCTTGATCCAATGTGTTGAGAAGTTATATTGTGCTAATCTAGATTGATTGTGTAGACAAGATAGCCTCCCCTTAAGATACATTAATGTATGAGTTTGCATATGTCGTCTACTTGGTGCTTGACTGCTTGATTATGTCATCTATTTGTTTTTTGAATGTTTGATTAATGCATGATATGAGTATGTATCTATAATATTTCATGAAGAAATGATTTGGTTCTAATATGGTTGTACTAATGCAATATGTGTTGCGATAGATTATATGTACTTAATTATAAGTAGGTGATAGTTGTAGTATTATGACTTTGACTACTAGTTTATTATGACATGATTGTTATTCATGGTAGAGGCTGATTTTAGTTAATAGATATGATGTCTTGATATTTGAAATATGTGATTGACATGTGTGAGTAGTTGCAGGGTAACATGCTTGGTATTAGCATGACAAGGTAACCATTGAATTGTTTATATAACGAATAGTTAGGTGATGTGATAACATGTAGTAAGACTCAATTGTAGCAAGGTAAATTATAAAATAAAGGAATTGGGTAAGAATTCCTTTAGCTATGTTTGGAAACCCTATTTCCAAATGAATGAGTTATTTGCATACAGGAAGTCTTCTTAACCTTGATTTTGTCTGACATTATCTAGAGATATGTTATATTCATGCACGTGTATTTGATAGGTATAACAACTGGTTACCATATATGGAAGGATTCATCAAGGAATTGGAGTTCCTTGAGAGGTGTACATATTCAATTACAAGGAAACATGCGTGGCACAACAAGGTAAGATAAATGGTATATTTCTATATTTAATTATGCGCTGACAATTATGTGTTATGGCAATATGATGCAAGGGATTGCATGGCAAGATATTTCCATGAAATATTGAAGGAGGCTTGGGTTGAGCTTTCCTTTGGAATTTTTGGGAAGCCATGGAGATTTAGTCATGGTGTTTTTTTCTAGTCTTGTGCTTTTAGTCTCTTGTTATTTGTTGCACTTTATTTGCGATCTTGATCGTGTCTAGTGCATGACCATGGCACTTTGTTGCAATGTCGTATTTCTTTTGGTTTCTCATGGTATTATTCTTGTTTGTTCTTGTTCTTTTATTTTATGTTTTTATAATATTGGGAATTGGTTGTGGAAAGAAGAAGTTAATGGGCCTCGGGGAGAGCTATGTGGTACCCAACAGGTAATGAAAGACATAGATGAAGCTCATATCATGAGTAAGAGCAGCGAAAGGTAAGAGTATGATAGTGAGTTGGATTGGTTGGTTCCATTGTGCTAAATGTATGGTGGTATTATAGACATGAGAAAGGTAACTATAAAGGTTAAGTAAATGGATTTTAGGCGTCAAGTGCTTTGAATATGTTGGGAACGGTTTTTCTCAACGTTCTGCATGTCGTGGACGAATATAGGGAGTTGTCTTAACCTAGACCTTATGCTATCTGGTAATTATGTTGTGATCATGATTATGATGATATTTATATATGTATACATGTATGTATGTATGTATGTATGTATGTATGTCGTGTATGAAAAGTTCATCATGGATCATAGTTTTTTAATGCTAAATGTTTATATGTATGTGTGTGTATGTATGTCATTTTCTGATAGGATCATGATTGTTTTATGCTAATGATTATATATATGTATGTATGTATGTATGCATGTATGTCACTATCTGACAAGGTTTCCGGGGATCATTCTTGTGAAGGAATGATTGCTTATGAAAGTGAATGAAATGAAGAGGTTCCTGGCTATGAGGAATCAAGTGGAAGAGTAGCCTTGAAATATCTATGAGTTCAGTATCATGTGGATATGATTTACTTATATGCTTGTAGTATTCCGGTGTTTATGTTATGGACAGGTAATGTTGAGGGGTACATCAGCGAAGTGAAAGTAGTGTGATTTGTGGCATGCTTGGACAAGCATGGATAGTGGAAAGATACTAGAGGCAAGGTTTCTTTGTGGAGTCATTGTGTGGTTTATGGATGTGTAATACAATTTTTATGTATATGTTGTGCACATTGTATATTCATTAATTGTACCTATGGCGATGCGTACATGTAACATATGTAGTATTCTGTACATATGGCATTGTATTCCTGTTGTATGTATGGTGTTGTGTGTGTATTTCATATGAAGTGCTAGGTATAGATAGTTCTATGTAAAGGTTGGATGTGCAGTGATGTGTACATACCATACTATTCACATGTTGGATATGCAGTGTTGTGAGCATATGGTTTTGTGTGCATGTTGGATATGCAGTGTTGTGTACTTATGGTGCTATGTACATATGGTGTTGTGTGCATGATTGTACATGTGGTGTTATGTGCAGGTGGTGGTGTGTACATGTCGTGCATGTGGTGTTGTGTACATGTGGTGTCATGTACATGTCATGCATGTGGTGATGTGTACATGTGCTATTGTGTACACATTGTACAGGTGGTGCAGTGTACATTTGGCATTGTTTACACATTGTGAAGGTGGTGTTGTGTACATGTGATTTTGTGCACACGTTGTGCAAGTAGTGTTGTGTACGGGTGGTACTATGTACATGTTGTTCATATGGTACTGGTACACATGCTATATCATGTGCATGTCGTACATGTTGTGTTGCAGACATGCAGTACTATGTATGTGGATGGTGTAGTCATGGTATCATGACATTTGTATTTGTTCTGTTGTACGCTTGTATACACGTGTAAGTCTTTTATTGTTCACCGGGTGTAGGTGTCGGTGTAGACATATGTATTTTCTTGTATTGTAAACTGAGTGTAGGTGTATGTGTTGTATGCTGGTGTGGGTGTATGTATTGTGTTGTATTGTACACCGGCTGTAGGTGTGTGTGTTATATGTTGGTGTGGGTGTATGTATTGTGTTGTATTGTACACCGAGTGTAGGTGTATGTGCCGTATGCTAGTGTGGGTGCATGTATTGCATGGTGTTGTATGTAGTGTGTGTGTGTGTGTGTGTTGTGATGTACAATGTGTGTATTTGTACATGGTTGAAAAGAAGAAAAGGAATTGGGTTCTTATCGAGTGTGGAAACCAATCTGGTGTGTGTGTATAGAAAGGACAAAGGCATAAGGATCGATGAAGGATAAGTATCGAAATTTCATTTCAGTCTAATTACGCATGTGATCTATAATTATGACTTATGATGGCTACATGTGATTTATGATTATGGTGTATGATGATTTCATTCAATTCATGATTTTGATCTATGAAGGTTGTGTTTTGAGCTAAGTAGATGTGATATGTTTATACATGATGATTTGATCAAATAGCTGGTTTGACTTGTTGTGACAGGAAGTGAACATAATTGCAAGTGCATCTTATTAACGAGCTACGGATGAGGTATAATGTGAATTTATTTCAATTTATTTTGAATCTAATGGTAGTTATGTGCTTGGTACAAGAAGCACGAAAATTCCCGATTGGGTGGTTGAAACTGATTGAAATCATTAGCAGCAACAACAAAAGGAATTTAAATAGGTAGCAATATGTTGGTAAAGCACTTCAGGAACAAGGCCATTGTGGGACACTGGTACCAAATAGTGTCCATTTATTTCCATGACCATGCTATGATCGATATGATTCTTTTGAGGGAGGTATATTCCTTAGCTTTTGAATCTTTCGATGTGAGGAAGCTTTGCCAAGGGATGGATCGCTCAGGATAGGGGATGTTGGGGAAATTGGAAGGTGAGTGACTAAATGGAAGGGGGTTACTGGATTGCCCGAGGGACTGTGTAGCAGAGAAGGGAACTTCGGGGATGGATTTTTTTTCGTTATTAGCATTGCTAGATGGAATCATATGCACATTTGGAGTGTGCCCTAGAAAAATGAGCTAGTAACTTCTCACTAAGGGTACAATAGTGCAATATTGTAGCGCTAGGAAATGGATGTAGCTTTAGCTCTAGCAGCGCATTCTCGACTTCCTGGGAAGGAGGTGAATCTTGTTATTGCTTTGAGGGTGGAGCTGTGAGCCTATAGATTCCATTGTTGCAGATGCAGGCATTGTATCCTTTTATTTTTCAATTGGAAAAATGTGCATATGTGTATATGTGTATATTATTGAAAATACCACAATTAGTTGTGTTATAAAGCTCTAGTATGTGGTATGTTTTCATGTTTTCGGTAGGCCGATAATTGTCAATACTGCAATGAGTTGTCTTAAAAATCTCCATAGGCAGTACATTTTGTTTTAGTAATTTGTTGGTTTATAGGTGTCACTCAACACTGAGGATAGTGTTCCCCTAAGGGGGAGGGTTCTGTAATATACCTGCTGAAAATTCCATGTAATAAAAGTTAAAAATAATAACCACGGTTGATGGGACATTTATTCCAAACTAAATGTTGGGAAAAACATCCTAGTGGGTGTTCATTCCGGTTTAATATGGCTAAGGAAATTGGCAAAGGCAATGGAAAAGGTTTTGTAAAGGCATGAGGCATTAATTGGCATTTATTTATGATAATAATGGAAAATTAGGAGAAAAGGAAGGTGAAAGGTCACAGGTTGTATGTGAGGAGGAAAATGAAGGAAAATAATGGAAAATGAAGAAAATAGAGGCCTGATTAATAAAATTGCTTTTAGGATCAGTTGGCAAGCTTTTGCTCACACTTATCGCTCTCATTCTACTCTCTCTCTCTTTCTCACTCTTGGACACTTAGATTTTCTTGGAGCATTTTGGTATTGGACAAATAAAGGAAAGAAAGTCGGAAGAAGGAGGAAGAAAGAAAGGAGGAGCAGGAATCAAGCAGCTATAGCAGGATTCTTGGCAAGTATCGATTTGCATATTTGTTTTCCTTGCTAGATCTAGCATGCATGGTATTGCATGTGGTTCTTTTCTATATCGGCATGGGTTTTTCCAAGTGTGACGGTGTTTTTAGCCCAGCCTTTCCATTTCTAGAAATCCATGGTGTTGTGGAGTTCTTATTTTTTGGTTTAGTTGGATTACCAGATATATTTGAAGCTGAGTGAGGTCCCCAATGATTCTATGGTCAAATAGATTATGTTGCAACTAATGATTTAAGGGAGCGATTCTTATTAGTGATTTTCAAATAAGTATGAGGCCCCTATGCTTCGTTCTATTATTTATACCTGTAGCTTTCATGTTTGTGACATGTTTGAAAAAATTCCTCTCATGGCTAGGAAGGGTCCAGATGCGTTCTTGTTGATGTGGTTGCTTTCATATCATTTTCCCATTTTTATTTATCAGCTCTGAACTTTTCATGAAGTTATGGGCAGAGCACTAGGTTCTCGGCCTGGAAAGGTGCCTCAAATCTCGAGGTTGTTGGCACAAAACTAAGGAATTGGGGCCCTAGACATTGGCATGTAGTATTATGCATGTGGCTATAGCTTCCTAGATGATGGCTTGCAAGCCTTTGCCTATGTCTATGGCTCAAATAGGTAAAAAGTTCAGTTTGACCCAATGGTAAGAGGTCTGAATGGTTGGGTTAGCTCTTGGCGTGTCATTGATGATGTACAAGGCATGTATGTCGTGTTTCCATCAATTCCACTTCCTTAAGGTCACCAAAGAGTTGAATATCATTATGGTATCCTATGTTCACATGTTTACCCCAGTTGGGAGGTTACTTGGGTAGATTTGGGAAGAGGGTGTTACACCACCTCACCCTTAACAATAAAAATTGTCTTTACCGCAATCCTCATCGGATCACTAGGCCATAAAAACACATAGATGCCACCAGATTTCTCCACCTACATAGTGAGGATTTTTCTTGTCTCATAGTCTTTAGGCTTTACCGCAATCCACATTCTGATCCAGGGATCATGAGGAAATAACCAAGACAGCACCCTCCAGGCTTTACCATATATCCCACCATTCAACGGCAATAATTCCTAGGCTTGATCAAGGGTAAGCACCTCTAGGATTTACCTTATATCCCACCATTCACCGGTCGAGGATTCCTAGGCCCAACGAGGCATACAATACCTGGCTTGACCGTAACCCACAGTCTGGTTCAGGGGTTACTAGGCCAGTGGCTTTACTGCAATCCATAGTCTGGTTCAGGGATCATTAGGCCATGTGTTCTTTCATTCAAAGATCCACCTCACCCAGTTTCGAATCCATCCAAAAATCCATCTCAACCAACACATGAGGACCCCATCACACCATGGTTATCCATAAATGGAAAGGCTATGCTCAAAAACACTGTCACACCTAGAAAAACCCATGCCAATGATAGAAAGAGAACTAAGAACACACATTCATAACCATGCATGCCAAATATAACAAGGAAATCATAAATGGAAAAGAATACCTAGAAGTAAAGTCATTGTAGTTGCTTGATCATGCTCTTCCTTTCTTGATATTTGCTTCATATTTTCCTTCTTTGCCTTTCTTGATCCAATTCTGAAATTCTCCAAGAAAGCTCTAAGTTTCCAAGAGTATGAGAGAGAGAGAGAATAGAGAGAGAGCTCCAAAAATAAACTAAAAAAAGGTTACACTGACAAAAGGTACCAAGTAATCCTCATAATCCTTTTTATCAATTAGGCCTCTATTTTCTTCATTTTCCTTTATTTTCCTTCATTTTCATCCTCACATGCAACCTGTGACCATTCAGCTTCTTTTTCTCCTAATTTCCATTATTTCCATAAATAAATTTCCAATTAATGCGTCTTTCCTTTCCAAATGCTTTTCCATTTCATTTTCCAATTTACTTTAGCCATAATAACCGAAATGAACACCTACTAGGATGTTTTCCCAACATTTATCTTTGAATACATGTCCCATGACCATGGTCTTGTTTTTCCCTTTATTAAATTTTACATGGAATTTTAACCAGGGTTGTTGCAGAACCCTCACCCTTGGGGGAAGAGCATCCTCGGCCTTCAATGACACCTACAACCAACAATACTATTGAAATCAAAACATACTTCCCATGGAGCTTTATAATAAATCTCATTGCAGTATTAAAATGACCACCTGCTGAAAACATGAAAAGCATATCGTTTACTAGAGATTTATAACACAACTCATTATGATATTTAAAATAACAACCATATATAAAACCATACTATCTATGGAGCTTTATAAATCTAGCTCGATAAATGATTTGCAATAATATACACATATACATATGCACATTTTCTCAACCAACAAATAAAAGGATACAATGCCTGCATCCGCAAAAAGGGAATCTAGAGGCTCACACCTCCACCCTCAAAAGTAATACCAGGATTCCCCTCCTTCCCAGGAAGTCTGGAATCCACTGCTAGAGTCAAATCGTCATCCGATGTACAACGCTATGATCTTGGGCCACTTGTCCTCTTAGTGAACAATTACCTACTCGTTGTTCCAGGGCACACTCCCAATGTGCATCTGAATCCATTTGGAAATGCTAATGACCAAAATAAATCCATCCCCAACCTTCCTTTCTCTGCTACACAGTCCCTTGGGTAATCTGATCATCCCCTTCCATGCAGTCACTCACCTTCCAAATTCCCTAGAAACCCCTATCCCTAGCGATCCATCTCTTGGAAAGGATTTCTCACATCGGAAGATACAAAAACAAGGCATATACCTTCCTTAACCATCATACCAGTCATAACATGCTCATGGAAATCCATGAACACTATTGAGTACCAGTGTCCCAGAATGACCCTACTCCTGAAGGCTTTACCAGCATAGTGTTGCGTGTTCCAATTTCTTTCATTGCTATTGATAATTATTGCAGTTAGTTTCAAACACCAAACCATGGATTTTCATGCTTTCATGTACCAAGCACATGATTTCCTATTAGATTAAAAATAAATTGAAATAAATCCACATCATACCTCATTGGTAGCTCGTTAATAAGGTACACTTGCAATCCTGTTAACTTCATAATGATGAGAACCATCATTAGGTACATTTTAAGGGGTTAATTGTCACCTTTTTAGACTAATTATTCTCTCTTTCTCACATTTAATTGCATTATGGTCATATCTTGCTTAGCATAGATGGTGTATTAAGGGTTGTCATACTTCGAAGGCCTAATGTGGTTTAAATTCAGGAAAATCAAGAGAATATTCCATTTTTTAGGAAGATTGCACAATTAGGGCTCAGAGTAGACAACAAGGAGTGATTGTAGGGGGTTGACCACCTCCTTAACTCCTAAAGGTAGCCAAGATAACCTTGAGATTCTCCTCCAACAACTCGAAATCAAAGGCAGCCAAGAAAGTGGATGATCAAGGGGATCCAAGCTCCACTTCTCTCGAGTTCCAAGGAGACAAACCACCTACTTTTTAGGAAGTTGTTGGTAGATACCCTTCAGGATAAATAGGGCAGAGCAATATCTCACTACGATTCGATTTTTGGAGATAGTTAGAGCACTCTTAGATCTTGTAATATACATTTGTGACTTTCATATGTTATGTACTAGACTGGTTATGAAATAAAATAAGTATTCAGTTTCTTCTTCACTGAGTTACTTTTAGGGAGTTGAGTTTGTGGATTAGGGCCCAATCCATTGGCCTCAGTTTAAATGGATTACATAGATATGCCATGATAACATTTTTACCCTCTCCTTGGGACAAGGGGATTGCAACTGGTTTAGGCACTCTTGCAGCCCAAAGAGAATACCTTGTCTCAAAGCTCAAGTTCAAAGCTTTCTCAAGCATGGATGCCCATGATTGCAGAAGTTTGAAGATATATATCAGCACTTGTTGGAAACCCTGCAGCAAGAAGGTCTCATTACCCTTTTGAAGGAGATAAAGGCATTCATGAAGATCATGATTAAGCTTTCTTAGAGGAAGAAGACTCTATGGTGTTATGTGATGAACATGAAGTTTATGGAGGAATAATTAATAAGGATATTTCAGTCATGGTAGAAAGGGTTCATTTTGAATCCTTTATGATAATGGTGCAAAACTACACCCTCATGAAGAAGGGCAAGGAGATGTGACAAAAATGGAAGAAAACTATCATGATATTTCAATTGATCTGCAAAAACCTGATGATAAAATTGTTGCCCAAAAATATAGAGAATATATAGAGAACATGCTACTAAAAAAGCTTTGTGCCCAGAATTTGAAGAAGATAACAATGAAAACCACATATATGAATCCCTTAGTGAAAAAAGTGACCTATACATGGGGAAAAAAAAATTTAATTTCTACAACGAAGTATGAGGTCATATATCATGAATTTTGAAGGAAAACACCTTTATGACAATTATGATCATGAGGAAATAAAAGGAGAGTGTTCCCCTGATTTTGTTGATGGAAATCATCATTTTCCATCTCCTTAAGAAAATATTCCAGATGTCGATCCACGCAGTAGGTGATGCAATTTTGGCAAAGGAAAGAACTAGAAAGAAGAAATTCATATTGTGGCATGTGAAAAATATGAAGTATGTGGCATCATTCTTACTGTCCTTGAAGAACAAAATGTATGGATGATATTCTAAGGATAATTTTGAAGGAATACAAGGAGATGTTCAAGGTTTTGAAGAACATGTATTTTTTTCAAATTGTATGGATTCCCTATACGTGGAGGAAAGTGATCTGCACAACTATATATTCAATAGAGAAAGGATAAATGATGAGGTTTCCAAAAGAAAAGGGGGCCCAGATCTGGATATGCACAAAAAATATTGCAACAACATACAACCTAATGCGATTCTAAAAGTTTTGGATGATGAAATTCTTGTTGCCCAAGATTGTAATGATGAAGTACTTGATAGACCAAAGTGAGTTTTTGAACTATCACCAAGAAATTTGGATGAATCCATTCTATCCAATTCAACAAGATGCATCTTCTTCGTCTCATTCCATAATGACCCTAGTTTTCATGATGAAAGGGATCCTCTTAGTTTCATCTCAAGTTATGATGATACATCAGTTGTTCACGATGATGGAAAAGATAGGTTTTTGGAATTTCCTTGTGAGAAAACCTGTGTTCTTGCTGAAAGGATAAAAAATGATGACTATATTTTCTAGGATAATGAGGCCATTAGTAAAAGGAGCATATAATATCAGCCTCCTGATGATGAACTTAACTTCATGTTTAAATTTTGAGATGGAGACCTTGAGATTGATTTTCTCAACGAACTTGGTTGTGAATCTAATAAGAAGGATATAAATCTTGTTGTTAGTAACAGTGGTACATATGAAACAGGAAAATAATCAGAGGTTGACAACAAACTTTCTCCAAGTACCATCCCAAACTCTTTAGCAACTACATCCACAACTATTTTGGATGATCCATGGATCAATTTTTTGACCTGTGAGCTACCATCAATGTCATTTCCTTTTGAATATTCACAATCCATATCAATAGTGTATGGGAAAGATACTGTACTCCCTTGAGCATCATCTTTTGAAAACCCTAACATTGTGAAGAAAATATATTTAATCTTCTTAATATAGATAAGCAGTCTAACTAAATCAATCTGCACTATTTTTTCCATTTGAAAAGTAATATTTAGGAAAATATGGGTTTAGACAATGGAGTCTGGACTAACTAAGAAAATAAAAACCTTCAAAATTAGAAAGGATAGGCAACAAAAGAATGACAGGTTTCCCCTTAAATCCAAATCATGTGAGAAACATCCATGTTGGAGAAGAATTATTGAATGTAAGATCTCCCTTGAAGATACACATATTCAAAATCTAATAAAGTGACACATATAACTGTAGAGAGTGGTAGGTTTTTTAAAAAATATATGACAAAGTGTTGAAGACCCTCCAGTCTCTTGCATAACTCAAGGCCAGAAATTTATTTTATTATTCCTAAATGATTTAGTCAAATTTAACAAGGAATGTTAGTTAAATAATGATTTAATTAATTATTCCTAGAGAATAATAAGATAAATAATGATTTATCTAATTATTTCTCATTAATTGGGTTAAATATGACCAGGAATATAATTAAACAGAGGTTTAATTAATTATTCCTAGGGGAAAAAAAAATAAATAAGGATTTATTTAATTATTCCCCATGGGGTTTTCTATTTTGGACAATAAATAACTTAATAAACTATGATTTATTAAATTATTTCTTAATGAAAGAAATTTTACTATGGTAAAATTGGTCTTACATGGTGTATTTCGATCCATCTAATTATACATGGTTAGATGACCAAAAATTGGTGTAACACTTAGCTAAAAACTCAATAATAAAACCAATATGGAGGTTATTAGAAGCATATACAAATGTAATAATATTTAGAAACCTGAGGGCATGTTGCACTCTTGTTATAAAATCCTTTGAATTGTGATGATGTTCCTGCAAAAGACACTAGTTTATAGCAAAGCTTCACTATCAAAAATTGAATGCAATGGTCGGATGCGACGTAGTTAATATTATCTTGACTATAAAAAAGTAACAAAATTCAATGGAATATATAGTAAACACTCAATATTTTCACAATATACACAAGCACAATGACTTTCTTGTCCATCATTTCACAAGTCTAATCATTCACTTACATTGGTGCATGTACATTAGAAGAAAAAGGATGTAGAAGAGATATTAATGGATATACATTAATATTCTAATAATTGTAAGTAGATTGGGTGATAAACTTTCACTTTATGGACAATCTTTATGTAGCTGAAGTGAAGTTGTCAACAAACTCATTTGGAAGACTGCCACTCATATAACTCACAATGGTAATCATACGGTAGGCACAAAATGTGACAACATACTATATTTAAATAAATTATCATTATGTGCTTATCAATTCCTCCTTTCTTATGAGAAAATTTCCCTTGATTTCAAGACAACCATCTTCAATCAGGTATACATAATAGAGTGCAGAAGGAATGATACACTTTATTGGGTGGAAGGAAATATATGCAGAGGGAAGAGTATTTCTAGGAAGCTAGAAGACTCAATTAGGGTTTGTATTTTTTCTTAAAACTCCAGAGAAAAAAATTCAAATTGAATGCCAATGAGCTTAAATGAATAAAGGTAGATTTAATCAATAATTTGTTCATATTTGAAGTCATATTTAAATTTTCCTTGAAATTTATTGAATTGTGATGAAATTGTTCAGCCTGGCTTGGAGTTTGGTGAATTTTAAATTTCAACCTTGAAATTCACTGAACCCAGTGAGTATGAGGAGAATAGCTTAAATTAGGATTGAGTGAAAATGAGTTAAGTTTCATGATCTGTTTTGACTTAGGTGGCATTTGTTGTTGTTGTTACTAGGATATATTGAGTGCATTCAAGGTCCATAGAAAGCACTCAACATTCCCTAGCCCACAAAAGAATAGAAAACACCACACCTATACCTAGTTTGCAACTCATTTGGGTGCATAAATACAACCACATAAGCTACTCATAAATGAATTTTATAGTAATTAAAAAAAAACTCGTAAATTAACAGCATTACCTAGTTAAATAATTTGTCCTCCAAGAACTTTCCAACGGACATGTCAAAGCTTACATAGCACTTCATACGAGAGATCTGGTTCCTCTCACAAATTGTCCCCTTCAAAATACACGGGTGGGATAATGAAACCAAAATACTTGGATAATCAAAATCGAAAGGCATGACTCCTAATTTATAGAATCCCCATTCTTCATAATTACCTTCTTTCTTGTGTTCAAATGTGGATTAAGACTGTAATAAAATAGAATCAACCTTATTATCAGTTATTCTTTCATTATTTAGCTGCATTATACCAGGTGGTTCCTCTAATGCCATTTCACATTGATTATCTCGTGATGCAATAAAAACTGTCGATACATCAACTGGAATCAAATATTTAAATTCTTTATCCTTAATACTGAAATAAGAAGTGGTTACTGCATAAGTACCTATACCTATAAGCTTCCCCTAATTCTTTTTTAAAATAAACTAATAACCCAAATATTGAATGACCAGGAGAAAAAAATGGCGGTGAAAAGATCTCACAAGTTGAACAAATGTCCTTCTGATGCACACCTTCACTAGAAATAGATATATTCCTTGCAGTAGACACGTTGGAAGATTTGGTTGTTTAAGAAGTTCCAGTAGCATTTATAGTGGGTTTAGAATACCCCTTAATTTCATTCAAATAATCATTTTTTAGAAGAGAGTTGGTCATAATTTAATCATCTTTGTTCTATATTTGGAGTTCTCTTGTGTGCACTTTGAGCAGAATACGAGCCATGGGATCTGTTATTCTAGAAATATATGTCTTTAATTGCACTTTTTTTTTGGCATGGTAACATTTACTGCACAATTGAAGGGAGTTCTAGGAAGGGTGGCCCTTTCATCTGCCAGGAATGAAGTCTCAAGAGCTAAATGATAAGCTGCAAAAACTGCACATTGAACAACAAATTTAACTTTCTTCAACTCATCTCCACTTTCAGTTTTTAGCAAAATCTTCCAAAACATTATCATTATCAGAATAGCAAAAGAACATTATAAGACATGCAAAAAACTAACTCAAATCCTTAAATATATAAAAAATTTAGTGAAAAATACTAAACTAAGATCCTAAATTATATGAAAATGATCATATTTTTTAGGCCTCATAAAGTAATGGAAGAATCAATTGCCAAACCCTAGTTTCTGCAGAGTGATACTGAAAGAATAGATGATATACCATATATAGATTTTGCATGAATGGTTTAGGAGGGTATTGTACACAGAGACCAATGCTAGCAATTTATCATATGTACACGTGATCATTCATGTTAACATCTCCACATAGCATGAATCCAAGTAGTTGTTCTCAAATTAGGTTAAAATAATTAAATGAGTGAAATATTATGGTCATTAAATAGGTTAACGAACAAAATATCTTGGATGTCTTGCAATGAACATAAAATTCAAGTGGTGACTGGCTCTTTCTCAGAAGAATTTTTCCTCTAAATCTTGTGACAATGGCAGGTGAACCAATGACCTTGAGGAACTATTTTCCCTTATAATAACTCATTAGTCTATGTGGGGAAAAATATTCCTTCTAGCACATTAGAAGTCTAATCTTGTAAGCTTCAATGAAAAAGTGGGTTCAAAATTTTCATAACAGACCAGGAAAAATATCTTGTCCATCTGAAATTGTGTAACTAGGCCAAACATATTCCCACTTTAGAGATTATGAGGTGTATGGAGATCTAATGTAGAACCAATGAAATCATCTTCATGTGTATTATTCACCACATTTTTTCAGGCATGTGGGTCACTAGGTGTTTATTGTACTACTAGTTAACTGCATCAAGGTGATGTTCTAAATAAGTTGTTTAGGGTAATATGTCTACGGTGAGAACCAAGTCCTTAATATTAGTGTTTTAGTGGTTTCCTTGGAAATTTTAAAAGGAAAAATTTCAATTTAAAAGTATAAGATCCATTCATTTCAATTTTAATCATGTCTTAGTCAAACTAATGAATAATATCACATATGGCCAAGGCTTTAGTGAAACAATTTGTGACAAAGATTTTGTGCCCTAAAATGTTATTCAATGAGATAGTTCAAGATGAAGTTGAGTCCCTCACTGTGGCATTCTTGAGGCCTTATGAGACATGTAGGTCAGCTATGTCCACAGTATGGTTTTTCTGACTTCACCAGGAGCACCATTCTGGTCAAACAGGCTTTCCCCTATCTCCCACATTGTTTGGGATCTATATTGATGAGCTAGAGAAATATCTTAGGAAGAAAACTCATGCAATTTATGATTGCATCCCACACCACAACTTGATTTTCCTATTCTTTTTCTTGGAAAATGTGCTCACTCTGTGTCGCTCCCCCGAGGGATTTCAAAGGTAGTCGGATGCTCTGACCAAATTTTTAGATCTTAAGAAAATGGTGGTCAATCTTTGAAAAAATAAGGTTATGATTTTAACACCTCTAAGAAATATTTAGAGTATTTTTATTTCTTGTTTTACAGGGGGAAAAGTGGAGGTTACCACAACCTACACATATTTTTTGGTCCAATTGCAGGCCCTTGGATCACCATTAGGGGCACGTTCCAAACTTGGCTCCAAAAAGGGTATGCTTCCCCCACCTTGCTCGAGGGCAAAAGTTTCCACTTGCATCTTCAAGACATTCCCACTATTGTCCCCTACAGTAAAATCCGATAGTAGGACTCAACTTTTGTAGTACAATGTCGAATTTTCACCCATATGTACTTGAAAATATCCATCGGTGTTAGATATATATCCATGGCTTGAAATTAAATCACCTATATACATAAGTAGTCAACCTTAAGGTCAATCACCCCGTGATGCATGTGCATCACTAGCTACAACTCCATATACAGCTCTATGGGTTGACCTTTTCCTAGTAATGTGGGTGCATGTAGATGCCTTTTCGAATGGCCTAGTCTAGCATTTTGGTTAAGGGTTCATGTGCATAATTTTTTGGTATATTTGAGTTCTTATTTAATTTAATAATTCATATAAATTCTAATTGGACCTTGGTTCACTAGTGGGATAGACGGAGTATTAATGCAAATGTATACTTTACATCATCTATCATTTACTAAATATGCTTCACATATATGATGAGATATTATAATATGTGCAATATCTAATGTTCTGGAAATATCGAAATCCCCATAGGATTCAAAACAATTTCATAAGATTCTAGTACTATTATGTTCATAATGTACATTCAAACTAGATAAACAACTTGATATCCAAGTTAAAAACTAGTATCCTATGTTTAATGGATATGACTCTAATAATAAAAAATGTAGATATGCATGAAAATTTGTGTCTTCAACTAAAAGAAATGTGCATTATAATAATTAAACAACACTTTTCCTTGAATGTATTCTTCATATTGTATTTGACCTAGCTGCAAGCCCACTCACATCTTACTTCCCAATTATCTTGTCTAATCAGAGAAACAAGCAACAGGCACAAACCCATGACATTTTAAATTCCAAACCAATGTGACCTTGGTTTCCTAGAGACCCCCTCCCATGAAAGGTTGATCGGCCTTCTTGGGAGGTTAATTAGCCTCCTAAAGACCCATGAGGATTTTTCCTTTCAGGACATAGGATGTAAACCACCAAACTAACAAAAAAATCAGCTCTAAACAATGTCAAAGTTGAGCTCCCATAGTTCAACATAGTATGCCGTCAGTTCATTTGAGTAACTAGGTTTCCTTCCATAAATGCTTTCCCATAGACTTCAATGCATCATTTTAGGATATGTTGGCTTCTTCACTCTTTTTTTCCCCTTGTGACACTTAGCCAAGCACTCTCAACCCAACCACTGCCTAGAGGATATCATTTATCAATGCATCGACCTTTCACAATTATTGATGATTCCAAAGGGGAGTTTATTGGAAGAAATAATTGTTATTGATGTCAAAGGGATGTTCAGCTGAAAAATAATTAGCATAAGCTTGAAAATATCTTTAAGCTCTTTATAAAGAGTATTTACATGCCTCCTAACTCCTCTTCATTAAGGATAAATTATGTTTTCAAGTAAAAAAAAAAAAACCCTTATTTAACCCCTATCCAAGTCGGACCTTCCCCAATAGACATGATGGTTTAATGTGGTATTGAAATAGTATAAATAAGATCCATTCCTACTCCATTTTTGCTATAAACTTGGAGATGACAAGACAAGAAGAGGAATAGAACTCAAGTCGGGTCTGGGGAAGCTCTAGGCATCTCATTCAAGTCATAAATTAATTCCATTATTTTGAAAAAAAAAATTGGTCCTTGCCTTTCACCTCAAACCCCACAACTGAGTCATATACACCTCATCTTCATAGAGTCCACTCTAGAACACACTCTTCACATCCATTTGGTGGACATTCCAACCAAATTACACTACCAAAGCTAACACCAACCTCATTGTGATAGTCTTCAAAATTTAGGGAAACATCTCAATATCAATCCCTTCTTTTACCTATGGTTCAAACTCACACTTTCATTTCATCTTGTATTCAAGTCTTGTAAATAAAAGTTTGTGAATCAGTTTTTTTTCTGAATAGATGCAATTATATTTTGATTTTTTCAAAGTTGGTAATTTTTTATCAGATTTTTTTTAGTTGTACCATTCACTGGAAGAGCCATAGAAGATGAAAAATTATTGACTAAATACAGAGATTGGGAAACTAAAATATTTTTAGATTGAGATGGGGTAGGAGAGAAAACATCTCCACCGAAAATTTAATATGAATACAAACCATTTCCATCTGTAGAAATTCCTTTCACATCACTTAGTCCTACAGACAATATGTATTTTATGTTATCTTGCAGGAGTTTTGACGGTACAGATGGAATTAACCCTCCTTGAAAAGTTGAAATTCCCTGCCTGAGACCATCTTGCTTGAGTGACAGGGGATAATTCCCCCTAATTTGAACATCCTACGCAGCACAAACATTTCTAATAGGTCCAGAGAAGTTGGCCCAGAAATCCTTGAACTAGGCCACTCCGTCAAAATAAATTTGTGGCCACTAACCTGTTGTACCAACTCCAGGAATTCCCATGGAAGCTCCCCGAAAAGGGGTTGGTGGAGACATAGGCCATAAAAACTGATTATTCCTTGGAGGCACATACCGTTGAGTAGCTCCCACACTTGGTTGTATTGTGGGACCTATAATGGCCACTAAGGGAAGAACATGAGATGGTGTAGCTATAGTGGGTGGTGAAATTTGGGATGCAATAATTTGAGATGTTGTTGCTCCAACAATATTCACCCTCACAATATCTTGTGTCAACTCATGACCACTCTGTGCCACTATTACTAGCCTTGAAGAATTGTAAAATTGTGCCCTTCCAAGGAAGCTTGTGGCATTCTGATAAGCATGCATCCATATATGAAGAGTGTATAGACATAATGATTAGATAATGAAAAATGTAGTGAGATCATCCAACTTTAGATTCAGCTATGCACATTTCTGGCACAATTGCGGTAGTCAACGCATCTCGCTCTTTCTCAAGGTAATATTCTAAGATCTTAAGCTAAGGTCCAAAATCACACCAATTTAATTCTACGCAATCAAATAATTCTTGAACAAAGAGAATTTAAAACCTATAAATGAAATTAATTGCAAAATTTAGCATCAAGTGTTTCATTAGTTCTTACGGTAATTGTGTTATTGTGCGCATGCAAATAAATAAGTCTACTCATTTAGTGATCTCATCATTTATAGACTAATGGGCTATGTACTATTGGATTTACAGTCTAAAACTATAATTGATTGAATCATAAGATATATCCAGCTGAAAGAAGGCTCAGATAGTTCACTCAAGGGGACAAGGATAAAGAACACTATGCTCTCGCATTTTTTCAAATCCTTCAATTCAGATTATAAGAAAGTGAATTAAACCAACTACAGAATCGGAAACTTCGTTCTTGTTTGGTATTCTACCAAACTACTATAAGATTGTAGACTATATTTAATAGAAATTTCATTACCAATAAAGTAATTGTGCAGCTAGTTCATTTGAAGCTAAATTCCTAAAAATACTAACACAAATATCTGAGTTTCAAGCCAACTTAAATGAATCATATTTTTTGGGAAAATATTAAAAGTAGGTAGAATATTTGAAGGAATCGAATTCGAGGAAGGAATTAAAGGAAAGAAAGTGTACATGTGCAAGTATTTTCTTGAGTAAATTAGCCCCCTGAAAGATGACAAAGGCTTTAGAACCACATACCTTGCCATCGTGGTCCAAATATACCCTACAAAAATAGGCGTTAAACAAATCAATGTTTTGAGGGGCAAGCTACTGAACAGATCCTCGTCAATCCACCTATCCCTCAACATATCCAATTAAATGCTAAAACACTTACTGTCAGTGAATCACTTTAGCATTTTCTGTGAAAACATAAAACAAATCTGCAGCTAAGGCATCATAGTTCAATCAATTCGAAGAATGGGAATCGATCTATAAATCCTAAAGATCGATCCAACCACCTATACATGTTTCCATATATTCTTGGGGAAGATTGGAGATCAATCTTGTTGCGGAGCCATGCGGAACTATTGTTCTTGTCCTTTCCCAGTTGTGCTTATGTCAATCTGGTGCTACTTTGTTTTTTTGGTGAGAATTATCTCATTGTAAAAGATGTTTGACAACGCACTCAATTTTGAGAGATGTGTTAAATTATGCGATGGATATATTGGAATATATTTGACATTTGTTTTTTTAGACATTTGTTTTCATTTTCTTTTCTTTTATTTTTTATTTTTTAATGAAATATATATATATATATAAAGTAAATTTGGAAAATAATATTATTAAATTTAATTTATTCATAATTTTTTTATGGTAATTTTATTTTTCATTTATAAAGTAAGTTGTTTATGTTATTAACAAAATCATATTAATATGGTTGAAGGAATAGATAAATTATTTTAGCTCTAGTGTTGATATAAAATTGTGATTTTCTCAATTGGTAGCATGTTGGATTTTTTTTTTTTTTGTTATCAATAAAAATATCTTTCATTTAAAAATTAATGTGGGTTCAATATGCATTGTATAATGGCTGACTCACAAGTATTTTATATAAGTTTTCAATTTGAGATAATAGCACGATAGGTTATTGGTATTAAAGGAAAGGTTCCATTATTTCAATTTCCAGCATATTTACAGGAGATGTAATACAAGGGTGGACTTCGTATCTAAAATAAATCTTACCTCAACTTCTATAATTGTTTTCTTTGAAGAGTGGTAGCCCACTAATATGATCGTCGAAAGAGAGAATTTTTCTGGTTAATTTTAAGGAAAATATGATAAATACTTTTAATAACTTTGGTTTAGGTTGTTTAATATACAGAATTATAGTGCCCCGTGGGTTTTTCAAGTTTCTAAATCCATTTATGAATTCAAAAATGTATTTTAAACAACAAAAAATCATAATCTTGCTTGAGATCATATAGTCAGATTCCAGTGAAAAGTTAATTTCGTCTATAAGTTAGACTATGCCAATTATAATTTTATATGTAACTCATCTAAATTATTTTCCTAAGTTTGAAAATATTTACAAGATTTAGCCTAACTATAACCGAAGTAAAACCATACGTGGTGGTTGAAGTCAAATCATAGAGGATTGTTACCCATCGTCTCTTTTCATGTAATTTATTTTAATCATGGTTCACATTATATTCCATCATGTGGAGACCCTCTAATGACATCGATGCTACCAGGTCACGCTAATATTATGCCTTCACAAAATATTTTCAAAATTTCCCGAATAATGAATCTATTAAATGGTCATGAAGAGCACATTTAACCAAGTTTGAGGGTACATGTTATACGTATCATAATGTATATGAAGGGGGAAATGGTTTTTAGTGCTATTGATCTAGTCGCACAAAAGACCCCATAAATTTGTTCTTTGGGGTATCCCCAAGATTCAATAAGTAATCCAAAGTGAGAGGATTCGTTGCTAAGGTGACAGTAGAAACAACCCTCTAGTGTCAAACTTTAGAGACAAAAGGGTATTCAAAATTTTAACACTGTAGATGGATTCAGAGACCCATTTGCCTCTAAATTTTAATAGTGTAGATGGATTCAGAGACCCTTGTAGTGACATGTAACACTTTGGTATCAAAATTGCAATTTTCCATTTCCGGAGTGACACAATTAAAATGTACTAACATAAATGTCTAATTCATATACTTGTTGTACTTGTAGAGGGGCTTCACCGCAGGAGCAATACCATAGCACGTGGGTTCACATTTGGGGATATATAATGTGGAAAAAATGACATAATATATTGGGGGATATATATGGGGTAAAGGTTTTTAATATTGGCAAGTATAAAAAATGGAGCTCAAAGTTAATGAAAAAATATAAAGGGGTGTAAAAATTGTTAATGAAAAAATAGATACCTAAAATACATAGTGAAAGTAGGGGCTTTTTAAATTGGGAAGGTGTATTGGGTTTATATTGGTAGGGGGTTAAATAATGTGATTTTTAGAGGTATTTTCCAATATGTACTCAAATTAAGGGTGTTTTTTAATATGCTATGATCGCACATGATATGTTAGAGGTTCATTGAGTGAATCCCCTGTGTGTACTTGTTTTTAGGTGATATTTTTATTCTTGGACTATAATAGTCATTTATGTTAATCACTATTAATTTTGTCACTTATTCTATAGTCATATTTTTTAGTCATAAACTAAATTAATCGTTTAAGTTAGTCATTTTTAGTTGGGTCACTTAAAATTGCTCAAATTTAGTAGTAATTCACATGAAATAATTGTAGTGACTAACTTTTTAGTCACCTAGTCACTAATTTCATCATTTTACACTAGTGTAGACATTAATATTAACATAAATATAGGTTTATTAACATTAATAACATTGGATTGTAAACATTAGGTTTATAAAATTGTGAATTTTTGTTCAATATTGTAATAATGTTCTTATCGCTCAATTGATTTTATACAATATGTATATGTGAAGTTTTCTCGTTTGATTTTATGCAATATGTATATGTGAAGCTTACTATTTGTGTAGATAGAAAATTATGCATGTATGTTACTTTTAATTATGCTCAACATTAATTGAATTTTTTTTTGTTGATATCACATGTGTTTTTTTTATGTAAGGTGGTTTCATTGTTTGATCATGGATCTAGCTATTTGGAGTTGTCTTCCATTTGAAATCCTTGAAATTGTCTTCCTTTGGCTCCCTTTATCTATTATGATAAAGTTTAGCATTGTTTGTAAGGAATGGAAGACTATTTTGCAAAAACATTCTTTATTATTTTGTTGCAAGCATGTCTCTATGAATGAATTTGGATTTATGGTTCCTTTCTTCAATAATGAAGACAATTATTTTGATGTTGAATACCTTAATCAGAATGGGAAAATACATCATTTTCATTTGTGATTCATAGATTCAAGATATAGAGTATATTTTACTGTTGGACCAATGGTAGTTTTATCATTACCAACATAATGCTCCCATTCACACAATTGTTTTGTAATGAACTCTTTTACAAAGGACTTTAAAAAGCCAATATGAATTGAAGACTGGGGATTCTTTGATTATTGGAAAATGTAAGCAGCAGAAAATATGATTGGGTCGTTCTAAAATATATGTATGATAGAATGCATTATCAATTTTATGTTTTTAGTAGTCTTGATATAGTTTGGCGAAGCGTTGATCTTCCATTTGGTGACACTTCACCCCCTAAGAATGGAGTGTTTTATAAAAGTAAACTACTTTGGCTCTATCTTGATAAGGATTATGAATATTGTCCTCAATATGGGTATACAATCTACTAGTTTGATGTGATAAAAAATGAATGGGGTTTTTCATTTGTTCTAATCACAGACATATGGTGTATGTCATTAGAAATATACATGAATTAGTTGATATGCGTTGTCAATGATGGCTCCACCACTATATGGTCAATTGAAGAAATAGAGAATTTCCAATTTGATCAACCATGAGTTGAATGAAGAATTGACTACCTTGAGGATGATTGGGGCTTCAAATGGAAGTTGTTGGAAGAAATTTCTACATATATAAATAGAAAATGTCGTGGTTATTTTCCATTTCGAACTGTTCATGATGTGGTTCTTATGTGCAACTATAGTGAATTTCCTTTCCTATTATATGACATGATGACTAGTCTTTGTTTTCCAATGGATATTGATATGTGAACTAATCAACAGATGTCTGGGTTTTGGTATCCAATGCAACAAAATGGAAATGATTTAATTTAGTCTAGGAATGTTTTTTCAATTGCTCCCCATATGGATTATATTGATGAGATTCCACCATTAGATATGGGTATGGAGTCTTAGGCTATTAGTCATGTTATGAGTTCTTAGAAATATTTTCATTTTATATACTCTTTGTGCTTGTGGAAAATATTTCCAGTTTTTTTACTTTACATATTTTTGGGTCTATATGATAATACTATAAAATTATGATTGTATGGATATTTATATGGATCTTGCTAAAATTTCAGGAATACGTGTATGTATCGGATGTTTGATATTTAATCCCATTGCAATTTACTGGAAATTGTTTCATATTGTATCCCCTTAAGTTCTCTTAACTGCACGTGAATGTGTTTGGATGCTATGCATTTTTATTTGTTTTTATAATTATAATTAATATGAGTTATTTTATACATGTTATTTGTATCAGTTGTTTCTCATTGATTCTCAAACAATGTTATATATTTATGTACATTTTAATATTTACATTTATATTTTGATAGTATATAGCTCCAAATATTTAGATATACTTCCAAGTCATATAATTCTTATAGTATTGTGTTCCAAGTATATGGGTTTCACATTATGATTCTACTGTGCAACAAGAAAAATAGCCTTTTTTTTTAGCCATTTGGAAAAAGCCATTTTATTTTTTAGCCATTTGGAAAAATCCTTATACATTTTGATAACTTTATATGGTTGGAAAAATACCATATACTCTTTTCACGTTTTTACATGGTTGCCAAAAAAAAAGGTGTGCCTTTTTCATTCTTCTATGTTTTTTTATATTAGATATATTCTATGTTCCATGTTTATGGTTCCATAATAAATATATTATTATTCATTGTAGACATTTCATATGAAGGAGAAAGCAAGTGTACAAGAAAACATAATCTGTCACCAGCATCACATGACAGGTCTAATGAAAGTCGTCGTTTACAGTATCAACAAAATAAGGACACTATATATGATCATAGGAGAGTTGCATATCATAGAAGAACTAGTGAAACCACTCTTTAAAATTATTTTCAGATTCCTCGTAAGGATCATACTATGGATGATATCATGGAAAGAACATTTCCCATTGATATTTCATTGTCAGAACATGCTCCTCGTTAACATAATTTTTTTTGTTCGATGCTCTCCTGAAAATGTTCATAATATTAGGCAAACATCTTGAAATCACGAATAACATCATATTGATAAAATTGATGCAAGTGTACACCCTAACCCTTATGTGTCTGCAATTGCATGTTTCGAGCAAGGCCAAAGGTTGAAAAACATCCATGGTGGAGGCAATGATGACATTGAATGCGATGATTTGGATGATAGTTTAATTGGCCACTTGTTTGATAATTTGGACCCAGTTGCTGAAAACATCGAATCTTCCAATCCCCCTTCTCAAAGTAATGTTCTTCCACCAAGAGAATCAGTCATCCCTGATAGCATTTCATGTGGAACAATGGAGGTAAGACAATGACATTTTTATTTTTACTGCAATAGTGGTTGTTTTATTACATTCCTCTATTTACAATTTTTTTTTATTAAAATTTTAAGGTATTTTATTCTCTTGGAATAGGATACAACTCATTTTAATAGAGTTATATAAATTAACTCCCCAAGTGTTCCATCTAATAATTTAAGAAGTGAAGATGGAGCATGTCATAACTTTCCTCTACATTCTCCTCGACAATCAAATTGGCAAGCTAACGTAAATGTTCAATGTATTTTATTTGTCTTACATTTTTTTGAATTTTTAGTTGGTTGGACATTGAATTTTATTGCATATTTTAGTTTCTTCGAATATGAAAAAACTCATTTCAATAGAGGCATACAAATTAACTTCATAGATGTTCCATCTACTAACGTTAGAAGTGAAGAGGAATTGTCTCATAGCATTCATCCACATCGCCAAACAAATGTAAATGTTGAATGTATTTGATATTTTTCTCATTTTTTCATTTGTAGTTAGTTGTACATTGTATTTTATAACCTTCTATGGTAAAAAAAATTATTTCATCTGATTAGGTTGGAGAAATGGAATCCAAAACATTGAATTGTCAAACTAATGTAAAGATTCAATTTATTTGATTTGTTTTCCATTTTTCAATCTTTATTGGTTGGACATTTAGTTTTATAATGTATTTTATTCTTTTGAAACGGGAAACAATTCGTTTGAATTTTTTTTATAATTTTTTATAATTTTTTGAAAAAAGAAACAACTCATTTGAATAGAGGTATAGAAACTAACTGCCCAAATGTTCTATCCACTGATGTTAGAAGCAAAGAGAAACCATCTCATAACCTTCATCCACATCACCAAAAAAATGTAAATATTGAATGCATTAGATTATTTTTTCATTTTTTCATTTATAATTAGTTGGACATTAAATTTTAAAATCTTTTATGAAAAAGACACCTTCTCATCCTCTCAGGTTTGAGAAATGCAGACAATAAATTTGGAAAGGCCCTGTCATATATCCATTCCACATGTTTCAAATTTGAGAAGGAAATCTCATGTTGCTAAAGAAGAAGTAAATTTTAGAAGAAAATTTACTCTTCCACATGGTTCTCAACATGGTTTGACCGATAGAGATCATATTCATTTTGATGGAAATATGATTTCACTGCATAAAAGATTTTGAGAAAAGATAGATAATTTGTTAGTTGTCTAAATGTGCCACATTTTCCAAGAATCATATCCTGGGATCCAGGTTTTGAGAGATTCTGAAGGACCTATTTGCAGAAGATGTAAGAATGAAAGAGGTTCCCATCATTTTTGTCGATATAATGATATGGATCCTCGTGAGAAACCTCATATTTTAAGAGTTCTTACTTAGGTTAAAGAAATGTTAATAGCACATGTGAATCCTATTTTGCAAGTGACACATGGTTGAGGTGGGAAATATAAGTATAGCGGTCACACAATTATCTTTCCTCAAGATATTTCTGCAATTGTACAAAGTCTTCCCCGACATGTAGAATATCTTGACTTTCTAATTGTGATGAGACATGTCGCTCAGTCTAAATATTATGAATGTTATGTCAAAATATCATGAGTGATGGCTGCATTAATTTTCAAAATCCAACATCATCAATATTATCGAGATGTTGTAATTGACTATGATTCAGTGAATGCTCTGCTTGAAAGATCAACATATGTCTCCTCTAGGCTTAAATTTGTTGATTATGATATTGAAGAGTCTGAGCTCAATGAAACTAATAATGAAGGGTTTCCTGATGAGCAGTTGCCATCTCATCCTTCTTCTTTTTTTGCTCGCCTACCAAATGAATGGAGAGAAGTGGAAGAAACTAGAGCATTTCTTGATAATTTTTATTCTTCACCTGTTCAAGAAATGGATTGGCCCAATATTGGATCCTCTCCAGTCATTGAATATAATACATAGGGGTTATTAGATATGGCATTCCCCACATTTTTCCCCATGAGTGATTCTCATTACTTGCAACCACGTATTTGTAGTGTTGAACTTCATGAGTATGCATTGCATATTCTTAGATACTATGACCAAAGATTTAGAAGGCATCCTCGCTTTCGATATTACCTTTTGAAAATGATAATGTGGCATTAGAGACAAGAAAATGATACAGTTTTTGTAAATAAACATTTACATGATAACTCACCTACAACAATTGAAGAGTTGCATTACCAAATTTCTGATTTACCAGATAATAAGTTGGTTGAGCATCTTATGTGGTTTGGCTCTTCCCTGAGAGGTATACGGGGATATTAGACTAAGTGTCAGGCTGAATTGACTGACATGATTACTCAGTTGAAATTTCCATCTTTATTTTTTACTTTGAGTGCAGTTGACACAAAGTGGCCAGAGTTGCATAACCTCATGCCCATACATTCACATGTGCGTTCTTTAAATGAGCATCGTATGAAAATTGAGAATGCTATCCAGTACCCTCATATTGTTGCCACATTTATGAACCATATATTTAATATATTTCGAGAGGAAGTTATCCAAAAATATCTTAAAGCTAAATACTTCTGGTAGAGGTTTGTGGTGTTCAATTTATTTTCTATACTTTGTCAATTGTTTATTATGATTCTATTTATATTTTTTGTAATAACTATATCTTCATTTTCTTCAGATATGAGTGGCAACATAGATGTTCATCACATATTCATGGCTTCCTATGGTTTCAAGGTACTCCTAACATGGAAAGACTTGATTGGTCAAACTCTTATGATGTACAACATGCAAAGGGATTATTTGACAAGTATGTAACTGCACGGAATCGACGTGACATACATTGTCACAACATAATGGTTCCCCGAATACTCAATGATGACCCTTGCCTATTGAATATTGATCACAATTTCTCTTGCAATCCTCATAATGATTATGAAGAATTAGTAAACCATGTACAAAGGCACACGAAGTTTAGTGTAGATCCTTGTTTGCACAAAAGGGGCACTATTCTCACATGTCGGTACAATGCTCCATGGGATCTTTGTGATGAATCAAGATTGTTCATAGATGATCAAGAAAGGAAAAAATATGAGCCTACAAGAAATGATGGTAGGCTCAATGTACATAACTTGACCTTATAACAATGTGGCATGCAAATTTTGATTGCCAACTAGTGCTTTCTCAGTATGATCTCTTGATATATATTGCTAAGTATGCATCAAAAGAAAAAAAAATGTATGAAATTTATCATGATATGTTAACTATAATTTCAAATTCTATTAGATTTGAGGATCATGCTTTATGTGCATAAAAAATGTTTCTTGCAAAAACGATTGTCGACCATGACATTGGAGAACAAGAAACATGCCATATGTTTCTTAAGTTGCCTCTTGTTGTTTGTAGTGGGAAACTTGTTTCCTTAAATGTTGAAAGAAATTTTTTCATGAAAAGATCAAGGGATGGCCTACAATGTTCATCTGAAAATACTTTTTTTCAACATTATCAGAAGAGACCTTTTTTCCTTGAACATTTATCTTTGATAGAAACAACAAGATCTTAGACATTTGATAGCAAACGTAAACAAGATCCACAGAAGTCTAGAGATGTTCATGCTATTGTTCAGGTTTGGCCACTGTTTTATTCTATTCCTAGTGAGGCTTCAGACGAATTTGAATCCTCTTGCTGGAAATAATTGCTCTTGTACAATCCATATCATGACATTTGTGTGGAAATTGAGCTTTCATATTAAATTATTATTGAAAATTGGAGGAATTTTTTATATCGAGCATGGCATGTAGATAGAAATCCATCAATTGTCAATAATATTGAAGATGAAGAAGATGGTCATTTTTCTAACCAGGAAATGAACCTTGAAGTTGATTTTCAAGAATGGAAACTTTTCTCTTGCGTGGTTACACCAAATGATGTGAGTGTTTTTTTATTTTCACACCCTTGGTCGAAGGGACTTTGATATATCCTTTGACTGGAAAAGTACAAATATTTTTGATGATGTTGCAGAAGAAGCTATTAATTTTATAAGGAATGGAAAATCAAGGGGTGATATTGTTGACCTTTCAAATTGAACATTTGTATCTCCAGATTCATTGGCAGAAAAAAATGACTTTCTTTTGAAATTTTTAGAAGGCACTTTGTTGAATATGACATTCGTGAAGATATTATTATGATTGTTCAGGGAACTACACACACTCGAAATTATTTCCTTATCAATTTTATTTTTAAATCTCTTTCTAATTTTTCAAGTAATGGAAGAATTCCTTAGCTTCTTCTTGCCCCACCAGGAAAAATTTCTCGTAATATACATGAAAAAACAATACACTCGACTCTAGAAATTCCAATTAAAGATATGAAACCACTACAGGGACAATCACTAGCACTATTCCAAGAATAAATGAGGCATATTCAATATATATTGAATGATGAAATGTGCTTTCTAGTATTAAGGTTATTCATGCAAATAGATGCTCGATTAAGAGAATCATTTTCAGAGAAAAATAATTGTCCTTTTGGTCGAAGGTCATTCATCCTTGTGGGTAACCTTGACCAGCTACCTCCTATGAGAGACAAGCCTTTGTATGTTGGTAATACAACATGGAAATTCTTGAGGAAAAAATTCAACGTTATTGTCACTCTTGACACAATATTTTGCCAACAAGGGAATAATGAGAAACAATATTTTTTTCATAGAGTCCTCAATAACATAAGAAATGCAAAACCTTTTCATGAATATTCGGATTTTCTTATGTCACGGGCTGATATGAGGTTGCATCCTATAGAAATGGATTTATTTAATGCAGCAGTTCAAAGGTTTCCAACAAATTGTTTGGTCTCCTTCCATAGCATGCATATGGTAAAAGCATTAAATTCTCCAATTTCACGATGAATTGTTGAGAATTCAAGGTGTTCATAAATCATTGGTGTTGATGATGATCAATTGCACCATGAATTTTTGTTGTGTCATGGTAAACATGTTATGTTGACATGTAATTTGTGGGTTGAAGATGGTTTGGTGAATGGTGCTTTAATATTCCCAAATTTTCACCTAATATTTGGAATATTAGATTTCTTAACTTTCTTAATGAATTAAGTAAATAAAAGGGTGGAGGGACCCATAATCCTCAGTATGAATAAGTATCCACTTTTTGTATGTGAATGTGGATTAATTAAGCCTAGATCTACATAATGTGGTAGTTGAGCAACTACTAATGTGAATGAAATTGGAGATCATGTCTCATTAATTGAGATAGATCATGGAGGTTGATACAGTCAACTAAGATCTTGAAGATGTCAAAAAGAAGATCATAAATCATTCATGATCAAGTGGTGGAGGATAATGTGCAATTAATGCACACATGATGGAGAAGGTGTACATTGAACCTAGACATGATGGATGATTTGGTCAAACAGCGCAGTCAAACATGGAGGATTTGGTCCATATGCACAGCGCAGTCTAGATGGAGGCCAAGGCATGGGAAGGCTCAAACATTATATAAAGGAGATGAAGGCAAGGATGGAGGTATGCTGGATATTCTTGATGTAAGGATCTTTTCAGATCTGGAATTGTCATGTGACATTCCATTGCTTTCTTGGGTTGTTTAGCAGAGATTGCAAGTGTTGTTTAGCAAAGGGTGTTCCTGGTCGGGAATCCAACCTCTTTCTTAGAGTAGCTCTAGAAATATTATTGTACTTCATTCTACATCAGGAATTGGTGCCACATCTCTTTTGCTACTTTCTGCAGAACATTCATATTCAGAAATTGCAGATTTCTGAAGATCAGTTTGGAAGGTGGAAGTTGTCTTCAGTACTTCAGCTGGAGAACTGGTGAGGGTTTATTCCTATCACCTTGGGCTTATATTTTAGCATTCCCAGAGCTTCATTTCAGATCTAGCATTAGGCCAAAAGTTATTGACCTCCTAGCAGCAGTATTTCCTTAAACAGTTTGAGATCAATGAAACTAATAATGAAGGGTTTCTGATGAGCGGTTGCCCTCTCATCCTTCTTATTTTTTTGCTCGCCTACCAAATGAATGGAGAGAAGTGGAAGAAACTAGAGAATTTCTTGATAATTTAGATTCTTCACCTATTCAAGAAATGGATTGGCCCAATATTGGATCCTCTCCAGTCATTGAATATAATACATAGGGGTTATTAGATATGGCATTCCCCACATTGTTCCCTATGATTGATTCTCATTACTTGCAACCGTGTATTTGTAGTGTTGAACTTCATGAGTATGCATTGCATATTCTTAGATACTATGAACAAAGATTTAGAAGGCATCCTCACTTTCGATATTACCTTTTGAAAATGATAATGTGGCATTAGAGACAAGAAAATGCTACAGTTTTTGTAAATAAACATTTACATGATAACTCACCTACAACAATTGAAGAGTTGCATTACCAAATTTCTGATTTACCAGATAATAAGTTGGTTGAGTCTCTTATGCGGTTTGGTTCTTCCCTGAGAGGTATAAGGGGATATTGGACTAAGTGTCAGGCTGAATTGACTAACATGATTACTCAGTTGATATGTCCATCTTTATTTTTTACTTTGAGTGCAGTTGACACAAAGTGGCTAGAGTTGCATAACCTCATGCCCATACATTCACACGTTCATTCTTTAAATGAGCATCATATGAAAATTGAGAATGCTATCCAGTGCCCTCGTATTGTTGCCACATTTATGAACCATATATTTAATATATTTCGAGAGGAAGTTATCCAAAAATATTTTAAAGCTAAATACTTCTGGTAGAGGTTTGTAGTGTTCAATTTATTTTCTATACTTTGTCAATTGTTTATTATGATTCTATTTATATTTTTTGTAATAAATATATCTTCATTTTCTTCAGATATGAGTGGAAACATATATGTTCATCACATATTCATGGCTTCCTATGGTTGCAAGGTGCTCCTAACATGGAAATACTTGATTGGTCAAATGCTTATGATGTACAACATGCAAAGGGATTCTTTGACAAGTATTTAACTGCATGGAATCAATGTGACATACATTGTCACAACATAATGGTTCCCTGAAGACTCAATGATGGCCCTTACCTATTGAATATTGATAAGATTTTCTCTTGCAATCCTCATAATGATTATGAAGAATTGGTAAACAGTGTACAAACACACACGAAGTTTAGTATAGATCCTTTTTTACACAAAAGGGGCACTATTCTCACATGTCGGTACAATGCTCCATGGGATCTTTGTGATGAATCAAGATTGTTCATAGATGATCAAGGAAGGAAACAATATGAGCCAAAAAGAAATGATGATAGGATCAATATACATAACTTGACCTTATAACAATGTGGCGTGCAAATTTTGATTGCCAACCAGTGCTTTCTCAATATTCTCTCTTGAAATATATTGCAAAGTATGCATCAAAAGTAGAAAAAAGGTATGAAATTTATCATGATATGTTAACTAGAATTTCAAATTCTATTAGCTCTAAGGATCATGCTTTATGTGCATACAAAAGGTTTCTTGCAAAAATTATTGTTGACCATGATATTGGAGCACAAGAAACATGCCATATGTTTCTTAAGTTGCCTCTTGTTATTTGTAGTGGGAAACTTGTTTCCTTAAATGTTGAAAGAAATGTTTTTAGGAAAATATCAAGGGATGGCTTGCAATGTTCATCTAAAAATACTTTTTTTCAACATTATCAAAATAGACCTTTCTTCCTTGAACATTTATATTTGATAGAAACAACAAGATCTTAGACATTTGATAGCAAACGTAAACAAGATCCATGGAAGCCTAGAGATGTTCATGCTATTGTTCGGGTTTGGCCACTGTTTTATTCTATTCCTCGTGAGGCTTCAGAAAAATTTGAAACATTTTTTTGGACATAATTTCTCTTGTACAAGCCATATCGTGACATTCGTGTGGAAATTGAGCTTTCATATTAAATTATTATTGAAAATTGGAGGAATTTTTTATATTGAGCATGGCATGTAGATAGAAATCCATCAATTGTCAATAATATTGAATATGAAGAATATGGTCATTTTTCTACCCAAGAAATGAACCTTGAAGATGATTTTCAAGAATAGAAACTTTTCTCTTGCGTGGTTCCACCAAATGATGTGAGTGTTTTTTATTTTCACACCCTTGGTCGAAGGGACTTTGATATATCCATTGACTGGAAAGGTACAAATATTTTTGATGATGTTGCAAAAGAAGCTATTAATTTTATAAGGAATGGAAAATCAAGGGGTGATATTGTTGACCTTTCAAATTGAACATTTTCATCTCCAGATTCATTGGCAGAAAAAAAAAATGACTTTCTTTTGAAATTTTTAGAAGGCACTTTGTTGAATATGACATTCGTGAAGATATTATTATGATTGTTCAGGGAACTACACGCACTCGAAATTATTTCCTTATCAATTTTATTTTTGAATATCTTTATAATTTTTGAAGTAATGGAAGAATTCCTTAGCCTCTTCTTAACCCAACAGGAATAGTTTCTTTTAATATACATGAAAAAACAATACACCCAACTCTAAAAATTCCAATTAAATATATGAAACCACTACAGGGACAATCACTAGCACTATTCCAAGAATAAATGAGGCATATTCAATATATATTGATTGATGAAATGTGCTTTCTAGGATCAAGGTTATTCATGCAAATAGATGCCCGATTAAGAGAATCATTTTCAGAGAAAAAGAATTGTCCTTTTGGTGGAAGGTCCTTCATCCTTGTGGGTAACCTTGACCAGCTACCTCCTGTGATAGATAAGCCTTTGTATGTAGGTAATACAACATGGAAATTCTTGAGGAAAAAATTCAACGTTATTGTCACTTGATGCAGGGGCATTAGATACTAGCCAGCAATGTAGGAGTTTTGTCCACATGTTGTGGCTAGGAGGGTTTGAAAACAGTCAAATTTTTACAGCTAGGTGTCAATACCTTAACTGATTGTATTATTATTTCAGTTAAGTTGTAGAACTCGAATATTTAGTCCATCTGTCATGTTTTAGTTTCGAATAATTGTGATTAGGCTCTTGAGTTACCATAACGGTCCTCACAAAGGAACCGAAAGGACATATGTTGATTGTACAAATTTTATTTTCCGGATGTAGAAATAGGAGGGAGAGAGGACGAGAGGTTCCCGTAATAAAACTCTGTGTGTTAACAATTGTTTCTAGTTAAATGGTTTTAATGTTTGTCGACCATTGAATTGTCTTGAATTCTTATTAATGAAGAAATTGTTTGATTGAGAAACGATTGTACACTGGTTCGAGGTGAAATCATTGAGAATGGTGATTGTATAATTCCGCATTATCTATCTACAGTTCCCGTGAATTGGTTGGATAAGCTCTGCGAGTTAAATTCCACTGTAGGTCCTCTGTCCGTATCTTTACTATGGAAATCCCCACTATACAATTGTAACGAATTCTATTGAAACGAAACCGAGCTATAGACTGGAGTTAAGGCATAAGAAGGACATCCCAAACCCGACTCGACCTTTGGTTAATCACTATAGCAAAACCACGAGTGGATTCCCAAAGGCGGATTTCCCATATCGCACCACTTTAGCGGAGAAGGCGGTATTCCTTGAATTGAAGCGATTCCATAGAACTATCGACACGTGGCACCGGACGGGAGTACAAAACCACCTTTCCGTATTCCCATCGCACGTTAAAGCCAGTACGAGGATGCGAGCGATATCGACGAGGGTCGTCGATCTGGCGCAGAGTCATCGGACGGTGATCACCTGACGGAGATGTGTGACGTTTAACCTAAGGTACGGGCATACATTTGATTGGTTATTGGATGTAGAGGTGGGCCCGGAGTGAAAGTTCTATTATAAAGTTGATTTACAAGTGCGGGGTATTAATATAAGTTTGGAAGACTAATATAAATTCCAGAAAGGTCTAAATTAAGGTTTGGGGATATAATAAAAAGTTAAACATTGCGGATAGTATTATTTATCAAATTCCGCGAATTTGATAATTAATAAAAAGAAATAGACCACGTGGAGCAAGGGAAAAATTGACAGAGCCATGTCACTATTGACCAGCTCTTCGTAGGCGGACCTTTCATCATTGTTGCGTCATCACTCTTGACACAATATTTCGCCAACAAGGGAATAATGAGAAACAATATTTTTTTCATAGAGTTCTCAATAACATAATAAATGCAAAACCTTTTCATGAATATTCAGAGTTTCTTATGTCACGGGCTGATATAAGGTTGCATCCTATAGAAATGGATTTATTTAATGTAGCAATTCAAAGGTTTCCAACAAATTATTTGGTCTCCTTCCATAGCATGTATATGGTAAAAGCATTAAATTCTCCAATTTCACGATGAATTGTTGAGAATTCAAGGTGTTCATAAATCAGTGGTGTTGATGATGATCAATTGCACCATGAAGTTTTGTTGTGTCATGTTAAACATGTTATGTTGACATGTAATTTGTGGGTTGAACATGGTTTGGTGAATGGTGCTGTAATATTCCCAAATTTTCACCTAATATTTGGAATATTAGATTTCTTAACTTTCTTGATGAATTAAGTAAATAAAAGGGTGGAGGGACCCATAATCCTCAATATGAATAAGTATCCACATTTTTTGTGTGAATGTGGATTAATTAAGCCTAGATCTACATAATGTGGTAGTTGAGCAACTACTAATGTGAATGAAATTGTAGATCATGTCTCATTAACTGAGATAGATCATGGAGGTTGATACAGTCAACTAAGATCTTGAAGATGTCAAACAGAAGATCATAAAGCATTCATGATCAAGTGGTGGAGGATAATGTGCAATTAATGCACACATGATGGAGAAGGTGTACATTGCACCTAGACATGATGGATGATTTGGTCAAACAGCGCAGTCAAACATGGAGGATTTGGTCCATATGCACAACGCAGTCTAGATGGAGGCCAAGGCATGGGAAGGCTCAAACATTATATAAAGGAGATGAAGGAAAGTATGGAGGTATGTTGGATATTCTTGATGTAAGGATCTTTTCATATCTGGAATTGTCATGTGACATTCCATTGCTTTCTTGGGCTGTTTAGTAGAGATTGCAAGTGTTGTTTAGCACAGGGTGTTCCTGGTCAGGAATCCCACCTCTTTCTTAGAGTAGCTCTAAAAAGAGTATTGTAATTCATTCTGCATTAGGAATTGGTGCCGGATCTCTTTTCCTACTTTCTGCAGAACATTCATATTCAGAAATTGCAGTTTTTTGAAGATCAGTTTGGAAGGTGGAAGTTGTCTTCAGTACTTCAGCTAGAGAAATGGTGAGGGTTTATTCCTATAACCTTGGGCTTATAGATCATCATTCCCAGAGCTTCATTTTAGATCTAGCATCGGGCCAAAAGTTATTGACCTCCTAGCAGCAGTATTTCCTACAAGAATTACGTTATCCAATTTGCAGATCCAAAAGGAGGAAGGAATTTGCTAGCATTTTAGCTAGTAATCTTGTGAGGGATCATCCCCTCACATTGCCATCAGTCTTACCATAAGCCTGGAGTTTATTGCAGCATTTTTCAGTAGTATAAGGCCTCTCTTTCCCTCACATCGCAGTTACTATTGGCATTTGTGTTGCAACAGCTGTAATCATTATTAGAGGATTGAGAAGCTAGATCTAGAGCTTCCAGCTTGTTTATCTGAAGAAGGGATCAACCCTTCAAGCTTAGATATTATCTTGCACCATATTTGAACCATCTATTTGACAGATCTAGCTTCATATCTGTATTTCGCAGCAGATCAAGGATCAACTCCTAGAAGGGTGATTTTCCAAAGTTGCAGATTTGGAAAATCCTTTCTGGGATATCTTGGGAATCCATCACATTGGCCAGATCTTGAATCTTGGCATCATCTGAGCTCCAAATTTGCGTAGATATTCATTTTCATTTTCAGCCTACAGTTATATGTTCATATTCTTCTGAAGGAACAGCGCAATATTTGCTTCAGTGGCTCTTCAGTTACGCAATGCCTATTGTGGCATGTTTTCTGGATGATTCTAGGCCATCTCTTTGGCTAGATCTCCTCATATTTTATAGATTGTGTAACTGAATCTTCTCCAATATAATCAGCTTCTCTGTAAATTCCAATGTTGTCTTTAGATTTATTTTTTACTTAGTTGCAATTCTTATATTGTGTTTAAGTATTACTGCATTGTCCCTTTTGGGATATTACAGTGGTATCAGAGCATGATCTTTGGCTCACACTTCATCTTTTGCATCAAAAGAAGAAGCAGATAGATGATATCTATCATGGAGGATGATAAATCTGCCACACCTTTCTTTAGATCCATGCATGATCTCTCCAAGGAGGTATATAAAATGAAGGAGGAAAGGCAAAGGAAGAATCCAAGAATAATATTTGAAGAGGAAGGTCCAAGCACTTCTTATCAGCAGAAAAGAAAACTGGAGAATCATAGATCTCCTCATAGATCTACTATGCCCATTTTCGTTGTAGAAGGTGAGAGGTGTAGAAATGAAGAAAGAAGAACACTTGAGACTCATGAGATTCTCAGTCTATATCTTGAAGAGTACAAAGCACAGTCTAGAGCATTCAAGGAGAAGCTAACTCTCCAACAATTATTCAAAATCAAAGAAGAAAGAGGATCATATAGTAGCAATAGAAGGAAGAGGCATAATAGATTCTATTTTCCTACATTTGATGGATCTTCCTTGACAAGCACTGTTAAGGCTTGGAGGAGGTAGTTAGATGCATTTTTCAGGCTACATCCTGTAGCTAAAGGAGAGGCTATTCAAATTGCAGCACTTCATCTTTTAGATGAGGCCAATGATTGGTGGTTTAGTTACATGGAGCATGCAAAGATGACTAAATATTCAAATTTATTTCACAAGTTGAGGAAGAAGTTTAATTTTAAGAAGATAGAGATGATCCAAAAAGAGACATTTCCTAAGGAAAAAAAGGAGGATGTCATTCTTGTCACTCTGGACAAGAAGTCACCACATTCACCACCAGCTGCAGAAGTACTTACATCCGGAGAAGAGATACTTGCATCTTTGCAAGGTAAAGGCTTGAGCTCTTGACACATAGAGTCCCATGCATGATTTAGGAGATGCATGAGGAAGAGGAGGAAGATTCCAGCGCTGGTACATTGGAAGAAGAGAAACCATCTCTCTTACCAGTAGTTGGAGGCACTATTGTCCCGGTTGGAGGAACTCTTGTGTTCTTTCAAGAGGTTCCCACATATCAGCTGATCCAGGGTATGCATACACATTCATCACCTATTGTTTCAGTAGATCTTATTGAAACTTATGGGGACATGCCATCAGGGCCAATGCATGACCAAGGGTTAGATCCAAATGCTGATTTGAAGCAGCAAACTATCACAGCACAGAGGACCCTTGATCTAATAAAGGAGGAGATGAAAAGCTATCCTAGTTTGCCATGGATGGACTACATTCAACCTCTTGAGTTGAAGTGTAGAGTTTCAAAAGAAGGGATGAGCATGATCTTATGTACAAAGGGCTGGTTATGAGATTAGTATTGTACCTTACTTTGAGACAGTACATGTATTACCTTGCAGATCTACAGCGATGTCACTTAGTAGCAGTGATAATGATGAGGCCCCATTATTCTTGGAGCATTCTGAAGGTAGCTTCACTCATGAAGCAATGGAGGACAAGATGATGAATGGTAGACATGTAGATATGAGAAATCTTTTCTCCTTTCTTGATGACACTTTCTCAATGAGCATCTCACAGCTCAAAGAGAAACTTCTACCTACAGTAGATCCAGAACCTCATTGGTTTTGGAAGGCCATGGATGAGAAAAAGGTCTCATTAAGAGATCTCATTGGAGGTGCACTTCAAAATTTAATGAAGTGCAAGGTTCTTCATCAGTTTGAGGAAGATGGTATTCTACAAAGGGAGGATACCATGATTATGCAGCACATTACTCATCTTCCATATTGGGGTGAGTTGGTGACGATGATAAGCAAGGGGTTGCATGACCACTTGTAGATGTATGACATGGGCCAGTAAGCTTGGTTACATTGGTTGCCCTTGGGAGATTCTTGTCACTGCCCAAAGGTTCCTATTTCTTTGATCCATGCCTTGAAAAACACTTATGAAATGAAGAAGGAGGCATGGTTGCGTTGGCTGCTCTTGGGTGAGTATGGTTACCACCCAATAGCTCATATTTTTCTGATTTGTGACTTTTATATCAATGTTAAAATGCAGCAAAATAAGGCATGTTCATTTTGGTTTCCCTTGAGAGATTTTGGCCACCACATGACATCTCCTATGTCTATGTGTTTTGTATTGGGTAAAGCGTGGCATGATGCTCTCATGATGTGTATTAATGGAGTTAATTTGTATTGGGTTGGTGTGACATTCCACATGTCTATCGGTATGTTTTTGCTTCATGATGCACATGAGGAGGAGAGAAAGCAACAAGATCTCTTGTTGCTTTGGTTTCTTTTGGGGGAGTTTGGCTTGTCCATATTACATGAAGGAGATGGAGGATGGCAACAAAGGGCCTTACTTCGGTGGTTACTATTGGGATAATATGGTTTGACATCTTTGTCTACCCATATAACTCTTTCCCTTCTTCTTTTGCATAACGTTGGAATGATGCTTGGATCCAATAAGGCCAACAGGACAAAGGATGGGAGCATGAAAATGCTCAATCAAATTCATAAAGCATGGGATGAAGAGATGTATTGTGAGAGGGAGCTTTTCCTTTGTGAAAAGAACCACTTTATTTTATGTATCTCATGTATTAATGATGAAGTTAGAACTCATATGGCTATCACTTGGCACTTCATGGTGGAAGGAGGACATCTAACCATACAGTTGGAGGTCATCGTATATGTTTTTGAAAGACAACTTTGGAACCAAACATTCATAACACATTGCAATAAATGGAGGAAGACTTCCTTATGTGGATGACATTTGGAGGGGAACAGATGGCCTTGCATCTATTTTTGGAGTTGCTTGAGGACAAGCAACATTTTGCTGGGGAGGACTATAATATTCCCAAATTTTTACCTAATATTTGGAATATTAGAGTTCTTAAATTTCTTAATGAATTAAGTAAATAAAAGGGTGGAGGGACCCATACTCCTCAATATGAATAAGTATCCACTTTTTGTGTGTGAATGTGGATTAATTAAGCCTAGATCCACATAATGTGGTAGTTGAGAAACTACTAATGTGAATGAAATTGGAGATCATGTCTCATTAATTGAGATAGATCATGGAGGTTGATACAGTCAACTAAGATCTTGAAGATGTCAAACAAAAAATCATAAAGCATTCATGATCAAGTGGTGGAGGATAATGTGCAATTAATGCACACATGATGGAGAAGGTGTACATTGCACCTAGACATGATGGATGATTTGGTCAAACAACGCAGTCAAACATGGAGGATTTGGTCCATATGCACAATGCAGTATAGATGGAGGCCAAGGCATGGGAAGGCTCAAACATTATATAAAGGAGATGAAGGCAAGGATGGAGGTATGTTGGATATTCTTGATGTAAGGAGCTTTTCAGATCTAGAATTTTCAAGTGACATTCCATTGCTTTCTTGGGCTGTTTAGTAGAGATTGCAAGTGTTGTTTAGCACAGGGTGTTCCTGGTCAGGAATCCCACCTCTTTATTAGAGTAGCTCTAGAAATATTATTGTACTTCATTCTACATCAGGCATTGGTGCCACATCTCTTTTCCTACTTTCTGCAAAACATTCATATCCAGAAATTGCAGATTTCTGAAGATCAGTTTGGAAGGTGGAAGTTGTCTTCAGTACTTCAGCTGGAGAACAGGTGAGGGTTTATTCCTATCACCTTGGGCTTATAGATCAGCATTCCCAGAGCTTCATTTCAGATCTAGCATGAGGCCAAAAGTTATTGACCTCCTAGCAGCAGTATTTCCTTCAAGAATTACGTTGTCCAATTTGTAGATCCAAAAGGAGGAAGGAAGTTGCTAGCATTTCAGCTAGTAATCCTGTGAGGGATCATCCCCTCACATTGCCATCAGTCTTACCATTAGCCTGGAGTTTATTGCATGATTTTTCAGCAGGAAGAAGGCCTCTCTTTCCTTCACAGTGTAGTTTCTATTGGTAGTTGTGTTGCAACAGCTGTAATCATTATTGGAGGATTGAGAAGCTAGATCTAGAGCTTCCAGCTTGTAGATCTGAAGAAGGGATAAACCCTTCAAGATTAGATCTGATCTTGCAACATATTTTAACCATCTATTTGACAGATATAGCTTCAGATCTATATTTCCTAGCAAATCAAGGATCAACTCCTAGGAGGGTGATTTTCCAAAGTTGTAGATTTGGAAAATCCTTTCTGGGATATGTTGGGAATCCATCACATTGGTCAGATATTGAATCTTGGCATCATATGAGCTCCAGATTTGAGTAGAAATGCATTTTCATTTTCAGCCTACAGCTATATGTTCATATTCTGCTGAAGGGACAACGCAGTATTTGCTTCAGTGGCTCTTCAGTTACGCAGTGCCTATTGTGGCATGTTTTCTGGATGATTCTAGGCCATCTCTTTGGCTAGATCTCCTCATATTTTATACATTGTGTAATTGAATCTTCTCCAATATAAAGAAATGCTCAGCTTCTCTGTAAATTCTGATGTTGTCTTTAGATTTATTGTTTACTTATTTTCAGTCCTTATATTGTGTTTAAGTATTACTGCATTCTCCCTTTTGGGATATTAGAGGTGCACTTGGTTATGTGAAGGATATGTTTTATACGCCTACCTCTAAGCCACCTCAGCTTCCAATGTTCACAATTTTTTTTTCTTATAAGTATGTTGGTTTTCCATTTGATGCAAGAAATCCAAACAGTGTATCTATCACACCAGTGATAAGAGGAAATCAAAAACAAATTCCTTTAAATATAGCATGGCCTCTTACAATCCACAAGTCACAGGGATTGACTTTAGAACAAGCATCAATTGATATCAAGAATAAAGAGCAGCAAGACCTAACCTTCACAGCCATATCAAGAGTGAAATCAATAGATGGTTTACGCATTGCACCGCCTTTCTCTTTTCATCATTATGCCAAGATTAAATATAGTGCATATGTTACAATTAGGAAAAAAAAAGAGGTGCGATTGAAGTCCATATCGCTATGACATGAAACTAATAATATCGTTACCTATTTATATAATTTCTTTTGAATTTCTTTTATTATCCTCTTTATTTACTTTTAATATAATAATGATTTTCATATATTAATGAGATGAATACATTCACCATATTCATAGTAATATTTGGGAAAGTTGTTTACATCATTTTTCATGTTGTTCAATTTACTTCTTTTTTTTTAAGTGGCTATTGTTCTTTTGTTTACAATGAACCATTTAGACACAAACAACCAGTTATATGAGCCAATCATTAAAAATCAAGATTGAAGTCCATATCACTATGACATGAAACTAATAATATTCTGACCTATTTATAGAATGTATTTTTAATTTCTTTTATTGTCCTCTTTATTTAATTTTAGTATAATAATGATTTTCATATATTAATGAGATGAATACATTCATCATATTCATAGTAATATCTCATAAAGTTGTTACATTGTTTTTCATGTTGTTCAGTTTACTTCCTTTTTTTATGGTGGCTACTATTCTTTTGTTTGTAATGAACCATTCAAACATAAACAACCAGTTATATGAGCCAATCATTAAAAATCAAGATTGAAGTCCATATCGCTATGACATGCAACTAATAATATTGTGACCTATTTATAGAATGTTTTTTGAATTGATCTTGTTGTCCTCTTTATTTAGTTTTATTATAATATTGATTTTCATATATTAATGAGATGAATACATTCATCATATTCATAGTAATATTTGAGAGAGTTGTTTACATCACATGCAACTAATAATATTGTGACCTGTTTATAGAATGTTTTCTGAATTGATTTTTTTGTCCTCTTTATTTACCTTTTATAATATTGATTTTCATATATTAATGAGATGAATACATTCATCATATTCATAGTAATATTTGAGAGAGTTGTTTACATCATTTTTCATGTTCTTCAATTTATTTATTTTTAAGTGGATATTGTTCTCTTCTTTACAATTAACCATTCAGACATAAACAACCAGTTATATGAGTCAATCATTAAAAATCAAGATTGAAGTCCATATTGCTATGACATGCAACTATAATATTGTGACCTATTTATGGAATGTTTTTTGAATTTATTTTATTGTCATCTTTATTTATTTTTAATAAAATAATGATTTTCATATACTAATGACATGAATACATTCATCATATTCGTATTAATATCTGGGAAAGTTGTTTACATAGTTTTTCTTGTTGTTCAATTTACATTTTTTTGAATTGGCTATTGTTATTTTTTTTACAATCAACCATTCAGACATAAACAACCTGTTATATGAGCCAATCATTAAAAATAAATTTAATAATTTATTCATATTGATATTAATGTTGTGAATTCATAATAACATCAATGGATTGGCTGGACAAGGAGCCGAAGGAACACTGCTGCCATGAACTAGGGTTTGGTGGTTTCTGAGCAGGCTGCCCCTGGCAGACCATCTACCCCAGCCTTGGGGCCATTTTCTTCTTCTGGAGCGCAGATATGTTCACAAATGGCAGACATCAGTGGAGGCACGGTGGTTCCCCCCTCCTCTGGTTCTCCCTCTAATGGAGAGACAACAGGGGCTGACAACAATCTTCAGCAAAACTCTGGCCCATTCCCTAACCCAACTGGGGTGTCACCCGCAGTGAAATCGCCAACAGCAGCAACCACTAAAGAAGCAGCAACAGCAACATCCTCCACATGCATATCCAAGGCCACTACAAGAACCAAGATGGAGCTCCCGGCTCATCGAATCAATGGAAAAATCAAATACATGAAGGACCATGCACTGATAGGCAATTTCATGGGTTTCTGGCCTACAGAAAAATATCTTATGGGATGGATTGCCTCCAAATGGAATCCCAAGGTCCATATCGATCTACAGCTATGTGCCAAGGGCTTATTCAACGTGATCTTCACTTGCATCGAAGACAAAAACTAAATCCTGGATGGAGGGACATACTTCTTTAACTTCGCAGGTCTATATCTGCGCAACTGGGTCGAACGCTTCAACTCGGACAAACAAGATCTCAGTTTGGCTCCAATTTGGGTCAAGCTCTACACCCTACCTCAGGACTATTGGGACGAGCTAACCCTTCAAGACATCGGCAACTCTCTTTGATAATTCATTAAAATTGCAGAAGAGACAAAGATCAACAGGCATGCAACATATGCAAGGATATGCATATACATGAACATCGCAAAGTCTCTACCTGATGAGGTAAGCCTGCTTCATGATGATTATGAATGGATACAAAGAGTAGATTATGAACATGTGCCATTTAGATGTAGGAAATGCCACTAGCATGGGCACCTATTCAGAGACTACCCCCTAAATCAAGGATATGCTTTGACTAACGACTCCACAAACAAAGATACCAAAGGGTTCACAAAAGTTGCTGGAAGGAAAAGGCATACCAGGAATTCAAATACGAACTAGAGAAAAATAGCCCCAGCATCAAGCAACAGCTTTGATGCCCTAACTCAACTGAATGAGAATGAAATCCCAAGAGACTTAGATCGACCCCCGTAGGAGAATCCCCATACTTCGAAGACCCAACAAACCAAAATCTAACTGGAAGCCTTTCTAATACCCCAGTCCTCTTTTCACAAAATGGAAAACTTAGAAAAAGGAAAAGGCACAGTCCTGGAATCAATCCCTGAATAAATGGAAGAAGAACCAGAGAACATTGACTACAAGGACCTCGAAATCATGGGGTTGGAAGATGCATGCAAGAGGAAAGACTTTCTCTCAATTCCATATCAACAGATCCATAAATTGGAGGAAGTCCTCCTTTGAGCTCAACATATAGCCTCCCTCGGCATTCAAGGGGGCACACTCCTAAACACTAAACTCATTTTGAAAGAATCCCGAAAATGAGAAAGAAGAACCTATCTGCATCAACTGGTCATCATGGGCAAAGAGCTAGTAGAATCAGGGCGATATCCCAAGTTAACCAGGTTCTACTATGTAGTTCCCAACACCCCTCAATGAAGATCATCTCATGGAATATAAGAGGGCTAAACAGTCCCTCCAAGTATAGGTTAATCAAGAAAATAATTACTGAGGAAAACCCCATGATTTTCTTTATGCAAGAAACCAAATACTCCAGTTCAAATCTGGACACAATCTTCAAAAGACTCTGGAAAGGCTGTAACACCCTAGTTGTTGATGCAAGTGGATCTCTGGGAGGCCTAGCGATTATCTGGAACCCCCACTTGATCACCCTAGAGAACAATTAGGCACATCAACACTTCATTCAAGCTTCCTTCCACCTGATTGGAACCAGTATTCATGGACATCTCATGAATGTCTACTTCCCACAATTAGTACAGAAAAAAATTGAGCTTCTAAATAGCATAGCGGATCTCAAAAACCAACGAACTCACCCTCTCTGGCTGATTGGAGGATACTTTAACATGATCACAACCCTTAAGGAGAAAAAAGGAGGAAGAAATCATCTTGACATGGACAACACCAAATTTAAGGACTTCATCCAAGGCGATCATCTAATAGATCTTCGAACATCCAATGGCATCTTCACTTGGAATAATAGGAGGGGAGGATCCCATCAAATTGCTTCTAGATTGGACCACTTCGTCATAACGAATACTTCATCCACCTAGGAGGAGAGCTCACAACCACCATCATTTCGGCCTATGGTTCAGATCATTGGTCGATCCAACTCCAATGCTCACACCTGGTATTGCCATTCCCAAACCTTTTCATCTTGAAACATTTTGGCTCAAACATCTAGGGCTCAAATACTTTATCCCGGATTGGTGGGCTTCCCTCAATCCACCCTTGGGCACAAAAATGCATCAGTTCCAGCAGAAATTGAAGATGCTCAAAGGGAAACTGAAACTGTGGAACAAGACCACATTCAAAAACATCTTCAAATACCAAATAGATTTGGAAACACAAATGAAGCAGCTTCAACAAAAAATCATCTCAGAAGGAATATCCGCAGACTCAGAAACCAAGGAAAAGACACTTACCGCCCAACTTGAAGAAAGAAGAAATCAAGAACAAATCATACAAAAACAGAAGTCTTGGATATGCTGGCTCAAGGAAGGAGAACAAAACACAAAAAATTTAACCGCTCGACAATCCAACATAGGATGCACAATATAATCACAGTCCTCAAGAATAAAAATGGGGAGCATATGGAAAAATATGAGGACATCACAGAGAAATTTCTCAACCACTTCAAGGACATCCTAAAAGAATCCAATACCAAGTGACATGAGGCCATTAAGAAAATCACACAGCATATTCCAAAACTGGTCAATGAGGATCATAATAGGATGTTCCTCAAAGCCGCAACATTGATAGAAGTCGAACAAGCGGTTTTCCAATTAAAAGAAGGGAAATTCCCTGGGCCGGATGGATTTACCACCAACTTCTTCCACTTATTCTGGGACAATATCAAAGAGAAATTATGGGGCATAGTGGAGGAATCACGCAACACCCACTGGATTCTTCCAGCTCTCAATAAAACTTTCCTCACTCTCATCCCAAAGGAAGATAATGCTACTTCTCCAAGTAAGTACATACCAATAGCGCTTTGTAATGTTATTTACAAAATTATTTCCAAAGTTATAGCTAATATATTGAAACAGCTTCTTCCCATGCTCATCTCTCCGGAGAAAATGGGCTATGTTGAAGGAAGGTATATCCTTGATGGAATCATTCTAACCCATGAGGTCATCCACTCCTTAAAACCCTCAAAAAATCCTGGCATGCTCCTCAAAATTGACCTTTCCAAGGCCTTTGACAAGCTCAGCTGGAACTACATAAAGCAATTTCTTCTAGCCTTTGCCTTCAGTCAAACTTGGGTTTGTTGGATCTTGAGCTTGATATCCTCTCCTTTCATCTCTATCCTAGTCAATGGCACCCCCTTGGAAAAATTCAAACCCTCTAGAGGTATAAGGCAAGGAGATCCTCTCTCACCTTTTCTCTTTGTTATTATGGCTGAGGGTTCGAGCCGCCTGATCAAGAGATCGATTCGATCTCATGACCTTCAAGGAATCCCTTTACACAATCTTCCCCCCATTTCCCATAAACAATTTGTGGATGAAAACATGATCATTGGTCACCCCTCTTTGCAGGAAGCTCGCACCCTCAGAACCCTTCTTGATTGTTTCTCTGAAGCCTTTGGAACCACTGTTAACCCTGAAAAATCTCAAATATTCTTTTTCAACACGCCTCTTATCACCCAGCGCAACATAGCTCGCATCCTTGGCTTCACCACAGCCTCTTTGTCGTCCAAATACTTGGGAGCACCTCTCACAAACTCAGCTATCAAACATTCATCCTAGATAGAGCTATTGGACATAAAGGAGACTAAATTGTCCACTTGGACCCATCACTCTCTCAACATCACAGGACGCCTGGTTCTCATCAAATATGTTCTTCAATCTCTGCCCATATACCTTTTTTATGTTCTAGCTACACCAAAATGGGTCCTCAAAGCCATCCGCAACCTTCAACGAACTTTCCTTTAGGGGGGATCCAAAGACAAGCACAAATGGGCGCTAGTCAAATGGAAAGAGGTATGTATGCCGAAAACTCAGGGAGGATTTGGTCTAAGAGACATGGAGCACAACAACAATATCATGGGTGCCAAAATATGGTGGAAATTGGTATTCAACCCACATATACTGTGGGCAACCTTATGGGAAGACAAATATGTCAGAAATATGCCCAAGGAGGAAATAATTAGATTCAATATCGCTATTTGAGGATCCAAAATCTGGAATGCAACTAGTCAACAAAAATAGCTAATCCAATCCCACAGCTCCTGGGAACTGCGTGATGGAACTCAAGCTAGGTTATGGGAGGATTCATGGAAGAAAATGCCTAGTCTATCCTTGATCTTCCCTCGCCCCATCTGGCGCAAGGTATTACAGGAAAGAGAACAAAACTGTGTCCAGGATTTTTGGACTAATGAAACAACTCAACGTTACAAGAATTGGCTCCACACTGATAGATGGCAAGAAGACTAGAACAATGAACGAAAAAAAGTTATTTGGAACGAATTAATAAAAATAATAATCGGAACTCAACAAGGGCCAGGAATTCTCTGTTGGGGCCATACTCCAAGTGGTAATTACTCAACTAAGGAAGCCTACCATCTCATTCAACCATCAAACCCTGGCCCCACAAATGAGCTATGAAAGAAGATATGGACAACTAAGCTCTGGCCCAAAGTAGCTGCATTTTTATGGCTGCTAAGTAAAATACACATCCTCACATGGCAGAATCTTATGAAGAGAGGCTTTGTGGGTCCTTCGAGGTGTCCTCTATGTCAAAAAGACATCGAAACCATCGATCACCTGCTGGACCTCTGCCCCATGTCCAACACTTTCTGGGACATGATTGAGATACTATGCAGAATATCCAATCAATATCGGGGCAACATCACTAATACCATTAGCAGGTGGCAGGATAATCCCTATTCCAGCAATATCCTAAATCTTCTCTGGCAGCTCATTCCAGGACTACTCATATGGAACCTCTAGAAAGAAAGAAATAGTAGGATATTTAAATATATTTCTTTAAATCAAGAGAATATATGGGCCAAGCTACACAGCAACTTAGAATAAACTCTTCCCATGGCTCACTGGGGGAAGGATGAATTCTCAACAACCACTGTTGAATGCACCATTTGGAACAATTGGCATATAAGTATTACGGCCCCCATTGAGAACTCCCCCCCCCCCCCCTGAGCATAGGTAGGATTTGCACACCTGAACACTGGAATTCCCCCCCAGTTGGTTTTTTCAAATGCAACTTCAATGGAGCCTACAAAGGCAACCCAGGGGAAGCCAGATTTGGGGGCATCTTCAAAGATTCTAGTGGCAACCCCCTACATTCCTACTATGGAAACCTGGGGTGGGATAGCAACAACTCCGCGGAGCTGGAGGGGCTTATACAGGGTATATCCATAGCCATTGAGCTTAATTTTTTCCCACTGGAAATGGAAGGAGACTCGAAACTCGTCATCCAAGCAGCCACCCGCATCCTCCTTGGCACTTCTTCCACAAAGGTCTCTACCATCTAGAGGCTAGCCAACCGTCTCAATCACCTGGAATAGCTGCTGCAGCATCACAAGGCCATTACATTCCACCATGTGTGCAGAAAGGAAAACATCGTAGTAGATCTCCTAGCAAACAATGGATTGGATAGCCACTCAATGCTCTACTACTCTAATTTCTCTTAAATTCAGGATGAAATCCTGCGCGAGAACTGCCACACTCTCCTCCAAAAGGATCAATTTCCGCCAGATGCAGGTGACACGCGCCGATCGTGCAAAGATAGATCTTCCCATGCTCAGGTTGAAGACACCCTGCAATGCCAGCTTTAACTTGATGTGGAAACTCAATTCATCAATCATTCATAATAGTGCTTTTTTGCACCTAATCTCTTGCCATACTCTGAATCACATGCAGTCTCACTTGGAATGTCCCTCATCGCATATGCAAGCGTTCCACAACCCCTCACCGCATTTTCACTCATGCCACAGGTCTTCAAAAGGCATTTCATCTCCTCATTCCGCCATCTCTCTTCTGTTCCAGCCGGTCTCTAGAGACTTTTCTGTTATTCCCTTCGCCATCACGATGCTGCTTTAGCTTCCTTGTGCGCTCCCCCTGTTGCCCACCCTCCTAGAATGCGCTCCTCCCTCTAATTTCCTCCTGGATGCGTGCCCCCTAGCTGTGTGCCTCCCTGTGGAAATCCATCCTCTTTTTCCTCTCCCCATTGTGCGCTATCTGCAGCAGGCTCCCTTGTTGCATGCCCCCTACTGTGCAACCCCCTGTTGCGTGCCCCCTACTGTGCGACCCCCTGTTGCGCCCCCCCCCCCCTGCACATCTCTGCTACGTGTACTCCAGATATGCATCTCACTGCTCTGAGCCCAGCTTCCCTACCTCTGCTCGTTAGCTTCCCCATGGCCCTGCGATAACGTCAAAAGCCCATCAAGGGTAGCCAAAGAGGTGCGTTCTCGGGGCACTATCACCGCGGTCAAGATCAGCATTTGGAATCCATTGAAGGTTCCTCTTCTGGCAGCTACAATAGGGAGGCTGCTCAAAGGCCTGATTGCACCGAGGAAGAGATAGTCTTAACTCTAGAGAAACCAAGGGGCAGAAGAGGCCCCAGGAATTCTACCATTGCACATTATGAGTTGCCCACTCCTTGGAGAACCGAGCCGCTCCCTATTCACGAGCCAGCGAAGGAGGATACAGATGTTTGGATCATGGATTCTGATGGAGTCTATAACAAATTTCTAGATGTGGAGTACCTTGTTGCTCCTATCATCCGTGCAGCCCACCTTGAAGCCCACGCACGAACCAACAGTTAAGGAGGAGGCCATTGCGCGTGAATATGGATGCCTCATCGAGGAGGACAACCCCGCAACAGAGGATGTTGAAGGAACACTATGACTGCGTGGTAGCTCGGTTCATCTTTTTTTTTTGTCAACTCAAGACATACTATAGCTTCTTTTTTTATATGTGTTACGGAACATTTTGTAAAACATGACTGTTTGACTCTATTAAGGGGTTGGTTTCCTCCTAGGAGGCAGCCCCAAACATGCTTTATTTTGAAAGCTACTAAGGTTTGGATTGGCTAAGCACCACTTGCCATCTTAGCCCAACACCTATGTGAAGTTTCTTTTATGATCTAATATAGCTTAACCTAACTTACAAAAAAAAAAAATTGTGAATTCATATTATATCATGAATTACAAAATTATGGGCTAAATGCTATTAATACTAATATTTCCAATAATTTCCAACACTAATGAAAAATTTCGCCAAGATACCAAAAATTAACAATATTAATATTGATAATCAGTATGTCTATTAATATTTCTATTAACTAATGTTAATGATGTTTAATATTAATATTAAACAAATATTGTGTTTATGCATTAATATGAACATCAACATTAAACATCGATGTAAATATTTTGATTGAAGATTATGTTTAATAACTTTAGGTTTATTTAGGTTCAATGACACTAGATTTATATTTGGTATTCATATTAAACAAAAAATAATATATACATTAACATTAATTTAAATACAAATATAGGATTACTAACATTAGTAATATTTGATTTTAAACATTAAGTTTACAAAACTGTTAATTCGTATTGACTACTGTAATAAGGGTTGTATCGCTCATTTCATTTTATCACTCATTTCATGTATACAATATGTATTCCTAATGAGGTTTATATTTCTAGAAATTTTTATATCATTTGGTTCATGTAGTGAAAATTTATTTTATAGCATGAGGTTTATAAGATTAATTTTTTTAACAATAATAAAAATGGGGTGTTATGTTTTATGTATACATATCCATATATGTGTATGCTTAGATGTTTGTGGGTGCATGTATTAATTTTGATTTTTTTTTTTTCCTTTCAAAATGCAGATATGGATAATAATGATGGCATCTATTATAATTAAGCGAAGGACAATATTTTTAGAGGGATAAATTTTCTTTCATATTTTCATAACAATTTCGATAGAAAACATAGCTTCCATACTACTTTTATTGATGAGAATCTTCGTGTGCTAGATGAAATGAAAACGAATGTAAAATACTTGATGCATGTGCACATGAGGGAGGTTGGGAGGAAAACAAGAAGGGATTGGTTGGAAAATGTTAAGTATCATGATCATTATCCTATTGATTTGAATTGGTGTTCCTTTTGTTGTCAGTCTGGTTGTGTTTTGGAAGAGGCTATTTGATAAATGGCTTTTGATGGAGTGTTTCAAGTCCATTTTTGTAGTGGAATTTTTTGATGTAAAGACAAAAAATATATATGTTAATTTCAATGTTCTTTCTTTGGTTGCAATGATGGTGAAATTGAATATCCATTTATTTTATTAATTTGTTTGGTTTATAATATTAACAATCACTAAGGTTGATTGATCGCCTAGGTTTATAATATTAATAATCATGTGAGTTTATCAATCCTTTGTGTTTAAAATATCAATTTGTAGGCTTTATTAATCTCTTGTGCTTTTAATATTGATCCCTTGGTCTTATTGACCCCTTAGGTTTTTAATATGTATCCCTTGGGTTCACCGATTCCTTGGGTTTATTAGTTCTTTTGGTTTATAATATTAATAATCCCTTGGGTTTATTAATCTCTTGAGTTTAAAATATCAATTCTTAGGGTTTATTAATTCATTAGGTTTTTCATATTAGTTTGTTGGGTTTATTGATCCTTTGAGTTTATTAATCGCTTGGGTTTATTAATAATTTGTATTTATAATATAAATATTTTGGGTTTATAATATTAATAATCCCTTGGGTTTATTAATATTTTTGTTTATAATATTAATAATACCTTGGTTTTATTGATGCTTTGTGTTTATAATATTTATAATTCCATGGGCTTGTTGATCCACTAGGTTTATAACATTTATCCCTTGAGTTTTCTAATTCTCGGGGTTGGTAATATTAGTCCCTTCGATTTATTAAATCCTAATATTAGGGATTAAATATTATTCCTACACTTTAATATTAATCCATGGTCCAATGTCACATTCTGAAAAATATTGTCTCAATATGAAAATCAACCATGGCCAACCATTGTTAATCATTGTTAGCCATAATCGATCAAGGTCTTCCATGGTCGAATGTCACATGTGAAAAAGATTGTCTCTATATGAAAATCAACCATGGCCAACCATGGTCATCCCTGGTCCAACGTCGCATTGTGAGAAAATTGTCTCAATGTTTAAATCAAGCATGGTCAACCTATTTATTTCACGGTTCATGGTATTTATCTAAGGGTTTTTATATACTTCGGATTTATAATATTAATCTCTTAGGTTTAGTATTACTTCCTTGGGTTTATAAACCCTTTGTTTTTTAGTAGTAATCCCTTGCGTTTATTATTTCCTTGGGTTTGTAATATCAATGTGTTCGGTTGACTGACCTAAGGGTTCATATTCCAAGGGTATAAATAATTCATTGGTTTTATAATATTAACCCTTGGGTTTAATATAAATACCTTGTGTTTTTCAGATTTATCACTTGTGTTTTTTATCCCTTGGGTTTATAATATTTTTCCCTTTGGTTTACTAATTACTTAGGTTTATAATATTAAATGCTTGGGTTTATTTTTTCCTTAAGTTTATAATATTAATAATTCCTTTGTTTTATAATATTAATATTTATCCCTTAGGTTTATAATATTTATCTCTTAGGTTTACTAATTTCTTGGGTTTATAGTATTAAAGGCTTAGGTTTATTTGTTCCTTAACTTTATAATATTAATAATTCCTTTGGTTTATCATTTAATCCCTTGGGTTTATTAATCCCTTGAGTTTAAAATATTAATTCCTAAGCTTTCTTAATTGTTTGGGTTTTTAATATTAGTTTTCTTGTTTGGTTTTTAAGATTGTCTCAATGTTTAAATCAAGCATGGTGAACCATGTTTATTTCACGGTTTATATTATTTATCTAAGGGTGTATATACTTAAGGGTTTATAATATTAATATCTTAGGCTTAATATTATTCCCTTAGGTTTATAAACCCTTGGGCTTTTAGTATTAATCCCTTGGTTTCATTATTTCCTTGGGTTTTTAATATCAATCCATTGGGTTTATTAACCCTTTAGTTTATTAATTCGTTGGGTTTATAATGTTAAAAATATGTAAGGTGGATTGATCACTTCGGTTTATAATATTAATAAACATGTAATTTTATCATTCATTTGTATTTAAAATACTAATTCATAGGATTTATTAATCTCTTATGTTTTTAATATGGATCCCTTGGGCTTGTTGATCCCTTAGGTTTTTAATATTTATCCCTTGGGTTCACCAATTCCTTGGGTTTATAATATAAACCCTTGGGTTTATTAGTTCTTTTGGCTTATAATATTAATAATCCCTTGGGTTTATTAATCTCTTGAGTTTAAAATATCAATTCATAGGGTTTATTAATTTCTTAGGTTTCTTATATTATTTTGTTGGGTTTAATGATCCCTTGAGTTTAATAACCACTTGGGTTTATTAATAATTTGTAAATTTACAATATTAATTTGTTGGGTTTATAATATTAATAATCCCTTAGGTGTATTGATGATTTTTGTTTATAATATTAATAATTCCCTGGGTTCGTTTATACATTGGGTTTATGACATTGATCCCTTGAGTTTTCTAATTCTTTGGATTGGTAATATTAGTCCCTTAGGTTTATTAATTCCCAATATTAGGGGTTAAATATTAGTCCTACAGTTTAATATTAATGCATGGTCAAATGTCACATTATGAAAAAGATTGTCTCAATATGAAAATCAACCATGGGAAACCATTGTTAATTATCGTTAGCCATAGTCGATCAAGGTATTCCATGTTCGAATGTCACATTGTGACAAATATTTTCTCGATATGAAAATCAACCATGGCCATCCATGGTCATCCTTGGCCCAACGTCGCATTGTGACAAAAATGGTCTCAATGTTTAAATTAAGCATGGTCAACCATTTTTATTGCATGGTTTATAGTATTTATCTAAGGGTTTTTATATACTCCGGGCTTATAATATTAATCTCTTAGGTTTAATATTATTCCCTTGGGTTTATAAACCCTTTGTTTTTTAGTACTAATCCCTTGCGTTTCTTATTTCCTTGGGTTTGTAATATCAATCCATTGGGTAAATTTATCTAAGGATTCATATTCGAAGGGCATAAATTATTCATAGGTCTTATAATATTAACCCTTGCGTTTAATATAAATCCCTTGTGTTTTTAATATTGATCGCTTGTGTTTTTTTATCCCTTGGGTTTACTAATTACTTGGGTTTACTAAATAATTTGGTTTATAATATTAAACGCTTGGTTTTATTTGTTCCTTAAGTTTATGATACTAATAGTTCCTTTGGTTTATAATATTAATATTTATCCCTTAGGTTTATCATATTTTTCCCTTAGGTTTACTAATTTCTTGGGTTATAATGTTAAACGCTTGGTTTTATTTGTTCCTTTACTTTATAATATTAATAATTCATTTGGTTTATCATTTAATCCCTTGGGTTTATTAATCCCTTGAGCCTAAAATATTAATTCCTAGGCTTTATTAATTGTTTTGTTTTTTAATATTATTTTTTTTGTTTGGATTTTTAAGATTGTCTCAATGTTTAAATGGCATGGTGAACCATTTTTATTTCACGATTTATAGTATTTATCTAAGGGTTTGTATACTTAAGGGTTTATAATATTAATATCTTAGGTTTAATATTATTCCCTTAGGTTTATAAACCCTTGGTTTTTTAGTATTAATCCCTTGGGTTTATTACTTCATTGGGTTTTTAATATCAATCCATTGGGTTTATTTATCCTTTTGTTCATTAATTCGTTGGGTTTATAATATTAACAAACCGTAAGGTTGATTGATTGCTTCACTTTATAATATTAATAATCATGTGAGTTTATCATTCATTTGTATTTAAAATATTAATTCCTAGGCTTTATTAATCTCTTATGTTTTTAATATGTATCCCTTGGGCTTGTTGATCCCTTAGGTTTTTAATATTTATCCCTTGTGTTCACCAATTCCTAAATTTTATAATGTTAAACCCTTGGGTTTATTAATCTCTTGAGTTTAAAATATTAATTCTTAGGGTTTATTAATTTCTTAGGTTTTTTATATTAGTTTGTTGGGTTTATTGATCCCTCGAAATTATTAATTTCTTGGGTTTATTAATAATTTGTATTTATAATATTAGTCTGTTGGGTTTATAATATTAATAATCTCTTAGGTTTATTGATGTTTTTTGTTTATAATATTAATAATCCCTTGGTTTTATTGATGTTTTGTGTTTATAATATTAATAATTCCCTGGGTATGTTGATCCATTGGGTTTATAACATTGATCCATTGAGTTTTCTAATTCATTGGGTTCGTAATATTAGTCCCTTCGGTTTATTAAATCCCAATATTAGGGGTTAAATATTAGTCCTATGGTTTAATATTAATGCATGGTCCAATGTCACATTATGAAAAATATCTTCTCAATATGAAAATCAACCATGGGAAACCATTGTTAATCACCGTTATTCATAGTCAATCAAGGTCTTAAATGTTTGAATGTCACATTGTGACAAAAATTGTCTCAATATGAAAATCAACCATGGTCATCCATGGTCATCCTTGGTCCAACGTTGCATTGTGAAAAAAATTGTCTCAATGTTTAAATCAAGCATGGTCAACGATGTTTATTTCACGATTTATAGTATTTAGCTAAGGGTTTTTATATACTTTGGGTTTCTAATAGTAATCTCTTAGGTTTGATATTATTCCCTTGGGTTTATAAACCATTTTTTTTTATTAATAATCCCTTGGGTTTGTAATATCAATCCATTGGGTTTATTTATCTAAGGGTTCATATTCCAAGGGTATAAATAATTCATAGGTTTTATAATAGTAACCTTTGGGTTTAATATAATTCCTTTTTTTTATATTTTTTTATCCCTTGGGTTTACTAATTCCTTGGGTTTATAATATTAAACTGTTGGGTGTATTTATTCCTTAAGTTTATAATATTAATAATTCCTTTGGTTTATAATATTAATATATATCCCTTAGGTTTATAATATTTTTCCCTTAGGTTTACTAATTTCTTGGTTTTGTAATATTGAACGTTTGGGTTTATTTATTCCTTAACTTTATAAAATTAATAATTCTTTTGGTTTATCATTTAATCCCTTGAGTTTAAAATATTAATTCCTAGGCTTTATTAATTGATTTGTTTTTAAGATGGATAAAATGGAAATTGGTGATAGAAAATATCTGGAGGGAAGTCAAATTGCATATTTCATTTGGAAATTGTCTCAAATCACTACAATGATCAAAATTAATTTCTATAAATTCTGTAAACTCTAGGACTTGGTCCATGCTCACCCACGACTTATAGTATTCGTAAGGATGGCCATTTTTCAAACCCTCACATAGGCATACAAAAAAAATTTCCAAGCTCTTCCATGAGTTACAGTACGTATAGATAGCGGACACATCCAACTTCTCAAGTAGGACAAACTTAATTTGATTAAATAAGAAATATCTTGGAAGCTTGTGAAGTATTGCATGATTTGAACTATAATTCTATATAATAACCACCTTCAGCTTTTTCATAATGCTTAAAAAGGTAGGGAGGTAGTCAGGGATAATTTTAAGGATGGAAAATTATCTTGAAGTTTAAAATATTGGCGAATCTCACTAGTCCCTAATATGCAAACTATAAAATGTTTATTGATGTATTTGTAAAATTATTCAAATTTATAATGATATTATATATATTGTCTATATAATGTTGGTGATTTTTAATGTAAAGTAATTTTATACTGTAAAATTTGGGCGAATCATTTTTATAAAAAAATGGAAATTGGCGAATCTTTTTTTTGGAAAAACCATGGAAAATTAGCCCATCTACGAATATTAGCCCCTAAAATTTTCCATGGAGGTAGTATTGACTTGCCTCAAAGAATAGAGCCAAAGTTTCCACCTCAGGAAATTGTATTTGACCCCATTGTTGCTCCTCCATGGGACTTGGATGTCCCAGATGTTGGAGTTCCTATGTTTTGGCAGATTTGGCAATACCAAAAGATAAGACAACATCAAACCACTTTGGGATCCTAGGATCTAGCCCTCCTGGATCTGGAGAGGGATATCTCCATAAAAAAAAGAATGATATATCTTTGAAAGCTCAAAATGAGATATTAGGCTAGCTATGAAGCACAGGGGGTTTGAAATGATTTGGTTGGTTGGTGTGTTGGTCGTGAGATCATCAACTGAGAAGGTAATGGGAGGAAAGGAACAAAGCAGCAGGATGTTTCGGCAAAAGAGGATAGGTCAAGAAAGTGCCTTCCATTGGGCTATGGAGTCATGAAAGGGGATTACTTGCAAACAACTAGCCAAGGCTTCCAGAGGGCAAGTCATCTATACTAAAGGATCTTTTAGATAGATGGTGGAATGGAACAATAAGGAAAGAAGGTGAAAGAAGGAAAGAAACCCAATTTATGTCTATAGATCAAGTCAGAGGTCATTTAACTCCAGACCTGCTTAGACATACTCAAAGGCAGCTTTCAATGGAGGGAAAAAGGGGCAGCATATATATCGGACCAGAGGTCATTTAACTCCAGGTCTGCTTTAGCATGCTCCAAGAAAAAAACAAAGATAAGATTTAAGCAAAGCTAGAGTCGATAGATTGGAGAAGGAATTTTAACCTTCCCTGCTTTGACACCAGCAAGAAACATCCAAGCAGCAAGCTCTGAGTTCACACATCAGCTAGCAGTAAATACATCTGCTACACTGGTTAAACCATGGGAGTCCACCCTCAGATTTCACTATCATCGGAAAACATTGAAGGTAGGGGGAACAGAAGCATAGGGTACCATGCGAGGGTAAATCCTATGCCAGATTTCTGATGCGTGCCAGAAGAAAATGAATAGCATGAAAAAATGTAAATAAATGATGCAAAGAGAGAAACATCACCTGTAGTAATAGACCAAGATCCTGTGAAATTTTCTTGATTAATTGATGCAAAACCAGTCACATACACTGAGCTCAATGGTTGATCACAGTCCAAAATTTCTCCTCCCAGCCTACTACATTACAAACTACTCTGCTACTCCCTCCCAAGACTGTTCTAACAGTAAAAAATGAATCCCTACAACTACAACAGCAACAACCATAACCGAACCCATTACAATGTGTTCTTCGGGAATTCTTATAGGAGAATGAGCAATAGCAGGAGTAGATACAAATTAAATGGATCCATTAAGACAGAGTGGCGGACGTGTCGATGCCCATTCTACTTAATGGCTCTGTGCTGTACTCTGTAGTCTGGTTCAGAGTCTCTGTCAGGTCGGTATTTGACCTCTAATGTTTTTTTGGAGTCCTTTCTGGGTATAAGGCCCTCTATTCTATCTTCTGAAGCAAGTAAGGTGACTCAAAGGTCTTCAGGTCTCCATGCTTCCATAACTGCGGTCCTGACAGTCTTTAAGAAGTTTCTGTCAGAGTAATTAACTATTTTTGGGCTCGAGGAGGCATGGAGACTATTGTAGGAAAGTGTACCTCTGGAGAAAACGCATTCTGCTATTATGTAGCACCGATATGACTTGTTTGTGCGCTCTTTAGTCTTCAAACTGCGCCTTGATCCTTTGAACACGGGATTAACACATTAAATCTTCAATTACGGGCTTAAATCCCTCAAATCCGTCTATGCTGCTTCACCTGGCCACCATAATGGCCTCTCTATGATCCCTGCGCAATACGATAAACTCATTAAGAAATCCAGGGAGTGGCGGAAGGAATGCTTTGTAGGTTGGTGGAATGATGGCGCAACAATGGAAAACAGTGGAAACTGTGAAAGAATGGTTGCAGACCGTTGGGTTAGATGGAACAGTGGTGATCAACGGTCAGGATTTACCGTGGAGGGAGGTTAGGCGGAGGAAAGGGGCCTTTAGTGTTAAACACGAAAGTTTAGCTTTGGCCGAAATACAAAGGAAAAGGGGCGAAATGAAATGAAATCGAGACCTTTGGATGGTGGGACCCGACGGGCGGAGGGCGATTGACTATGAGCCATTGGATCTCAGGAGGAGATCAACGACGGAGATTAAAAGATGAACTTTTTGGAAGCTCTGAGGGGAATAGGATGGATGAAGCGCAATGCGATACAGACCGTAGATCTTATTTGAACATACGGACATGATTGGATCAGAGGATCGCAGTCGGGGGAGGCGGAGGGTGACACATTAAAAACCTCCAATTGGCAATGGGCGATTTAGCACCAACCATTGCATCGTGAAGGGGATCAACAGTGGAGATTAAATCAGCGAGGAGACGGATGGGGGAAAAGGAGCGGAGTGGGAGAAATGAGGGCTGTTGGATCTGATCAGATGGACGGCTACGATTGGATCAGAAGGTCGCAATCGGGGGAGACAAAGGGTGGTGCTTTAAGAAATCTTCGATTAGCGATGGCGCGATACTGCGATGGCCGTCGGATCTGGCAGGGAGATCATCGATTGATATTCGATCGGGGGGGGTGGTGAAATGATGTAATGGGCGTGGTGGATAGGTTAGCGCTGACCGTCGGATCTTGTGAAGATCGACGGCAAAGACCGAAGCAGAATTTCATAGAACATCGTTCAATCGCATCGGAGAAAACCATTTAACAAAAGAAATGTGCATGTCGTAAACTTTCGATTGTGATAAGCGCCCGGGGCTTAAGCGCTTGGTCTGGGCGCTCGGTTACGTGGTGGGGAAGTGGTTAAAGGGCTTAGCCGAAAGGGGCTTAGGCCTATAATGAAAATAATTTCTTTTTAAGCCAAAAAGAGGGTTTCTAAGGCTTAAAAGGGGTTTCGGTAGAGGGGGAAAAGGGATTTTTAGGCCAAACAAAGGGTATTTGAAAGGTTTAAATAGGATTTGGATGATTAATGAGGGATTAATGAGGAATTAAGAGAGGGGGGAAAAGGTGAAGAAACAGAGGTTTTAAATGGGGATGAGATAAGAGGGAAAAAAGGCCTTTTGGGCATTTCTTCTTTGCAAATAGAGAGGCTTTTAAACTAGGAACAGCAGAGTGGATTTTATAAAAGGAAAAAAGGCACAACGAGGCTTCAAGGATGATGTGTTTCAGAGGAAATGCATTCCTTGAAGGCTCAAAAATATTTTAGTCCCCTATTTTCTTGTCAAAAAATTCATAGGGGGCTAACACCAGAAATGTAATAGTCAGGATCCTATGTTGAAAATTAGTAAATTAAACGAATAGTGAATTGAAAAATCATTATTCAGTTTCTAAGTCAATTCTAGAAATGGAGAGGGGGTGAGGAAACGAGTCGGAAGTGTTGATAGATTCACAACTTGTTAGATGATCCAAATATCATAGTTTAAATCTAGGATAAAATATTTATTAAATTAGAATATTTAATTAATATTAGAGACACTTGGTAATAGAATATTGTTACAAAAGATATGACTCTAGAATAGCTTCGTATCTTAGGCTCTAAAATAGGAATAAATTTAGTAGATTGGTTAGAAGGTTATTTATTGTAAATGGATACTTGTTGTTTTATCAAGTGGTCCATAACTAAATTAAGTTAGGACATGTAACTTATAAATAGGTTATTTTCCTAATTGCAAGAGTGTTGGAGTTTACGTGTGTCAACTCTTGCAATTGCTATGTAATTTCTTTTCCCATTATTAATAAAATTATGTGTCTGAGGACACTTCTATATTATTGTGGTATCAGAGCTTCACTAATGCAGCTGACGGGACAAGGAGATTCCAGCTCTACAAGCTTATGGAAACTCCATTAATTTTTTCATCAATTGAATTGGTATGAAAATTTGTCAAATTTGTTTTTCAGGGAAAATAAATTTATTTACTATTGATTTTAGATTTTAAATCTGAAAATCAATTTTTTATTTAAGATTCAATTTGTTTTAAAATTCAATTTTCTGCATAGCCATAAGAAACTATTGAGAATCAAATCTATGCTACGCTCTTGTAGTCATGATACTCTATTGTAGTCGAATTCTTCCTTTCCCATCACTTGAATGATGCACGCTCACGCTATCGTAATCCTTTGGAAGGATTTGGATCCACCCACACTACGGAGGAAGATTGTTGCAATATAAGGGGGGCATGAAGGCACTTTTGTTTTCAAGGTTCTGATTTTTGCAGTTTTCACAGCTCGAGAGAGAGAAGTTTCTCTCTATAATGACGTTATACAAGAGGGAAAATATATGTAATGAAACTGTTGTGTAATTGAAGATGTTTTTTTTTATTGATTTGGCGCTATCATTGATTGTTCTCCCTGCAAGATCAACAAGTTTCAGAGAAACCATCTACATCGCTTCTCTTTCGCAGTCTAGTGTCTAACTCCTCTGTGAATCCCCCCAGATCGCTTATCCTTGGAATTTCTGTGTCTGAAGCCTCTGTGGCTGCCCCCAAATCATTTCTCCTCGGCAATGCATTGTCTAACGGCTCTGTGAATTCCCCAAGATTGCTTTTCCTCGATAATGGAGTGTCTAACAGCTCTGTGAATCTCCCCGGATCATTGTACTGATCAGTTGTAACTTTTCGTCCCCCAAAATCCGTTAATGCCTCATCATCTGCATTTGAATCTGAGTATAGAGACAAGGAATCAGAAGGCATCACGCGAAGAGCGATAAAAAGGAGAAGAACAACTTCTCGTGCTTTTTTTTATGACTACGTCTCATGCGTTCTTGGCTCCCTGGTGTTTTTCTTCTGGTTTCGACTAATGTAAAGATTGTTAAGGAAAACCTGAAGATGACTCATAAATATTCAGAAAAAACAACTGAGGTCTTTCTATACATATATCCAAAGTTCTCAGTGTCAATTCAATTTGGAGTCGAACGATCAAAAGCAGTTTTGAAAAGTGTGTTCATTCTTTTGAATTTTTCTGAGTTGAAGATTGTAAATGAACCGTTAAATGTGGAAACCATAAGGCGTTTATCTTCGTATTCTTCCATGTTTCATATTTGGGATGGTTTCGTTGAATCTTTATTCTTTAGTTGAGAAATCATGCTCTCTGGCCTTGAAATGCAGAGCATAATTTATTGATTTCTAGTGGCAGACTGATTTAAAGACTATTAATGCAAACCTCCCTTTATTATGCGTTAGGGTTTTTCGCAACCGAAATCTTTAAACTTTATCCTTCAGTGTTGAAAGAATTATTAGATTCAAAAGTTTATAGCTTCAGTTGCTAGAATGCGTGCTTTGGTATCTCATTTTTGGAAGAGCAACATCGGTCATTTTTTGGAGATAATTGTTATTTTTACAATGTTTGTAATGTAAGTGGGATAAAAAAAATTTGGGGTGATTATTTTATAAAAATTGTAAATTTGTGGAGAAATAAGGAGATTTCATTTGTAACAATTTTGGAGAAAGAAGGTGTGAGGGGTTATTTGTAAATGTTTGGAGCAGAAAATTTTGTAATTTTTGGAGTAATAAGTAGATATTATTTGTAATTTTTATTTTGGAGAAATAAGGGTCATTATTTGTAACTCAAAGTACTTTTTTACTTTTGGGGGGGGTAGATTTTTTTAAAGGAAATTGTAAGGGCATTGTCAAGTGGTCAAATTTTGAAAAGATTTCATTGTAAACATTCAAAGAGAATGACTAGAGCCAAGTGCAAAGCTCAGTCATTTTTCTCCTTTTTCAACGACTATACGAGGGTCAAGGCCAAGCCCTGATAGTTCGTTTTCTTTTTGTGTGGTGTGTGTCGTTTTTTGCGTGGTGTGTTTTGTGCGACACGTTGCTCATTTTTTCCTGTGCTTGATTCTTTTGGTGCACTGCTTCAACACTACAATGTCGAATTTAATTAATCTGTTCTCTGATTCTGATAAGCTAGAAGGGGTGAAATTTTATAAGATATGGAAACATCTAATTGAAAGAACTCTCATATATAATGAATTGTGGCATGCAATATATGATGGCAACATTAAGCCTAATAAACCAAAAAATGCAGCTTTACTTGCAAAATGGGAAGTCCAAAATGCCAAGGCACTAGCTCTTATAAAGTCTTCAATTAACAATGAAATGTACATTCATATTGAAAACGCCTCAGATGCATGGACTTATTTGCGTTCATGCAAAGACCTATTTGATACACAACCTGAATAAAAAAAGGTTGATCTTCAATTAAAATTGCTCCAACAAAAATTAACTGAAGGTGGTGATGTTCTTGAATATATTTCACGACTTAAAAACATCAAGCAAGAAATAATAAATGTTGGTTTTCAAGATATTGATGAAAGTTTCCTAACTACAATTTTAATTGCTGGATTGCCATCATCTTACGCACATTTTTTGGAAACTTTGCAAGTCACTGGAAATTAGAGAAGATCAAGTTTGATGAGTTGAGTGATATGTTAGCCCAACATGACAAAAATTTTGGGAAGAAGAAACAAATTGGGGAAGATGTCTTCTTCACAGAGGCTAGCACTAGTAAATCCTCAATTGACAATTCGAGAAGCTGAGGACAGGGACATTTCAATCAAAGTCAAGCAGCACATAGTGTACAAGGTCATGGTCGCATTCAAAGTAGAGGAAAAAATTTCAACAAAGGCTACAGTTCAGGCAGGAGCAATTTTCAACGCAGAGGGAACAATCAAGGAAGAGGACAAAGTACAGGCAGAGGAAAAACTCCGAACAGAGGCCAAAGCAGAGGCAGAGGACAGTATCAAGGCAGAGATAGAGATTTCAGTCAAATTGTTTGTAGGAGATGTAACTGTTAGTATCCTGTAATTTATAGAATCTCAAGGTGACTGATTGTTTCTGTTTACATCGTTTATATTGAAAATAATATTTCATGGCTGTCATTTATTTTCAAGAAGGAACTGCTGGTCCAAAATGTAAAAGAATGATTATTCCAAGGTTTTGGAAACCCCATTACAAGATAAAGGTTTTCAATGGAATTGCATTACCAAAGAGTTTTACTGCAGCTATACCTCAAGCACGATAAACCTTACCTCACCACAGCAAACCATTATCCCATTGACCTCTTTACCTCTTCATCGCATCACAACTTCGCACTTTTACTTACCTTTTCGCATTCCTATTGTCACTTCTAATCTCTCGATGCGATATGTGTCGGACCCTTTCCTTTCCTTTTTCGCATCGTCATATTGCAAATATTACATGTCAATTCATTTGCCATTTCACTAATCTCTCGATGTGATATTAAAGGGACCCGCCTTTTCCCTACCATGTCACCCTTTCCTCCACTACCCATCACACATTGCAATTGACGATTTTTATGTGTATTGTTAAGATATCGCAAGTTAAGTATTTTGTGTTGCGATGTGATGTAGTTGGGTGATGCGATGAGGTAAATCTGCGGAATTACGATATCACGATCCGTCGTCTCTCCCATTTCCGCTACTAACTCTTGATTGTGATATTTTTAAGGCCCTCCATTACATCCCACGTCACATCCACCTTTTAAACTCCCCGCACCTTACCGCCATCTCCCCTCCCCATCTCTGCATCCGATGATCTCAACACATTTCGCACCTCCCTCTACCTTCGAACTTTAACCATGGGGGGGGGTCCAAAATTGGCAGTATCCATTACTGCCAACTTTGCTACATGGCGCCCCCACAATACTTTGCACCCCCCTGCTCTGATACTGCCTACCACTCCGCTACCCCCCCCCCAAAAAAATCGCTCTTCTCTCCGAAAGAAACCACTCCTGCTCTACGTCGACTACTGCCACCTTGGCTCCTCGTCCACTTACCAGCTCTCGCCACCTCGGATCCTCGTCCACCTACAAACTTCTGTCACCACTTCTCCATCATCTCCTTCCTGTGCTATTGCTCCACATCATTTTCCCTACCAATCCTTTTTTTTTTGTAAGCTTAGTATGTCCTCTCTATTTTCTATTTATATGAAAAAAGAAGGTTTGGTAAATACAAAAACTAGGCCTCAACCTGCCCGTAGGAAACTAGGTCTGTTGGCCATCTGAGTGCATTGAATGCCATCCAAGACATGTACTTCCTTAGTCTACTTTGAATTGTCTTTAAGTAGCTGATATCAGAATTTGATCTTACTAACATTTACATAATAATAAAGAAAAATCTATATGCTATCAAAACTAAAAGGACTTAGTCTAGCTAATCATCATCTAACTGGCTAATCATCATCTGACTCCACAGGAGCCAGACCTTTGACGCTTGAACCAGGCATATAAACCTGATGCATGGACTAGATTTCCTTCTCAATTCTTCCAAGACGAACATACTGGTGGTGCCGGCGCAGGTTCATTTCCTAGATGCTTCTGTTAATCTTTTCCAGAGTGGTAAGTGCCCTGGGATCTCCTCCTACTTCCTGCACTAACATAATTGCCTTAACTAGAAGGCATTTTATCAGCCAGTATGTTCTGATAGAGTGGTGGAACAGAGAAATTATCCCCCGAGTTTGACCCGGGTCTATGATGACCTGGTTTAGTTCTTCCTCTGCAGTATCTTTCTCTTCTTTGATTTTGGTTCTAGCATCAGTCTCCCATCCATGAATGAGGGATTATACAAATCTAGGTGTCTCCTCTTAATAAGCTTGGAACAAGGTTTCCATGACCTCTTTCTTGGATATACTGCCTCGCTTGGATGGTAGACTCGAAATTTTGGCCTTGCCTTTTTCCGTGTCTACCTTCCTTCCCCTATTATTCTTCACCATAGTTGAATTTCGTTCCAACAGTGATATGAGACTAAATTGAGTGACTACAATCCCTGGAGCAGAAACATAATGACAAGAACCCAGCAAGTTAAAGAATAATTCATAAGACATAGACAGGTTGGTGATTGCAGCAGTGGGATAATGTTGGCCTTGAAACCCATGACTACTTGTGCGACAGTTACCAACATTGATATTGTTCCTATGACTGCATACACTATACCTACCCACAGTGATACTCTTAACATAATTAGCAGAGCAACTACCTACCCCATTCTCTGCCGGAGGAAGACTATCAGGCGAATTCAACAGTAAAACAGAGAAAGACAAATGGTTATTCAACCCTCCCCTTCCCCTTCTAGCATTGACATCATGCAACTTCATACAAGCGTTTTCCCACTCCCAAGTAGACCTGTTAGTTTTACAGTATTGCATTTTCGACCAAAACTGGGGATGGGTAATAGCCTTTTTACAGTACCTAACGCCAAATACGATTACAAACCAGGATAGTAAATTCAGTAAATGAGCTAACCATGAATTACATTGACCTTGCAGGTGGTTAAATTCCGTAGAACTCAAACAATTTCAAATTTTGACAATACACTTACAGGATTTATGACAAACAGAGAAAATATAGTCCAGAAAGATATAGATTTTCTGGTGCATGCAGCGAAACTCAGATACCCTCTTCATTGTAATAGTGAAAGGTGAATTGGGTACATACCAATATGCAAGAGCATGCCACGAGCGATGTCTCCAATTTCTGCTCGGTTGCGCGTGCCAGGAACCAGCTAAGTTGCAGAGAAGGAATGTTAAAATATTAATCAAGCGCATGGGTTTAACCTGGCTCAAGAAATCCCAATGAATCTTTCCCCAATCTCCCTCTGACATCCCAGTTGGCTCCCCAAGCTGTTTCGCATGCAAAGTAATGAATGTCATTATGATCCGTTTTGGGATGTGTCCTCTCCGGTTCCTTGGTGCTCATGTTCTACCTCCCAACACATGCAGGAGCCAAGTTCTCTTCCTTCATCGCCATGTAACCTACCACCTTCATCACAGCTTAGAGCATTCACTGCCAGATGGCACCCCGATCAAGGGTATTTTCCCTACCAATCCTATCCGAAGGGTGTGTTGGATTATTTCTATCTGTTATGAAGGGAGCAATTGGTTTCCATTTTAAAACTCCCTGCAGCAGTAACCGACGCAGCAAAGACAGAGGCAGTTAGAAGACAGAATGACCATCATGACAACCAGCACAGCAATCGGATCTGCTGAATCATCCAGCGCAGCACCAGATCTAATTATCTAGCAACGGTTTTCTGAATAAGCAGAGCCAGATGTCAGTTTTGTTTTATCATTGCCTCTTCGGCATCACTCGAGCGAGATTCTAATCACTCTGCAATTAATAACGGACTGCTACAGCCACTTTTTTTGCCAGGCTTATCTTATCACCACTTCCATGAGTCCACTTGTCCAATTTCTGCTTGAATGTAATTAATGACAATCACTGCAGTAGATAGAGTAACCGACTTAAGTTTCAATGAAATAGTGCATGCATTAGCAGTATCGAGGAGGCCCGCGAGGGGAAGAACCATTGTAAAGGCGCATTTGGTTGTAAACACTCTTTTTGTGGTTGAATGAAAGGACACAGTTGTTTCCAGATTCTTGTGTTATTTTTTAATGGTGATGTACTTATTCATATTATATGCTTTCCTTTATTCCGCCATTTCTTTATTTCTTTACTGTGGATAAGAAAAAAAAAATCATGATTTGTCATAGGGCACCCTTCTCAGTCTTGAAACAATATCTATGTTTTCCTCTGATATTTGAATGTAGAATTCAGATAAAGTCTGCTCTGCATTCACATTGAACCTTAATCTCTCCTCCATTCCCATTTCACAAGATGTAAATATCCATTGACCTGGATACACATGATCTCATTTATTCATCCATTTAAATCTGTTCACACTTGTTTGAATCCATAGCCCAATGGCCCTCTTCTGCTGTCTCAACCACAAATTTTCAAAAAAACCCCTATGCACTAATAGCTAGCCTAAAATGCCCCAATAAAAAAATCTATATCTAATAGAGAGATCCCTCTCTAGGTCTAGGAGGGCTAGATCCTAGGCTCGAAGTGGTTTTCATTGTGGCCCTCCGAATTCTGTCTTCACCCTTCAGAAATTACAGTGAGCTAACAGTAACAAAGTTGGACATTATGCTGAGGATTGTATAACTTCCATTGATAAAATTCCTAAGTTTAATCAAAACACGGCACAATTTGCAAATGATAAAGATGATCATGATGGTTCAGAATATGGGACAGCTTTTTAGGTTTCAACTTTTCTTAGAATTGAATATGAAGATGCATGGATTATGGATACAGGAGAAACTCAACACATGACTTTTTGACGTGACTTCTTTTGGAACTTCCAAAAATGCCATCTCAACTCAATCTATCTTGCTGATAAAATAAAACATACTCCTTATGGAAAAGGTGTAGTTAAATTTTTTCTACCTGGCATTGGAGAAAGAATGATTTCAAATGTATGGTATGTACCAACATTTAAGCAAAAAAAATTATCTTTAGTCACGATTCGAAAAGCAGGACATCTGGTGATTATGGAAGATGGCTTAGTTAAAATTAACTCAGTAAAACAGGACATAAAAATAGTGATGACAGGTTATGAAGATGGAAAACTGTTAAGGATGAAAGGACAGTTATTCCAAGAAATTCTGACTTTACAAGAGCAGCAAGTACAAACATTTCGCCAATCAGATTGTGGCATGTAAGATATGGCCATCTCAACTTTGAAAGTCTCTCTCAGTTACAAAAACAGGGAATGGTTAACGAAATTCCAACTTTCAAAAGGGAAAATGCAAAATGTGAAGCTTCCATTTATGGAAAAAAACATCAATAGACTTTTCCCACAAGTTCATGGCAAGTAAATAGGCATTTGCAATTGGTTCACAGTGATATTTTTGGACCCTTACAAACTTCTCTAGGAGGATGCGGATATTTCTTACTCTTTTTTGATGATTTTAGAAGGATGAATTGGGTATATTTTTTGAAGAAAAATTCAGAAGCATTTGAAAAGTTTAAAACTTTTCACCAACTTATTGAAAATGAAGTTAAGGAGAAGATTGGCACTCTTAGAACCGACAATGGAGGAGAATTCACTTCAAATAAATTCAAAATGTATTGCATGGATAATGGCATAAAATGACATCTTACCAATGTATACACTCCACAAAAAAATGGAGTAGTAGAAAGAATGAACCGCACCTTGTTAGGAATAGCGTGATCTATGTTAACTTTTAAAAAGTTAAGTCCTATATATTGGGCCAAGGCAATTCATACAGATTTCTACTTAAGAAACAGATCTCAAACTACTTCTTTAGGCAGAATCACACCTTGTGAAGCATGGTTTGGCTTCAAACCTCGAGTTAAAAATCTCAGAGTTTTTGGATCAGTATTTTATGCCTTAGTTCCAAAGGAAAAAACGAACTAAGCTTGACTCACGAAGCTTAAAGTGCACAATGATTGGGTATTCTGATGAGAAGAAAGCATATTGAATTTTGTCCAATGGGAAATTTATTGTGAGCAGGGATGCAATTTTTGATGAAAATGAGAGTAAGAGTGCTAGAGAAATTGAAACTCTTCTTCAAAAGTTAGAAACAAAAGGTAATAAAAGACAAGAAAATATACAAAGTCAACCATATTCACAAAATTGGTATTAAATTGAGTTTCCTTCATCTGAAAATGATTCATCCAGTCCATCTTATTCACCAACACTGTCTGGGACTTCTGGCAGGTCATCCAAATATCCTAGCAGCAGTAGTTCTTCTGATAGTAACTCTCTGCCCCCAGAATCCGCGGTTAATCAACGAACATCTGTTTACATCAACCCTCTTTACAATGATGGTGATTCTTCACAATCTCAAAACAGTGAACATCAATTTCCAAAATGAGTAGTTCAAATTTTGAAATATGTAAGGCCAAATGAACAGAATAAAATGGGAACAAGGGGATCACAAAGAAGTGAAGGAAATTTTACCTTGATAGCAAATGATTTTACTGAACCTTCTACTTATCGAGAGGCAGTAAAACATAAAGAATGGAAACAGGTTATGGTTTATGAATATCAAGCAGTTCTCCACAACAACACTTGGAAACTTGTTGATTGTCCTCGAAATGTTAAACCCATTCGATGAAAATGGGTTTACCGAATTAAGTACAAGAAAAATGGCATTAGGGGAATTTTTAGGTCTAAAATGGGCCTCCTAAGAAAAATGTACAACAAAAATAAACTTTATAAGAACCAATAGGATTGAAGATGATGATGTCAACCATGGGGGATGATTCACCATTTTTTAAGTAAAAGGGTAAAAATATTAAAAAATAATAAAATAATAAAACTATTTTTTCAACTCATTTTTTCAACTTATCTCCCAAAGTTTTTACTCAAATTTCAAGTGGGAGTACTTATTGGATGAAAAATTTAATTCCTCATCCAAGGAGTACCCATTTTTCATACTTTCTATGGACCTTGCTACAAGGAAAATGAGAAATACATTTTTAAATAAAAAAAAACGTGATTACAATCACATTTTTCATGTATTTCTCATTTTTCGTGTAACATGACCAATCGAAAGTATGCAACATGGGTAATCCTTGGATGAGGAATTAAATTTTGCATCCAATGAGTACTCCCACTCGAAATTTGAGTAAACACCTTGGGAGATAAGTTGAAAAGACAAGTTGAAAAAGTAGTTTTTTCTTTGTGCCCTCTAAAATTTGATGATGTAATCAAATCTCATTTTATTATTTCCACTATTATTTTATTATTTCTTTAGGAGGCCCATTTTAGACCTCAAAATTCCCCTAATGTAATATCAACAAGTACAAATAAAGACTTGTTGCTAAGGGTTTTGCGCAGTAGGAAGGGATTGATTATGAGGAAACTTTTGCTCCTACGACTAAATGGAACACCATCTAACTAACACTTGCCTTAGTAGCTCAGCAAGGATGGAAAGTTCATCAGATGGATGTAAAAATTTCTTTCCTCAACGAATATTTACAGGAAGAAGTGTATATGACACAACCACTAGGTTTTGACATTGAAGGACATGAAATAAACTCTGCAAACTGATAAAGGCTTTATATGGGTTAAAACAAGCTCCTCGAGCTTGGTCTGCCAAAATGGACGAATACCTTTGGAAATTTGGCTTTCAACGAATTGAATCTGATGATACCTTGTATGTACGCCAACAAGGTAAAAATCTAGTGATTTTGGTTATATATGTAGATGGTTTTATTATCACTTGGAAAAAATGATGATCACATTGCACACGTGAAAAAGGAGTTACATGCAGGTTTTAAGATGATAGATTTAGGACTACTTCACTACTATCTTGGCGTTGAAGTATTCCAATGTCCACATCATATCTTCATTTCTCAGAGTAAGTATGCATCAGAAGTTCTTCAGCGATTTGGAATGCATGATTGAAAACCTGTTCTTACCCCCATGGAACAAAACTTGAAACTTTCAAAATTTGAAGGGGGGGAAATGGTAGATTGCACTACTTATCGATAGTTGATTAGAAACCTGATTTATCTGACAACTACTCGACCAGATATTTCTTATGCTGTCAGCATTGGTTCCCGCTTTATGCAGGAACCACGAGACAACCACTGGAATTCAGCCAAAAGAGTTCTTCATTATATCCAAGGAAAAAAATATTTTGGTCTTCTTTACAAAAAGACTAAAAACTTTGTACTTGGTGGATTTTCAGATGCCGAATTTGCTGGCAGTATTGATGATAGGACATCAACCTCGGGTTATTTAATGAACATGGGGTCAACTGCAGTATCTTGGAGTTGCAAGAAGCAAGCTACAGTGGCCACTTCTTCAGCAGAAGAAGAATACATATCAGCGTGGGAAGCAGCATGTGAGATTGTTTGGTTGCGTAGAGTTTTACAGGACTTGGAAATTCCTCCAGCAGAAGCTACATCGTTATTCATCGACAACCAGTCAGCAATAAAGCTTTCCAAGAACCTAGTTTTTCATTCAAAGACAAATCATGTGGACACCAAGTATCATCATATCATATCACTCATTGCAAAGGATGTCATCAAGCCGATTTATTTTCCTTCAGAAGATTAGATCTCCAATATCTTCACCAAACCTCTTGGAAGAATAAATTTTACTAAGTTCAAGGATGAACTTGGTATATGTTGTAATGTATCTTTGGATAATAGGGGGTAATGTTAGATGATCCAAATATCATATTTTAAAGCTAGGATAAAATATTTATTAAATTAGAATATTTAATTAATATTAGAGACACTTAGACATATAATATTGTTACAAAATATATGACTCTAGAATAGCGTCGTATCTTAGGCTCTAAAATAGGAATAAAGTTAGTAGATTGGTTAGAAGGTTATTTATTTTAAATAGATGCTTGGTGTTTTATCAAGTGGTCCATAACTAAATTAAGTTAGGACATGTAGCTTATAAATAGGTTATTTTCCTAATTGAAAGAGTGTTGGAGTTTACGCGTGTAAACTCTTGCAATTCCTATGTAATTGATTTTCCCATTATTAATAAAATTACGTGTCTGAGGGCACTTATGTATTACAACTGTCTAATCTATCGCCTATTGGTGAGTAAGTTATAGGGAGGGGGAGCTAACTGGTTCATAGAAAGTCTTCGACATAGAAACAAAAAATAGAACATGCATATGAAGATTTTTAATAAAAGGAAAAATGGAAAGAAAAATATTTGTGTTGCCTAGGAAAATCCTTAGAAATATATAGTCGTTCTCTCATTTGTAGAATACACAAACAGAACGGAAGATTGTGTGAAAAAGGAAATCAGTCAGAAATTTGAAAGAGAATCAGGAATTTTTGCATGAACTGCAGTACAGAGATGAGGAAACCTCGGGGAAATTCTTTGATGTACACCAAACCTGTGCACAATACAATTCATGAGAAGTCAATGTGAAAATACTATAGAAAGTGAAATGACGATCTATATAAGGTGATGCATATCATATTCAAATTATGAATTTTGACAATTGTAACTTGGATTTACAAAAAATTTCACTAGCTTCTATTAAAAAAAATTATTGTTAGAGTAAAAAAAGCAAAACAAAAGAGCGAAATAAGGGCAAAAAACAAGCTGGTTAGATTATTGCTTTCATATTTACCAGGATATAGGCCCTTTTGGGCTATATATGAACATTGTTAGATTATATAATTTAATGGTGGGTATATACAATAGGCTCATATTTACCAGGCTATAGGCCCACCCGGGCTGTATATGAACATTGTTAGATTATATAATTTAATGGTGGGTATATATAATCTCACTCATTAATAAGGTTATATATAATTTAATGGTGGATATATACAATCCCACGCATTAATAAACTTATAACCTAGTAGATATTGGTTGCCAGTGTCGAGTGCGGGACAAAGATAAAATTTGGCGGAAATTCATCCATATACAATTCATTACACTGATAGGTGTTTTCTTTGCTAGAATGGGGTGGGAAAACACTATTCAGCCCAGCCAATCAAAAGCCTTCATTTCGTCCTTCTGGAAAATATAAATTTGACACATGGCACAACTTGAGAGGAAATAACTTTGAAATTTATCCATGACCTCTCTCTAAAGCCTCTATATCATCACATCTCTTCCTTACACCTCTTTGCGCCCGCCTCCAAACTCCATCCCTCTGCCCTTGGAAGCCCTCAACCCGGTGCCCTTCCACAGAGTCAGAGCAACAACAGCAGGGGCAGTATCGGTTGGTCGTCGTCTTCTAGATTGTTAGAGGTTCTTGTTGAGAGCTCTGCGTTTTTTTTTAGTAAGATTCACTGAGATTTTTTTATTCAACTTGTGCCTTATGAGGGTTTTACATTTTATTCTAAGGTCGTTTAGACAACAATTTAACCTGAATGTTTATGGTTGAATGAATCAAACAGAATCACAAAAAAAATTGCTTCATCCTGAAACTTTGTCCGTTGCCCGAGCCCTGCAACACTTACCCTTTTTCAATTGTGTGGAATAACTAGAGATTATGTTGTATTATAGCGAAAATATGAATCCTATTAAGATAGGAAGCACTCTCGATACTGCCTCTCTGCGGAAACAAACCAAAATCTAAAACCTGAGAAATTTGTCCTCTAAGCGCACGTTTTTTCCTATCTACGCTTATTTCAGTAAACATTGTTAGTCATCAGTAATTTTTTGCCTTTGTAGATGACTAAATGTCTATCCTAGATTTCTAGAAACAAAATTCATGAATCTTATGAGTTCTAGAAATCTCACTGCCTTCATTATCCTTAGGATAAATTTTTCACTATTCTACTACTCTATCATGTCATAGTCAGCCTATCACTCATGGAAGGTCCCTCATGGACTCATGCCTCTCATCACTGTCCCATTTTCACACCCATAAATCTCATTTCTCTGTTTGTCCCTTGCCAATGACTCCATTATCCAACTATGGTTTTTTAGGGAAATTTTTCTTGGTTCCATGACCTCCATGGTTAAAACATCAACAAGGCTTGTATCATGATTCTCTTAAACCTCCTCCTATCCTTAATATACCTTCATAAACACTTCCTATCACTCTTATCCCTCAAACTCATCATTTTTCTACAAAGCCTAGCCTATTGCTACAATTTGACACTTTTCAAGACTAGGCTTGTGTTTTGCCCTTTTGAACCCTTTCCCCTCACTCAATTCTTGAAATTCCACTTCCCCTACTCTCTAACATCTATCCCTATCCCCAAAAGTTTCCCCAAGAATTTAGACAACCCTTAACCCCTTCATTCCCCTCCCTCTACAAGGAAGTCCTAAATCCCCTACACCAAACCCTAATTTCCTCTTCCAACTAAGCTAGGGTTTGCTATGAAAAGGAGGCATAAGAGAAAAGGATCCATATGGTAGGTCATCTCAGTAATAATGAAGCCATACCAACTCATAAACATCATGCCTCCATCTTTTTCCAAGAATTATTTCCAAGAGACAAGCCATGTGTCACACCAAGGGCCAGTTTTGCTTAAAACTGTGTTTCTGACCAAAAAAAATGAATTTGACGAACGTGAGAGAGATTTTTGTCCATCATAGGCCCAATAAGAAAAATCTCCTTCATTTTTTACACAGGTATCATGGTTTAGGAGCAATGTCAAAAATACAGGTGTCCCAGGAGAATTTCTGCATTGTTGGAGTGACCTTGGGAAACTTAGGTTTTCTCACAGCTTGAGTGCCAAAATGACTTCCTTGATGATTCAAATGACAACTATACCTGAATATATTTCCAATGAACTATCATGAGCTCAATTTGGATTTGAGGAAGGCATCCAAAAGTGGCCTGCAACAACACTCTTCACTTTTGCACCATCATTCAGCACCTTTTGACCAGTCTTGGGAAAATCCACTTTTGACAAATAAAATATACTTCAATCAGGAAAAAAATAGTATATTTGGAAATTAGACAATTTAAGCTTTCCAAATAGCTATTACGTGCCCAATTCTGACACCAGGAAGGCCTCCAAATGCCCTCTACAAAATGGTGTTACGCTCCTGGGAGGTGGTGCTGTGCTCCTGTGCATTCAGGGCTACCCAGGAGGACTCGACAGCCTATGATGTGCTCCTGTGTGTTTAGGGCTGCCCAGGAGGACCCGACAGCCTGTGATGTACTCTTGTTTAATTTTGGTACGCTCATGTCTCCTCGCTCAGTATTTTTTTTATACACAGTGTTGCGCTCCTATACTGACGTGTTGCACGCCTATCACGTGCACAACCGCCCACCCGTTCAAGGCTGCCGGAAGACCCGAGGTAGCATGTGGAAGGTGATGCACTATGCACCTATCATGTGCAGGACCGCCTGACCGTTCAGCATGCACCCGACTACCCGTTCAGCAACTACCGAAAGACCCGACTCCGCGTGCAGGAGGTGTAGTGTTGCGCTCCTGTACATTCAGCAGCGGCCAGGAGATCCGACTCCACGTGTAGAGAGTGCCCGTGCTGCGCTCCTAGGTGTGCAGTGTGCAGAAGTTGCCCAACCACATGCAGAAGGCACCCGACTTGCCCACGATGTTTTTTAAGTCTGTTGTTTCAGCTGTAAGAATATTTTGAGAGGTATTTAAAGCTTTTTCCACCTTTTCCTATTTTTCTAAAAGTAGGATTATAAAGAAAATTGAAGGGTGAGTTTAGGGAAGAAAATGAAAATGATGGAGAAGGTACAAATGACAGTAAAGAGGATACAGATGAAAGCAGTAAGGATGAGGGTAATGACAATGAAGAAAACAGTGAGCCTTATGACAGTGATGAAATGAGCAGTGACAAAGATGGAGATAACACCCAAAGGACAAAGGCAGACCTAGGAAAAGAGGATAGTATGCATGACAGTAAGGAACTTTCAAATAGTGATGAAAGAAGTAATGATGAAGGCAATGAAAATGAACAAAGCAATGAGCCTAATGACAAAGAAGAAAACAGTGAGACTAATGAAGATGAAGAGACAGATGGCAGCCAAGAAACATAAGAATATTTTGAGGAACAAAATAGTCAAGGTGAGGGAGAAAACATTGAGTCTAATGACAGTGATAAGGGGCAGTGAACATAGAAAAAATGAATATAGTGCAAGCTATGAAACAAAGGCTGAGTTAGAAAATGAAGACCATAGGAAAAACAAAGAAAATAGTGGGCTAATCAGTGTGGGTATAGACACACATAATGAGGCAGAAAATGACAGCTATGGTGAGGAAGAAGATCATGACAATGCTCATGAAAAAAACAGTGATAATGAAGTCACAAATTCTGAAGGCAAAGACAGTAGGCATAGAAAAGATGAAGGAACCAATGAAAGTGCCTATGACAGTGACCCTACAGCAAATGCAAATAGTGAAACAAAAGCAGAATTTGAAAGTGAACACAATGGGTCAAATAATGAAGAGGAGGACAATCATGAACATGAAAATGCATCAAGCCATGATGAGGACACCTCTAATCATGACAACACAGAAAATGATGATGATGTAAGTATGGAAGATGACAGTGTAAGGGACATGGAAGAAGATAAAAATAAAGAGGATCAAGGCAAATGTTTGCTGCCTCCAAGAGGCAAGGGACTTTTCTATCTACATCAGCTCAGCCACTGGACAAGGCTAATAAAGACTTGGAGTTACAAAGAAGAATGACCAAGCATTATGCCCAAAGAAATCAATTTGCAAGGGTTAAATTGAAGAAGGCTCAAGGAAAGCTCCCGGCACCAAAAGAGGAAAAAGACCAAGCTAGGCTTGAAATCTTAGCCCAAGCTTCTCTACAGGTTTCCCAAAACCCATGAGGCACTCTTCCACCAAATTTGGGAAAATTTTGACAAATTTTTGTTTTTTGCAAATTTTGAGGCTAGGAGCGCAGCACACCCCATGCTACGCTTTTTCTCAGGGAATATTCAGGAGGAAAGGTTTGCATTTTTGGGTTCCTCATCACTCATATAGTATGCTCACCAAGTTTCAGAGAAATTGGAGTTGTTTTGGTCCCCCAAAGGATCAAAAACACCCATTTATTCACCATTCTGCCTGCTTTTCAGGACATGTGTTGCGCTCCTACCAGTCTTGGAATTTTTGGTTTTTGAATAGGTTTTAGAGGTCATATTGGAGAACCAAAGGTCTATTTGGAAATTATACTTCAAGGGCTTTCCAATGATCCATCACGGAGCCTTTTCCGACATCGTGAAGGCCTCGAAAACATTGCTACAAGAAGACCTATTTTTCCTGTCTTTGTGCTGCGCTCCCGGCATATATTCAAAATTTGCCACAGTGTGCTACGCTCCTATGGTTGAAAATTAAAAATGTACATTTAGCAAGTTTCAGAGGCATGTTAGGCCTCAAAGGTCAATTTCTTTGCCACAAATGGCCGAAAAGATATTTATTTTGGATATTTTGTGCCTTGGGCCTTGCAAGGCCTCAAGGACAAATTAGGATATTTCTTGTTGGCCAATAGGCTTCTAGATACTCTCTTAGATCTTTCTTCTCCTTGCATGATAAATATAGCATGGAGACTCATTGTAAAGGTTGGGACTTGATGTGTTTAAGAGAAATACATGGTTTTTGGAAGTTGAAGAACAATTTAGTGTTGTGGAGCTTGTGGATGATTTGCCTTGATTGATGGTGATGAAGGCTTGCTTGCAGGATCCCTGAGTTTAGTTAATGGTGATGTATTTCTCATATGTTCATGTTTTTCTTGTTTTCATATGTCCATATTTCTATATTGCAATAGCTCAGAAGAGTATAGGATGAGAAATGTTGTTTGAGGCACCTCAGTCCTCCTGTTAGCTATTGTTTTCATGTTTTCTTTTGCTAGGTTAGCTTAAAGAATTATTAATTTCTCCTTAGGCCCACCTAAGCTTGTCTATTTCATTATTGGATTAATATGCTAGTTCATAAACATGATTCATGGTAAGCCCTGCTTATTTAATACTATCTAAACTCTGTCTTGAAATCTCTCTTTGATGTATTGATTGATAGGTTAAGTTAAAGAGGTCTTGTTTCAATCTTGCCCTTTGAATATGCTTATCAGTTTGCCTCGAAGTTCTTTATAGTTTAATGAATGATTTTTAGGCATTCCCTCTTCATTTATTGATGCTATTTGTCTCTTATATGTTTTCAAATCTTGAAAGTAGAATCATTGAAGTTAGATAAGTTCTCTTGCTTCCTTGTTCCACTGGATTGTTTATCTTGAATGTTTATTTGTTTAAAGTATTGTCATTGAGTAAATCGTGTGCCCTATCTCATGATTAGTATCTTTTTCTTATCAGTATTTAGGACCTCTCTGTTCATAGGTATTTGACAAACGATTCTTAACTTCCCTTTGCCCTACCTTGGTTCCCAAACTTGATGTCCATTTCACCTCACACATAAACTTAAAAGATCCATTGACCACACTATATTTTCCCTGTGATGTAGCCCGATTCACTATCAAGATATCAATGACTTCATAGACTCCATTGCCCAATTGATTTGATAACCTCTCACTCCACCTATCCTACTTGATCATCTTACCCCAACCAAAACAAATAAACAAACCGACACTTAAAAACTAGCCTAAAATCAATCATCCAAAGAAAACAAGTTCACATCCTTCACATAATCGAGAGAGCCCTCTCTGAGTCCAGGAAGGCTAGGTCCTAGGACTCCAAAGACTAGTCCGATGTTACCTTGTCATTGAGTTTACCAATCTTCCAAATCATGAGACACTAACAAACACACACATGGAGACCGGGGGTTAAGATTAGGCACAAGCTCACTGAGAAGGATCAACTCATCTACGAGCTCCCTGATAAATTACACAACTTGAATATGCACTGCAGCAAACTAGTGACCACTTTTCTTGGGCACTCAATGAGCAGAGAAAACTTTTGAATGAGATAAATGCATTGGCGTCAACTATCAAGAATCTTAGTCGAGATGTGGCAAAGTTGGAAGCATCCAAGAAAAAAATTATGAATTCACTTCATGAGGATGATGAAACACCTCAATATGAGGTGATCGAAAGCATGACAACCCCACTACTGGGGTACACAAATCTATTTGTGAGCTCATCATTAAGAGAATAGCCCAATAATGATGGACTAGAAAATCAAGCTGTAAATGGAACCATAGAAACAATCAATTAAGTTGAAGAAGAAGAGAGTCGTGAAGAAAATCATGCTTTAAGGCAAGGTGGGCATAGGTTTTCATTGACACCCTATCGCACACCACAACGTACTCCAACACCAACACCAAAGATGATATATGTAGCTGGTTCACCCAAAAGATCGAGTATGTCTGCAGTAGGTTCACCAGAAAGATCATCTTCTACGGTGTCTGCAAGAGGAAATTCTATGTCAGGATCTCCCACAAGGCATCCATATGAAGCTAGAGTTTCATCTCATCATGCAACCACAACAAATTCCCCTCCCCATGAAAGAGCACTTCCAGTGTGTATTCCACAAGTATTTGGAAAGGAGTTCTTCCATCAAGCTAGGAGCCCAATGAAAATATTTGGGATGGATCATATTAATGCAGATGTGACTAGGAGCAGCTATTGGATAGTTTTGATAGAACATATACCTCTTGAGGAATGTTGAACACTGCCAACTCCCAGGTATTCCTCTCTACAAAGATTGATCAAATTTAATTTTAATGGTGTCTCCAAAGGAAACCCTGGGCTAACAAGAATAAGACCAAAGGTATGTAAGTGCAATGCAGGACATATAAATTGAATTTATTATGAATTGTGAAAATATAGAACAAAAAACCATGTTGAGCTATCTACACTTATTTGTTTTTTTAAGGAATTTGTAAACCAATGTTTTAAAATATTTATTTTTAGGAGACTCAAAATTTTTTACCAATCATAGAAAATCAAAATCTTCATGAAAAATTGATACTCTGTTGTCAAGGAATCTATAAACCAAAGTTCTATTAATTTTTAAGAAACTTCAAATTGCTTATAAATCATCTTGATGGAAAAAATCAGAATCCTTCATGAAAATTTGATTATTCATATATCATGGATACGACTAGTTCTAGAAACAATTGTGGAATATTGAAATCATAATCCAAGCTAGGTTTAGAAAATATTGTCGAATTTAAAATCGCTCATGTGAGAAGAACAACCAATCAGATTGTTGATTGGCTTTCTTATCTCAACATATTTCTATTGATATCGGACTTGGGTTCCCTATAATTGAAGGCTTGAATTTGACATCTTGTTGCAGAAAACGCGAGAATGGGGAGTAGGCTCTTTTCTTTGTCATGCCTATGGAAGCTGAAGCACGGGGAGAAGGAATCCACTATGGTTCTCGTTCTGCCTCCTCATTATCCATCGATGTTGAGATACCCCATCGAATCCCTAGGGGACTCGTCAAGGCAGCTCCTGGAGATCCGAAAGAGCCTCTTTAAGGTATTTGGCATGCAATGCTTTTGCATGTGCTGCCTCCATCGAGAAGGTTGTTAGGCGCCTCGAAGGTATTCAGGATGCCATCGTTGATTTTCTTCATAGCAAGGCACAAGTTTTCAACCATCCTTCCTTTGTCGATGAAGAATCTATTAGGGAGGCAATTGAAAATGCGAAATTTAAAGCCACCTTAATAAAAGATGATGTTATGAGAGATCTGAAATAGCTATATGTCAACTTTGCATAAAAGGAATGATGTGCACTTCTTGCTCAAACATTGTGGAATCTGCCTTAAAGTTGTAATCGCTTTGGCAACTGAAGAAGCAGAAATAAGATATGACCCTAAACAAGTTAACTACAAGCAGTTGATTAATGCCCAGTGATGACACTGATTTTGAAGCTATGTTGATTAGTACTGGGGAAGATAGGAATAAGGTTTATCCATGCAAAAATGGTAGCAATATGGATTGGCTAAGATCCTAACTCCTTAAATTTGTCCCAATTTCTTCATCTCTATTTCAATGTGCTCATGCACCTGAGTTATTACTTGATCGTTGGCACATCCTCCAGCGTATGGATTAGACAAGATACCCTGTCAGTAATCACCTATTCTGAAAATTCAATGCCCTTATTTTCCTTTCTTAGCCATGGGTAGTATTCTCATCTACAATCTTTTTCTCATTCCCAGCTCCTCTCTATTCTCGAATTTGCAGCACTCTGTTTTTCCCTCAGGTCCCAAATTCTTTGACCATACTAACTCCAATAATAGTAATTCTAATCAGTTCCCTACTCACTCTTCAATGCATACAACAACAAGGAGAACCCGAATGGGATTCTAGTTTCAGTCTCCATGCTTGCCCATTGCAATACTGAAGAGCTCAAGTTCGAAGGGAGCTTCTTTGTAAGAAGGCCTTATCATGGCCTCTGTGACTGAATATAAATGGAGAAGACCACTGCAACACAAATTGTGATAGATTGTGACAACAACAACATCGTTTGATATATGATCTCACCCAATATCTGGAACATGAAGACAGCATAGTATTCTCATCTACCATGTTTTTCTCATTCTCATCTCCTCTCTATTCTCGAATCTACAACACTCTGCTTTTCACTCAGGTCCCAAATTATTTGACCATACTAACACTGATAATAGTAATTCTAATAAGTTCCCTACTCACTCTTCCATTCATACAAAAACAAGGAGAACCCAAATGGGCTTCTGGTTTCAGTCTCCATGCTTGCCCATTGTAATATTTAAGAGATTGAGTTCGAAGGGAGATGCTTTGTAAGAAGGCCTTATCATGGCCTTTGTGACTGAGTGCAGATGGAGAAGACCACTTCAACACAGATTGTGATAGATTGTGACAACAACAACAACATTGTTTGATATATGATCACCCAATATCTGGAACATGAAGACAATGTGGCCATTGTTGGGATTGAAGAGTCAATTGTGCACATCCCAAATGACTTGTATTGAGGTTCCATCCACATCAACTATTTGATTGTTCCTTGAACTTCCACATCAAGTGCTTGAACTGCAACACCACCTCCTTGTCAGCTCTGACATCCAATTTTGGCTCTTTGGCTCCGCCTATGTGGCATACATTCAATCACAATGTAATGATTCCTACCACTTCCCCCAAATTGTGTCGTTTTTGTGTAATATCTCTTCCCAAACACATGCTCTCTTCTAGACATCAATATCCTTGATTTTTTATTTCTCAATTAATTTAAGGATTATGAAAAATTAATGATATCGATTTATGAGGGCCTTAACGTGAGTATTTATGAGGGGTGCTTAATGTTCACCTACCTTAATGAGTTTTTACATGCTGATATATTTTTTCAGTCTAAACATTTCCATCGATAAAGATAGAAAATTTACATGTGTAATATTCATCATCCTCAAAGGCGTTGTTAATGAAGTTCAACATTCTTCTTATGTTCCACTGAAAGATCGTCATTATCTAAAACATCAATCTCCATGAGCATTATAAAATGAGATGCAGGTTACAGAACAGTTGCCCTTGCATACCGGCATACATTATCATTGATCAATTTATACCAATGGATATTGATAGGGGGATTTCCTCATCCCCATCATGAAAAACTCTCATTGTTAAAGAGCCTGGATCTTCGCTGCATGATTTTCTAGATAATCTGTCCATATCCTGTTTTTTCTCATGGAAAATTGATCATGTGATGCAATTTTATCTCTTAGAAACTGTTTTCAATTTCCTCAGCTAATATAAGTCTATGACACAGTCCTAAAATCCCCTACCTTCTTTACCCCATTAATGATTTCATTACTAATTTTGACTCCCAATGGATGCCAATTTTATTTGTACCTTCAGGCTTCTTCTCGGGAAATAGTCATGAGTATGGTGGCTACATTTTCTCTGCATATTTATTTTTCCCTTCCCAAGTTCACATTAAAATTAAGTCTTATGATTTTTAATTGACTAGAATTCCTTCTTCTCCAAAGATTTGTAGGTTTTAATTTGAGGTTTTGTCAAAAAAAAACCACATGGACTGTTGATGATGATCTTTGTGTCTCTTACATCCCTCCTTTCTATTTTATATTTTGTCCTCTCAAATTTTTGGTATTTTCCTTTTATTCTATAGTACGTTTTGAGAGGCCCAATTTTCTTCCCTTGGAATAGGGCTTTGTTCCGAGGAACCCATAACACCCAAACCACAAAAGTGTGGAAGGTAATGGTTATCTATCACATCTCTGTTTTCCAGCCATGGCTTCAAAACTTCCTTCATGTTTACTCTTGTTGTTAATATTTTAATTGATGCTCATGCTTCTTTGGTTAAATGATAGTGGTCGAATATGTTATCGACACTTTCTGTGCATTCTCTGCATATGTATCATCCTAGGACCATACCGTGATTACCTTTCACTATTGTTAATCATTTTACTGTTCCTCACATTTATTTCATTAAATGATAGTGGTCGAAGATTTGATTTACAATTTCTATACATTCTCTGGATTGGTAGCATCCCAATCAATACCCTGCCATGATTTCCTCTGAAGGAGAATTTAGTAGTGGAAAGAATATAAAAATGTTGATATATATAGTTATGCATTCGTTATGCATTTGGAAAGAATATAAAGCATGGAAAATTTTAGGGGCTAATATTCGCAGGTGGGCTAATTTTCCATGGTTTTTCCAAAAAACAATTTGCCAATATTTTTTTATAAAAGTGATTCCCTCGAATTTTACTATATAAAATTATTTTACCTTAAAAATCACCAACATTATATAGGCAATAGATATAATATCATTATAAATTTGAATAATTTTACAAATACATCAATAAACATTTTATATTTTTCATATTAGGGACTAGTGAGATTCGCCAATTTTTTAAACTTCAAAATAATTTTACATCCCTAAAATTTTCCTTGATATAAAGATGACATGGAAATGTGATTTTGTTTGAATTTATTTTATTGATGTGATCTATTTTGATTTGGCACTACAATCATATTAGCTACATGACTAGCTACTGACATAAGTGGATCCAAAACACAAAATTATTTCAGAAGCATTTGCATAGTCATTGGGTTGGCCAGTGAAGGGGGTTGATCATTTCTTACATGATTCATGTAGCATAGAGGTTGTTTAATGGCATGAGATGTCAATTTGATGAGAAATATTCTTGAGGATGTAGTACCTTTGGTGATGGATGGAATTCCAGGAGGATTTCATTATTGAGTCGTTATCGAGGCCGACAGCATATTTAGAGTGGGGGGAGGGGAATGTTAGGCCTCTAAGTTTGAGTACCCACAAGTGCCACTAGTTGGATAAGACGAGTTGCGAGATGATATATTCATCACACATTTTGTGATTTTTATTGGATGTTTTGGGGGTCTGGAACAAGGGAATCGAGAGTGAAAAATTCCAAGTCAGCATGAGAGCACCTACACAGGGTGCCTGAGATGGCATGAGAGTGCTCGCATGGGGTGACTGGGTTGGAATGAATGCACCTAGGATGAGTCGCCCAAGAGTTAGTATGATCTCGTTGGAGAAGCCCAAGGTGGAATGAAACACTCCAATATAGAATGGATTTGCCTACATAAACACACCCAAAGAGATGGAATGATTTTAATGAGACCACACGAAGCACCCACACACAAGACAATACAACTTGGCCTAACTTGTTGATATGAAATGATTTTTAGCTAAGACCACAGGAAGTTCCCATGCATGAGATGATACAAGTCACCTGACTAAAATTTGGGGTTTCCCACATGAAATGAGATGTAATGAGCATGAAAAAATACCACACAAGTGCCCATGTTGAGATGGAATGAGTTAGCATAATCACCCAATTTCCAATTTGAATGCATGATGGAGTCATATGAGTAAAAAATTGAATGAGTAGAATGAAACGATAGTAGAGGGTTTCGAAAAAAAATTAAGGAATGAGTTTAAATTACAACCAAATGAGTAGAAGAGTAGCATGACAGTTTGCTCTACCCCTGTGATAGAGTAGTGTAATTCCAACTGAAAAAGGTGTGATTTATGAGATGAACCAAACTGAGTGATAGTCAATCAAACTCGAGATTGTGTAAGAAGTGTCATGAGGTGAGAGGAGTGGTTTTTTTGTATTTATTTTGGGCTTAGTTTGAGAAACCAAGGTTGTTTCTATTGTAAATTGAGAAGGGACAAGGGCCTTGGAAATCTTTAACCTCGCAATATTTTAATCAAAATATATTTATATATTGTTTGAACAGAGGACTGAGCGTCCCATTCTATTTATATGGTGTACTATTTTTTGACAAAATATTGTATTTATGTAACAAAAGGTTGTAGCATGATCTATATATTTGTTGATGTTATGATTGTGGACTATATATGTGGTGGACATAAAATTGTAGTTGAGCATTATACTCATGTTATTATTGAATGTTGGATTCCACACACAAAATATTTTACACGTGAATTAGAAATATAAGTGAAAAAGGTGTAGTATGGAAGTCAAGTATACATAAGTTAGTCACAACCATTGTCCTTCACTAATAACCACCTCAAATATCATATAGTGGGTGAGATAATGGCATAGAGCATGATTCTTATTTCCCTAAGTATGTTGATTCTAATTGTGTATAGTAAACTAGAATGCTAAAATAAAGAAGAATATTGTGTACAACAAGTAAACAAACTAGAAAATAAGAATATATATAACGTGTGCACTATAAAACAAAGATGAAATGTAATTGAACAATGTAGAGGAAACTAATAAGAAAATTTGTTGGCATATTAATTATTATACTCTATTTTTTATAAGACTACGCGAGTACGTTAAGAACTGGCATAAGTTAAACAACAATTTTAGCAATATAAGTGAACATATATACTCATGAAATATTAAGTAGAATTTTCAGATATGTATGATGGAAAAATGAAGATTTTCGGGTGCTAATTTTATTAAAAATTGTAAGAGTACAATAGTCTTTTTTTCCCAATGGCCGTTGGTGGTTGGGTGTATCATTTAATGTTTTTATCGTTCACCAGCTCAACATTGAATGCCACTTTCGTACACATGCTCATCCGTGATCGGTCGCCCTCTCAGCAGTGACCGTTCACCTACCGATATCGCCACATCATCAGTGCTCCGGGTTTTGAACTTCGGATGGATTCTTGACTTGATTTTCGATCCGGGCGACTCTTCGTATTTTATGTGGCTTGTCTCGGCGGATCTCCCCTGTCTTTATATCTTCTGGAGTTAGATTCATGGTATTTTCTCTTCGAGCATGCCGAATTGATATCAGGTTTTATGACTCCATTGCCGCTATTACATTTTCAAATGTACCTTGTCGCCACCATGGATCCCGGAGTTATTCATTTCTCTGTTCACTCGTTTTCTGCTGCATCGGGTAGCATGGTCCGGGTGGCCGATATTTTCTCTATTTACCAGGACATTTCATATCCATTCGATCCCGGATCTGAAGGACTCCCCGGTCCTGGCTGGAGTTAGTATGGTGTCGGATCTCCGGATCGTGTTGGGGAGCCAGATCTCCGCCAATCATGGGGTCCAATCTCATCGTTTTTCGGGTGCTATTTTGTTTTTCAGGGCTGTTCATCAAGCGAGCCTGTTATGTTGTGCAGGAGTTTTGGTATTGTCCAGGGCTGCTTTTCTTCTTCGTGTGGATCTGGCATTAGGTTTTCCTTGTCATGTGCGTACGATGTATACAAGCGAGCCTGATTTATTTTTTGTTTCTTTCTTTTCAGTTATATTTTACTTCTTTATCAACATAAATATGATGCTGTATATTTTCTCTGCTAGCTCTTTTCATTGTACAGGGATGATCACGTGGATATGTTTTTATACTATCCGTTATGTTGTTGCCATGAACATCGAATTACTTCTCTTCAGAAGTGTATTCTGGATGTATTTGGTATATGGGGTTTTCTCGTTGTTTTAAATAACAGTTTGAGAATGTATTCATGATCATGTACTGTCATATATTTTTATAAATATATACAGCGTTTTTTTCTTTCTGAAAAAAAAAAGAGAATATAGACCAGAAATCTATTCTAAAATGTTTAAGATGTTATTAAATTATACATATACATCTGAAAGACAAAAAATAAGCAAGACAATATGACTGGGAAAAATTGGATCTCTGTGATAAGATTGAATCAACAAGATGTTATGCAAAATGTGCACCATTTAGCACTGACACAATACATATCATGCCTTCTAACAACACAAAATGATGCAATAAATAAAGAACAACATTGATCAAATCAATCTGAAACTGAAACTGTTGTGCTTACTTCCTTTTTGTCACTCCTTTAAATATTATATTATCACTAAAATGGGTAAACCCTTGTAGTTATGAATAAAGTTTTTAGGGGAAAATGGCAACTTATAACTTATGCATACCTCTCCTCAGTATCATTTTCCAACCTATCCTTCTGGCCATGTGGATTATTTTGTAACCTCCTTGGGAAGTTAGAGAGTACAACTATTTTATAATTAATCTCCTCATTAATTAAAGTTTTGTTTTTAAAATTGGGAGAGAGATTTTAGAAGAAGAATTTCTTTAATTTAATTTATGTTGGTAGGTGAGGTCACCGATCATGTCTATCTTCATTAAATTTTCTCATAAATATTATTACTCCTATGAAAATAAATCATATGTAAATAGGTCATCATCTTAAATCTATGTAAATAAAACATCACATCACCCATCATAATATACATGGCCATATAAAACAACCGTGTACCTCCCATAAATAGTAGCATAATCAAAATATAACATGATAAGAAAGAAACATGTTTTCCCAAAATTTTAATGTGTACCGTAAACTATAATATGGTTGTATAAATTCAAATTGAACCATAAAAAGTAAAATAAAACCGATATATAAAGATAACTCAAGAGGCCTACTAGAACGAGCGCCCTATGCATGTTTCCTCCACTCCTCTCTTCTCCTTGTATGTGTGGGTGCATATCTTGGAAAGATATTTCTCTCTTTACATCTATCCCTAATGCACTAGTGTGGGAATGTGCAGATATAGCCTTAAAAGGTCTAATATGAGAATTGATTTCACGATAGGTCAAAAGAAATTGTACACAAGCTGAGAGAAGTCGTGCTTGAGTTGGGCTTGTTTTACTTGATGCACCATGTGCTTGATAAAGTTGAGACTGATGTATAAAGATTGTATCAGTTGCTGATGTAGGTTGATTTTGAAGTCTAATAATGTCTCTTTTTTACCACCCTTTTTGACATCATTTTCCACCTTTTTGTCATTTTTCTTTAAAATCCCAGCATATCAAGGTCAAGATCAAATCCAAAAGGTACTAAAACATCCATATTTAATTTCTTTGTTTTTAATGAAATTCTGACAAAAGTATCTTACAATTGTCTAATTTTGTACATTATGTAGCTAACAACCGATTCTGTTGGCACAGTTCATTGTTCAATAGGTTCCAGCACTCTGTAAGAGGAAAGAATATTGTCAGAAGATGAAATTTGGCTTCCATATGGCTATCCACCCACTAGCATTACGTGGCAAGACAAACAGAATGAGGAATCTGAAAGTCAAAGGTTTGGTCAAAACAGGGAATTATGTGTCACAGTTGCACATTGAAGACAAATAATCAAGCAAGCAAGGTACTTAGTTGAAGAAATATGAAATCTCATATGACTTGTTTTTTAAAACATCAAGTAATAATGAGACAAGGACTCTTAAGATATCGATCTCATAGGTGTCAGGTTTTTTAGAATTTATCGGCTTAAAACTCTTTTAAAACTATATGCATTTCCTGTATAAATAATAGTGGCCAAGACTAAGAACACAGTTCTGAATTGGTGATAAATCATTGGTGTTAATATACTCATACTATGTTCCTTTAATCTAAGTTTATGTAATCTCTTCAATGTGTGCATGAAGTCTTGATTGATCATTGATCCTACACTCTAGGAGGGCCCCCTACAAACTATGAGGTTTACATTTCAATTTTTGAATCAGGTTAGTTTACATTTTTCTTATAAGATCATTTCATTATAGTTTGCATTTCTGGTTAATTTATCATTGTTTGAGAGTACTCATAAAAACGGAAAATAACAAAATGAGTTAACAATTCAATTCATCTTTTGTCACTTATACTTACTAGCATTTCAATATTCCATGATAGTCTTAGATAAGTCATTGCAGCTTTCAAGTTTCAATTATGTTAATCGCTAGTCATTTTCAAAATTTGTTATGTTAGATTGGAAATAGAGGTTAATACACACACCTGTAATCTCTCTCGAGTAACATTTTCATTCTCATTATCTCTATTTCATTGTCATTTCCTTTTAAAATAAATTTACCTTTCATAGATTAAGATCATGTCATGAGTCTTCTCATGGAAACTAGAATAAATTTGATTTGATTTCAATTTAGTTTGCAGACTTCTTTTTAGTACTTAGTGCATAATCAATTTAATTCCACAGTAGTAGCACTAGGTTATTTTTCTGTTATGTTTTGGTTTTCCAACATTTCTTTTAAGTAATATTTGCAATATTAGATAGTTCTTTACTTTGAAAATCTCAATTTAATTAGTTTGTACTCTGGATAGAAAGAACATGTGCGTTATTAGTTTCTAATTTGTAGTTCATTTTATAATTTTTTTTTGTAAGCTTGGCAGTACCTTTCTATTCATTCATTCATAAAATCAGGTTACAACATATAATATATTCAATGGCCTCAACCTGCCCAAAGGAAACCAAGTCTATTGGCCACCGAACAACATTATAATCCATCCAAAACATTAACAGTTTAAGCCTGTCTATCCAATCCTTATATGTCATCATGTCTGTTATCCATCTATACTTACAACTACTAAAGTAAATGCTATCCAACCAGATCATCAGAAGAAAATAAAAATATTAACATGTCATCCCAGTAGTTAATCATTAGACGATTCTACTGGAGCAGGGTCTTTGGCACTTGACCCTGGAATTTCAATTTGATGTAGACCCTTAAGCTGACATTCAATTTGGGCAAGGAGGACGTTATGGTGATGGAATTGTAGTTGTATGGATTGAATTTTTCGTTGAATATATTTAAGACTCAGCTCGACCTTCAGGTGGCCCTCAAATTCCTACATTGTCTTTATGTCTTTCACCATAAGACATTTCATTAGCCAATATAGATGGACTGGTTGCTTAAATAGGATAAGTTGGCCGTGGGTATGCCTGAGGTCAAAAACCAAGGATGTCTAGTACTCAACTAGGATATCTACTACTGCTTTTGAGTTTAATTCTCTCTCCTATGGAGAAATCATGGTTTTCACCTGTACCAGGGTCCCAACACAATATGCATTCAATAGGCTTTGCATGTTTTATGCATCGGTTTTCCTTCCTCTTCGACATTTGGGTTTACTGGTCGAAGCCCTCTGTGCCTTTCCTTTTTTTCTTAGTTGGTTGTTGTCACAGCCACCGCGCCCTCGCTTATCAGTACCAAAAGTTTCCTTCACCATTCTCACAATTATCGGGCTACCCAACAACTGTGGAGCCACTTTAACCCACACGGGTGTTAAAACCCATAGTGCATGAGCCGGAGGGGTTGGCATTTTAGGCAGACCAGAAACCACACTTTTCCTTCACGTCGTGACAGTCTCCCGCAATGTTCCTCCTTCACACTAGCACCACGATCCAACAATAAATGTTTACCACTTTCCAAAGAAACCAAGAATAAAACCCAACAAGTGCTTGCATGCATCATGCAGCTCTCACCACCTGTATGGAGACATAACCCACACACAAGGCTCGATCTGACAAAGGCTTCCGGATCAGAAAATCCTTAATTGTGTCTTGCATGTGGAGGCATTGGGTGGACCATCCACTTGCCTTGCCCCGTGTATGTTTAATCATGACCTCAATCCCCATGTGGATCCTTACCCTCCTTGTACCCCGATCAGGGAGTATTTCATTTTATATTTGATTTTATTAACTTCTGCAATTAGTTTTGTGCTTATAAGAAATATTAGAATATATAGTACACATACATTTCACAAGTACACGTACCTTGGTTGACATTTAATGAAGTAAATTAAAGAAAATTAATTTACCAAACATTTTGGCGTCGTTGTCGGGGAAATGTATATAGGATTTATTCTTGTACATTATTTAGGAGTCTTTTCATTTAAATAAAATTGAAAAATGACAAAAAATTATTGATGCATAGAGAAAGAGATTCTAGGGGTAGATTTGTAAGTATATGTACGAGTTTGATTCCAACATTAGCACTCACCCTACCAAGACCTCATACTTCCACACCATCCACCTAAACTCGCATTCCATCATTTGCAGGCAAACATAAACTTCGTGAGGTACATAGATCCGAAATCCAATCTAAAGATTCACCAACTTACTCTATTGAAACTGTAGTAGAATAACCTACATCCCCAACATAAGGAGTAATATTTCTATCTTCAACTGGAGAACAACTTGTCAGACAAGAATTGGAAGTCCTTAGTGAAGAGGAAAGAAAAACTTATTTTAACATTCCATTGGAAGAAGAACCAGAGGAGGAGCTAGAAAACCCAATTGTAGAACCTTATATTAGCTCTGAAGAGTCTACAATGGCAAGGGAAGGAGAAGGAGAAGTACATAATGTGAATGATGAACTTAAGATTAAAGGTGGAAGAGGTAGAGTAGGAAATAGAGGAAGAGGTGGAGGAAGAGGTGTAAGAGGTGGTAGAGGAGAGCCAGAACCTTTTGGATTTCCCATATTAGATGAAGATACCACAACCACAATGAATAATATTTCACCCTCCATCCTCCATAGACATAATGATGTTGAAACCTTTTTTATTATTTAATAAATATGATTTTATTTTATTAATTAATAAATTTACACACAACTCTTTATTAGTAACCCTTAATACATAAAATAATAATTTATACATTACTTAGTATTCAATGGTATACCATATTTAATTATATCATTAACTTAGGACAAAAACTATCATTACATTATTTATCTTTCACATATACCTTGGTATACAATGGCCCACAATATTTATTTATGCTAAGCCGGACATCATTTGACCCAGCACACATGAGGAACATGCTTGTGTCATGTCAAACTTAATGAGATTGTCACGAATACACTGAACCTAAAGGTTTGGACCCCATGCCCTACCGATAGCACGGGTACCGCATGGATTGAGTCGTGAAGGAAGGGGCACATGGCGCGAGGACTACGTGGCGCGAGTCGGGAAGGAGGGCCCATGGAGTACCCAACGTGTACTCCATCTCAGCTCAGTCTCAATTTTAGTGGGCCATAGAAACACGGAGTTGAGTGACTTGGTAGTGGAATTTTTGCGATTTTTTTTATAACAAAGATAGCCATCCAGGTTTCATTTGGGATTTTAAAAAAAGAATCCAACGTGACATTCTTCGTAGAATTTAGACTAGCAATTGCACCGAGAGTCGTAGAATTTAGATTATTGATGATCTATACATGAGATTCATGCCAGAGTTTAAATTATTTTACAGTAGACGAAAACTTTGTGTTGTGAAATTTAAAATCAATCTATAAAATCTTTGACTTTTCATAAAAAAAATTATTGAACTACAAAATAAATTTTGCTCTGAAACATGAATGTGTCATGTTAACATCTCGTCCCACATCCTTCCTTTCCCAGCTCAAAGTTTCATTTCCGTGAGATATAAACTATATAAGAAAATACCATTTCACTCAATGACACCAACACCAACAAAGGTAAACTATGTAATAAAATACCATACCAAATTCAAGAACGAGATAGGACAATGACGTGACCACCAAAGGCTGGTGCATCGGGCCTTCTCCCCAAGTCGCAACCTATAACTAGGATCTTCATCTAAAACTATCTCTTTTTCTTCTTCCTACGCTGTGACGTCTAACTAATATCTTCATCTAAACAAAATAAATCTACAATCACACCACGCTAAGAACATTTATACTTGTAGATCATGCCTCCCTGCGCTTTAGATTGTACATAAATCATTGAGATAGAGGTGTTGGCAAAGGGGGGCAAGATGATGCATCATGTAGTTTTTCAACTTTCAAGCCATTGCAAATTAAAGCATTCGTCCACGACAACTATTTCGTCCACTGTTGCTGGGCATTCTCGTCACAGATTACACGTCCTAGAGATCTTAGTTTGGCAAATGCCTTAGCTGGCAGCTTCTTCAGCCGAGAGCACCCCCTCATATCCAGCATCTTTTAAGTTTGACAACTTATCAAACCCCGTCGGAATGTCCTTCAAGGACGTGCACATTGAAATATTAAGAAATTCTAGATGGTGAAGTTCGCAGATGGAAGGTGGAAGCATTGACAAGTTTAAGCATGAAGACAATTTCAGCGCCTTGAACTTTCTTAACTTCCCTAGGTCATCAGGGAAGTTTTGGATAAGATGGCAATTGGTGACATACAATCTCTGGAGGGAAGTCAAATTGCATATTTCTTTTGGCAATTGTCTCAAATCACTACAATGATCGAAATTAATTTCTATAAATTAATCCATTCTCTATAGTGTGCCCTAGAAACTTTATCTTAGTCTTACAGAGTTCCATTTTTTTCTTACTTAAGACTAAGCCGTTTCTTTTAACAAGCTTCATAAAAATCTTCAGATGTCTGAAATGATCTTGAAGATTTTTGGAGAATATTAGGAGATCATCAATGTATGCCAATAACCATTCTACATAGGGTTTGAAAATAGAATCCATTACCTTCTGGAACTTAGAAGGTGCGTGCTTGAGCCCGAATGGCATAACATTCCACTCATAGTGGCCTGCTGGAATGCTGAATGCAGTTTTCCACTTATCTTTTTCAGCTATGGCCACTTGCTAGAAACCGGATTTGAGATCAAACTTCGAAAACACTTTGGCTCCTGCTATCCTTCCCAATAGATCTCCTTTATGTGGGATAGGATAAGTATCATCTGCAAGAACAAAATTGAGAGGTTTATAGTTAATAACTAACCTGGGTATTCCTCTTATTTGTTCACTTCTCTTATTGACGGAGAAGCCATAGCAGTTCCAGGGACTGCTTGACTCCCTAATCAGCTTTCTCTGCAGCAGCTGATCAATTTCTTTTTCACAGAGCTCACGATATTCTTTGTTCATTGGTATGGCTCTGGATTTGCAAGGTCTGTCCGTATAGCCTTCTTTATAGGGCAGCTCAATACTATGCTGTTTGCGATGCCAGAATGCATTTGGTTCTTCTGAGCAGCATGTGTTTTCAAACTTTTTCTGTAATTCAGAAATTTGTTTCTGAATTTCTGGTGAACTCAATTTTTCTTCAATTCTGATCAAGCTCTTGTGGTCTTTGAGTTCAGCAAGACTGTCTTCTGCTTTCTTAAGCTCCTGCATGGCTTGTACCATGGTTGAGATTCTTGGTCTTGAGATATAAGGCAAATTGATTCTCTTTCCCTTCTTTTCTGGAGTGGGCATTGTAATGAAATACCCGGCCTTATTGTCTTTTGATCTCCATGAACCATGTGGTTCAACAGCTGCAAGAAAAATGTTACCCAAAATACAATCAACTGGAATATCTGCAACTGCAAACTTCATTTTCAAACAGTGAGAATCAAAACAGACCATTGCTTTTGGAATCTCATATTCTAGGACTTTATCTCCTAGTCCTATGACGTTTCTGGATGCATCAACCCAATATCTTAATGGGACAATCTTTTTTGAAAGAATGTTCACATTTGCGCCTGAATCGATTAATGCAACTACTTTGTAGGTAATTCCTTGCACACAAACATTGACTTGGACATGATGACGCTGATACTGGATTGCAAGGACTTGCATATCTCTAATCCCAAAGTCGCTATCAATTTCTCCCGCTGTAACTTCAACCTTGGGTTTTTCAGGAACAGAGTATGAAGGAGTATTATGAATAATAAAATTTGTATGTCTGCCTAAAACAATAGAAGCTGTTTCTTGTTTCCCTTTTTCTAGATTTGAAACTTTTAGTTTTAGGGCAGAAATTTCACCTTTCAGCAAGTGTATCTCCCTACTCACCTCCCCCAAAGTGAGAGCACGAACTTTGCTATCTTGGTGTTGGCGGAGATAACTTCTGGTATTTTGTTCATAAGAAGCATCAAGAAAAAGTGGCTTCTTGGTAGATTTGGCACTGGAGGAAGAACTGGAAGAAGGCTGCATGAATGCATCAAGCAGTCTATTCTTCAGATCACCATCTTCCATGGCTCGGATGTGTGAAAATATCTTCATATCATCGTCAGTAGTTTGAGCCATGAGAACTTTAACTTTTCTTGAAAATTCTTCAGGAAATTGGTCATCTGACGAAAAACCCGAATCTGAGGTAGAACACTGGCATTTACAATTGTCAGAATTAGAACATTCACAATAAGCATTAACTTGCTCAATATCAGATTCTGAAGAAGAATAATCATAACTAGACACAGAAGAAGATTGTGCTTGGGCTTGTTGTAGCATCAGTGTGTGACAATCTTCTGTTTTATGGAAAAGAGAACCACATCTGGTACATGTTACTTCAGTTTTGACTTGTTTTTTACCTTTGTATTTTTGTTGAGTTTTCTTACCCAACCCTTTCCTTGACTCTTGTGCATCAGGACACATATGAGATGTATGTCCTGGTTTGCCACAGATCCAACAAGTCTGTTCTTGCATCCTCTTCATCTTTTCACTTCGAGGATGAATGTCATGTGGTTCATAGTAATGTGTCTTAGGGGTATATTTAGAATATCCCCTACGAGCAGGCTTCGGGTATGGCTTTCTTTGAGGCTTGGAGCGCTTGAGCTCAGAGATCTTCTTGGTAGACATGTGGTAAGAATAAGGCTGACTTCTCCTGTAAGTCTTTTTGGCCTTCTTCTTTGACTTTCTTTTCTTTACCAAAGGATCATCAACTGTAATGCCATACTTACTGCAAAAAGACTTAGTACCAGGCAATCTGTTTAATTTATCAATAGATTTATTGATCTTAGAACTGGTACAAAGAGTAATTAATACTCTGGTTATGATACTATACATCTGACCCCAGAGATAGGCTTCCAAAGGTAACTGGAAAGCTTCTTGCAACTTTAGAATATCAACCAACTTTGAAGGCAAGGCTGCAAGATAAACCTGTTTCCAGAGCAGGTTTTTGGGATCTTTGACCATGAAGATTCTTTGAATCCAGTCTCTGTGAAAATCTTCATACTGGTTTATATTCCTGCATTTCAGATTCATGAGTATCATTTCATTCTGATCTGAAATGTTTGGGTCATCCCCACAGAATGTCTGCTGAATCAATGCTGTAAGAGCACCGATCATATTATTGATGGGTCTACCATCCTCATGAAACTTTATGTCTCCATTCTCATCTTTCAACACTTCTTGTTCTATTTTTTCAATAAGTGCTGGAGAAGACTCTAGCTCCCACCATCTAGCTAGAGTTCCTGTGAAACAAGCAATCAGTGTCTTGCATGCCTCAACTTCTGTTTTCCCATCTATACACATTAATTTATACTCTGTGAGCATACGATCCAACATTTGTCTTATCTGGGCAGAAGTTAAGTTGTCTATGTTCCATTCCTTATGACTTTGGTCCCAAAAGGTTTCTCTGGGAATGATCTTACCAAGGCCATTTAAGTCTGGAGGAGAATACCTAGTATATTGGGCTTCAAGAGGCTCATACACAGGCAGGACTTGATCTTCGGATTCAGACTCATGGAACAATGAGGCAATGGTGACTTTAAGCTTTGGAGACTTTGGAGCAGACTCTTTAGGGAAGAGGCTGGGAAATCTATCTACAGGTTTCTGGATTTGTACAGTTTTCCCTTTATGAAGAAATCCTGAAGGGACTGGTTTGTCTGATTTCTTTTCATCAATCTTCTGGACTTTATCAGACAAATTTGTAACAAGCTGGCGAGTAGAAATGGATTGTTCTATAATACAGTTTTCTACTTCATCAACTTTCTTCAAAGATTGTAATGAAAAATCTTTAGAAACAGAACAATTATACTGTACAGAATTTAATGCACTATTTACAGAATTCAAAGACACTTGAATTTGATCCATCTGATCTTTCACAACTGAAGCTTTTGCCACATTCTTTTCTAGCCCTGTTATGGCAGTGTTAATCCAATTTATTTTCTCACTTACTGTCTGGACTCTTCTTTCAATTCCTAAAAGATTTTCTTTCTGGACTATGGGATATGCATTTGCAGTGTTTTGTCCTTCTCCAAGGACAATCCCTTTGAAAGGAGGATCGCTGGTAGAAGTTTCTACCTTACTTCCATCTATAGCTGTCCAGGAATGGGAAGAAGAAGATGCAGAGTCTGTCATCAAAACCATAGCTGACTCTTTAGCCTTTTTCCAGGAATAGAAAGAAATCCAAGTATTTCTTTCTTCCATAAACTGTTTCCACTCTGAGGCTAATGTCTTCTTTTCTTTTGAAGAATGTGTGGCTGCAAATTCATCAGCTTCTGGGTAAGTAAACAAGTCCCAATTGATCATCTGCTTCATCCATTGAGCAGGGATCTTATGTTTCTCACAGCCATCCATTAATGTGTAAAACTTTTGTATTTCGGGAATGGATGGTTTCTTCACATCTTCAGGCATATCTTTGAATCTGCATTCAGGGATCAAGATGTCTTTTTTATTATAGTATCCAAGGCCATGTTTATCTTTAGGAGATTGCATGTTCATGAACATCTCTGTTAATCTAGGATCTTCATCTTGCAGAGTAGGAACAAGATGCATCATAAGGACATGATCATCTTCATGGGGAAAAGGAATATCAGAACATTTTGAATTTGGACAGGGGGCTATAGAAGTAGACGGAGGGGCTTCACATGTTCTGGAATTATGGTTCTGATGTCTGATAACCCATTCAGCAAGATGCTTAAGATTTACTGACTGATGGCACTGTGGACAGTCAACTTTGAGAGGCTATAAATTTACAAGCTGGGCTAATTCAAATAAAGAAGAATGTTGACAAGAAGTATTTACAAGACTAGAGCAACCAGAATCAGAAAGCTCTGGAGATATATACAGAGGAGACTTTTTACATTCTTGTTCAATTCTTCGTCTGTCTATGGTTGACCTTCTGGGAAATGACAAGACTGCAGAGGATTGACTCTCAATAATATTAGCATAAGTAATATTCTTAGCAGAGATGGGCTTAGGATTTGCCACGACCCAATGTTCAGGGAAGGTGAGATCTTCCCACTTGATAGCTTGATGCTCAACTTTCTGGTTCTTGGAGTCGGTCATGACTACGACACTTGTTTTAGAGTCTCTGCTGGGAGCATGGAGGACTGCTGGAGACAATGTGCTGGTGTGACGGAAACAACCTCTAAATTGAATGGCAATATTCTGTCTTTTTCTTCTCATATCAAATCCACTTGTTTGGATTTGCAATTGTAGAATATCGGCCAATGTTTCATCAAAAACTGATACGGAAAAATTGGGATAACAGTCAAACCAGACTGGGCCATTAGATAAAGGGGCAACAATACCTCCGATTAAGGAATCAGTATATTTATTATGTGTTAGATCTCTGATTGTTGCTAACACATATGTATCAAGACCCTGATGGGTTAGGGCTTGGATTCCTATTCTTAGGCAACCAAGATGTAAGAATTTGGTTCCTAGCTTCTGAGCTTCTGCTTGGAGTTCCTTGATCCCAGCTCACCCACGATCTACAGTACTCGTAGAGAGAAGCCAGATTCAACCTCTCAAGTACGACAGACATAATATGAGCGAATACGCGAAAGCTTGGAAGCCCGGCAAATATTGCATGCTTTGTTAAACTTGACTAGTGGTTCCTTATTCAATGGAGGCGTACTTCTCAAGCCCTCACATAGGCATACACGAAACTTTTCCAAGCTCTTCCACGATCTACAGTACTTATAAAGAGCAGACACATTCAACTTTTCAAGTACGAGAGACTTAATCTGAGTAAATAAGGCAAAGTTGGGAAGCCCGTGAAGTATTGCACTTTGAACTGTAATTGTATATAATGACAACCTTCAGCTTTGGCATGGTGCGTAAAAAGGTGCGAAGGCAGTATTGACTTGCTTCAAAGAATAGAGCCAAAATTTCCACCTCGGAAAATTGTATTTGACCCCATTGTTGCTTCTCCATTGGACCTGGAATTCCCAGAATTGTAATAGTCAGAATCCTACGTTGAAAATTAGTAAATTAAACGAGTAGTGAATTGACAAATTATTAGTCAGTTTCCAAGTAAGCCAAAAATGTATGCTCCAGGGGTGACCTGTATGAATTTGAAACAAATCGTGCCTTTGATGTTCGCTCTTTGAGAGATATCCATTTTGTAGGAATATATACTATCCTCCTTGTGTGGCATGAAAAGACGGCTGCATTGAATGGTACTGGCTACCTACCTGGAATGATGAATCTGACTCAGAAAATTCTATCCTAATTATCTCGTCAATGATAGGCTTTAGCCACACGAGCCTCTCATTCAGTTCCTTCCCCATTTTTTGCTGGAAACGATGATTTTAACAACTCCTATTAAGGTGCCTAACGCTTTGTCCACAACTGTGCCAATAAAGGGATCCATACTCGATTCCAGAAATGGAGAGGGAGCGAGGAAACGCTTGAGTTGGAAGTGCCGATAGATTCACAATTGTCCAACTGACGGGTTAAGTTACAGGGAGGGGGAGCTAACTCGTTCATAAAAAGTCTTCGACAGACAACCAGCCTGTATCAAAATCACGAGGAAGTCCATACGAATAATTGAAAGACAGAGAAACAAAAATCAGAACAGGCATATGAAGATTTTTAAAAAAGGAGAAGTGGAAAGAAAAAGATATGTGCTGTCTGGGAAAATTCTTAGAAATATATATTCGTTCTCTCATTTGCAGAATACACGAACGGAATGGAAGACAGTGTGAAAAAGGAAATCAGCCGGAAAATTGAAAGAGAATCAAGAATTTCCGCGTTAAGTGCGGTACAGAGATGAGGAAACATCGGGGAAAAGATGAGGAAACCTTAGGGAAATTATTTGATGTACACCAAACCTGCGTAAAATTCATGAGAAGTCACAGAGATGAGGAAACATCGGGGAAAAGATGAGGAAACCTTAGGGAAATTATTTGATGTACACCAAACTTGTGTACAATTCATGAGAAGTCAATGTGAGAAGACTAAATTCATGAGAAGTCAATGTGAGAAGACTATAGAAAGGGAAATGCTGATTTAGATAAGTTGATGCATATCCTATTGAAATTTTGAAGTTTGGAGTTGTAATTTGGATTTACAAAAAAATTTGCTAATTTTTATTAAAAATTTTCATTTTCAAAGTAAAAAAACAGAAATAAAGAAATAAAGAGAGAAAAAAAGACAAAACAAATTACTTTCATATTTATCAGGCTATAGACTGATTTGGGTTGTTTATGAACATTGTTAAATTATATAATTTAATGGTGGGTATATACAATAGGCTCATATTTACTAGGCTATAGGCCTAGCTGGTGTGTATATGAAAATTGTTAGATTATATAATTTAATGGTGGGTATTTACAATCCCGTTTATTAACAAGGCTACAAGTAGCGACTACCTACCTCTTAATGTAAATATAGAAATGTTACAATTTGAGTTTGACTATGTTTATGAGTAATTGTTTTCAGTGCATTGTTAATTCACTTAGTAAGAACATAAGGATAACACTTTAAAATTGGAATCTATCACGTTTAAAATGCTCAATCATAGATTAACTAATTATAAATATATTATAGTTAAAAAAATAAGTTTTTATTTACGTTAATTATAATTTAATACTTAATAAATATATATAGTAGATATTTATTTTGTTCAATCTGCCACTTCTCTTTAAATTATTTGTGCTAATAGTTTGTTTATTTATTATTTTATATTATTATGTTTATTTATTATTTTATACTATTAAATATTGAACTGCAATTGCAAAATACTCTTAATTTATATAATTTTTATTAATGTAAATTTAGTAAATTATGATAAATAAATATAATAAATTATTTTTTAAAATAAGTTTCCACTTAAATTATTATTATCAATAATTTTTTGTATAATATTTAGGTATGATGAAGTTCTTATAAATTTAATTTGCATAATATTTATACATCTTCTATACTATAATTTTTTTTTTAAATAAATATTTTATTTTATTTTTAGTTCTTGCTACTTAGTTTAATTTAATTACTAATTTATTTTGTATTGTTATTATGTAATTAGTATTGGTTAAATGTAATTAATATTTAACTTGTTTATTTATTTCAACTCAGCCATGCTCTAAAAAATTATTTTAAAAAATAATACATGTATTTATGAATTTTAAAAAAATGTACAATTAAGTAAAAGTAAGTTAATTATATAGTATATAAATTTTATTTTATTTTAAGAATGAGCTAAAATATAATGTAAAGTCATTTTAATACAATTCACATTTAAAAAAATATTAATTATAAAAATAATTAATATATGCATTAAATAATATTATTAACCATGGAAATTTAAGCTTAAATTATTATGGAAAAATTTGAATTGTAAATAGCTTTTGTTACTCTACCATGAGCTAATATTATATAGACAAAATTTATGCTATACTAGAACTAAAATTCTTAATATATTTGCTATTCAGTAATAAGCATATAAGTCAAATGTAAGGATTGTTGTGTTTTTGCTTGGCAAAATTGCTTTGTTGATTGTAAGTTTAAAATGACATATAGAGTTTTCATATCTTCCTATAATTACTAATTTATTTTGTATTGTTATTATGTAATTAGTATTGGTTAAATGCATATAATATTTAACTTATTTATTTATTTCAACTCAGTCATGTTATAAAAAATTATTTTAAAATTAAGAGTATTTTGCAGTTGCAGCTCAATATTTAATAATATAAAATAATAAATAAACATAATAGTATAATCTAAATAATGAAATTTTAAATAGCTTAATAAATTATATAAATGTAATTTTATCTTACCCAAAAAAAACATTAAAACTTATCTAATATATTAAAAATAATTTAAATTATCAAATATATTATAAATAATTTAAATTTAACTCTCAACATATTTATATTTGAGAAATTTAAAACATTCTCTACCAAAAATTAACTACAATGTACTTTTACACAATATTAAATCTATCACATAATTCATATCTACATTACCTTACCACTATATTGGACTATCTCCTATTTTACTTTAAACCTTTTGTTTTTCCATATTTACTTAATCCATATTTAATTTACATTATTGATGTTATATGAAAAGAGGAAATGCATTCACTATCCATACTTCAATGTATTTGGATCTTACCTCAAATGTAATTAATTTGTTATATTTTTTTCTAATTTTTGCTTTATAAAACCCCAAAATTATTAACCATAATTTATTAATGTAAATTGTAATGACATTAAAAACTTATTAGTAATTTAACTGCAAATATGTAATTTAATGATAATTTTAAGAGCAAAGAATATAGAAATGAGATCATCTCTTTTTTCATGTTCACTGTAACATCTTTTTAAATTTCCACCAACGTGAGAAAAGATACCAAAGATACCAAACTTTGTCCACTTATTAATTGATATACCCATTTACAATCCAGTTAACTCTGGCATACGTAAGTTTTGGGATATTTCATTAAAATTTATAGATGTGCTGACAGCCATGTCAGTATCGAACTGGTATTGTTTGCTTGTGAGACATGACTGCATTTATTGCTGACAATTTCACTTCCAGTCATATCCAGGAAAGGTGGTAAATTTAATGTAATAATAAATTCGGTGGCTTATAGTTAGGAACTTAGGACCATATTCATATTATTATGTTATATTTTATTGCAGTCAATCAGTTTGCGTATGCGTCACTGCGTGCAATGAATAGACGAAACTGACGAAACTGTACACACTCGTGATACGTTATGCATTGTATTTTTGTACTTTTTAGCACATTTTACAAAGCATTTTCCAATAACAGGTTGAAAGTATGGACCAATAAGAACTCAGAAAAATAAATTTAAATATTTCAAATAAATAAACAATAAAAAATTTCAATGTTTTACTATGGAAAATTATCAAAAAAATTTGCACATAACCAAATTAATGTCAACATCGAAAAAAACTTGATGCGTAATTAACTTATAACCTAGTAGATATTGGTTGCTACTTTCGAGTGTGGGACACAAATCAAATCCACTTGAAATTCATCCATATACATGTCATTATGGTGATAGGCATTTTCTTTGCTCAAATGGAGTGAAAAAACATTGTTCACCCCAACCAATCAAAAAATTTGTTTTCTTCATTTTTTCACATAAAAATTTGACACATGGCACAAATTGAGTGAAAATCACTTTGCATACATGGAATTTAGCCATGGCCTCTCCCTGAAGCCTTTATAGCACTGCGCCTCTGCCTGGCGCTTCTCCACGCCCGCCTCCAAACTCCCGCTCTCTGCCCTTAGAAGCCCTCAACTCGGTGCCCTTCCACAGAGTCGGAGCAGCAGCAGCAGGGGCAGTCCAAGTTGGTCGTCGTCTTCTAGATTGTTAGAGGTTCTTGCTCAGAACTCTTTGTTTTTTTTTGGTAAGATTCATTGTGATTTCGTGATTCAACATGTGCCTTGTGAGGGTTTTACATTTTGTTCTAAGTTCATTTAGACAACAACTTAACTTGAATGTTTGTGGTTGAATGAATCAAACGGAATCGCAAAAAATTGCTTCACCAACAACCTCTGTCCGCTGCCCGAGCCATGCAACACTTACCCTTGTGTGATTGTGTGGAATAACTAGAGATTATGTTTTACGGTAGAGAAAATATGAAGTCGATTAAGGCATTGAGCGCTCTCGATACTGCCTCTCTGCGGAAACAAACCAAAATCTAAAACCTGAGAAATTTCTCCTCTGAGCGCACATTTTTCTCTGTCTACGCTTATTTCAGGTAAACACGCACATGGAGACCGGGAGGTAAGCTCAGGCACAAGCACACTAAGAAGGATCAACTCATCTACAAGCTCCATGAGAAAATTACACAACTTGAATATGCACTATAGCAAGCCAATCACCACTTTGCCTGGCCACTCAATGATCAGAGAAAACTTGTGAATGAGAGAAATGCGTTGGTGTCAATTGTCAAGAAGCTTAGTCGAGATGTGGCAAAGTTGGAAGTATCCAAGAAAAAAATTATGCATTCACTTGATGAGGATGATGAAATACCTCAATATGAAGCGACCAAAAACATGACAACCCCACTACTGGGGTATACAAATCCGTTTGTCAGCTCATCATTAAGAGAATAGGCGAGTAACGATGGACTAGAAAATAAGGCTAGAAATGGACCCATAGAAACAAGCAACTCAGTTGAAGAAGAAGAGATTCATGCAGAAACTGATGCTTTAAAGCAATATGGGCAGAGGTTTTCATTGACACCCTATCTCACACCACAACGTACTCCAACACCAACACCAAAGATGATATTTGCACTGGTTCACCCAAAAGATCATCTAATGCGGTGTCTCCAAGAGGACATTCTGTATCAGGATGATATTTGTAGGTTCACCAAAAAGATCATCTATTGCGGTGTCTCCAAGAGGACATTCTATGTCAAGATATCCCACGAGGCATCCATTTGAAGCTAGAGTTTCATCTCATCATGCAAACACACCAAATTCCCCTCCCCACGAAAGAGCACTTCTAGTGCGTACTCACGAGTGGATGGAAAGGAGTTCTTCCATCAAGCTAGGAACCCAATGCCAAGGTTTGGGACGAATCATATTAATGAAGATGGGACTAGGTGCAGCTACTGGATAATTTTGACAGAATATATACCTCTTGAGAAATTTCGAACACTGCCAATTCCCAGGTATTCCTCTCTACAAAGATTGATCAAATTTAATTTTAATGGTGTCTCTAAAGGAAACCCTGGCCTAACAAGAATAAGACCGGTATGTATGTGCAATACAGGACATATAACTTGAATTTATTATGAATTGTGCAAATATAGAACAAACAACTGTATTGAACTATCTACACTTATTTGTGGTTTTAAGGAATTTTTAAACCAATGTTTTAAAATATTTATTTTTAGGAGACTCCAAATTGTTTACCAATTATAGAAAACTAGAATTTTCATGAAAATTTGATGCTATGGTGTAAAGGAATTTGTAAACCAAAGTTCTATTAATTCTTAGGAGACTCCAAATTTCTTATAAATCATCTTGATGGAAAAAATCGGAATCCTTCATGAAAATTTGATTATTCATATATCATGGATATGACTAGTTCTAGAAACAATTGTGGAATGTTGAAATCAGAATCCAGGTTAGGTTTAGAAAATATTGTGGAATTTAAAATCAATCATGTGAGAAGAATAACCAATCAGATTGTTGATTGGCTTGCTTAGCTCAACATATTGTTGTTGATATCGGACTTAGGTTCCCTATAATTGAAGGCTAGAATTTGACATCATGTTGCAGAAAACACGAGAATGGGGGGCAAGTTCTTTGCTTTTTCATGCTTGTGGAAGCTGAAGCACAGGGAGAATGGAGAGGAGAAGGAATCCATTGGGGTTCTCATTCTGCCTCCTCATTATCCATCGATGACGAGGTACCCCATCAAATCCCCAGAGGACTCGTCAAGACAGCTGCTGGAGATACGAAAGACCCTCTTTAAGGCCTTGTTGTGTTATTCAACAACCCCCATTATTTTAGCATAGTTACCTTAGAAAAATAATGGGGACTGTTTTATAATTTTTAGACTAAAACAAATAAGATCCTTAAGTAATTCATTTATATAGAAATAGGAATCAAAGGGGGTAAAAACCTTGAATTTTAGCCTTAAAAAACACTTGAGCGGAGAATGTTAAGAAAATCGCAATATCGCAATGAAACACATATGGCTCCTAAAAATCCACTCAACACATATTGCGACGTGAAATACATCAAAGCGCTTTAAAAGTAAAAAAGAATTTTCTGAACAAATTCTATAAAAAAGATACTATGAGACCCACTTCTGCCACATAGGAAAATCGCAAATCGCATTTGGTAGTTTTATCCCCCACGATCTTAAATTCATCCTCCACATTTCTCCAATGCGATATACTCTATCGCATCGCACTTTCGCTTCATGACCACTCTTTCCCTTTATCCATTTTCGTGGATATTGCGATTGCGATATCGCAATCGGCAAAAGGTAGTTGATCATAATTTTACAAGGATTCACACGTGAATAACACTGCGATGCTCCATATCTTGTTTAAATGCTCGAATGATTACACGGGCACATCAACCCATACTGACCATTAATGACATAACTTAAATGGTTTTATAGCCCATGCCTCCAAAAATGTTTTGACTAGAAGAAGCATTGAATTCATGTATTAACCGTGTGCCAAGTTTCATTCGTTTGATTATTTCAATTATTACAGTACTTTCGTATTTGTGAATCAAAACTGCCTTGTTCTACTTATCATTCTTCATTTTTCACAGGTGAGTCCAAGTAAACCGAGCTCTTTGGAGATGCCGAAAGCTGTGAAGAAAGCTAAGAAACCTATGGAACTTGTAAATCCTGCACCTGTTATAAGTGAAAGAACATAAATGCTTCCTCTATTTACAGGCACAACATGCGGGCCGCAAAGTTGTTCTTCCTCCTGGGAAGCAATGTATAAATTATTTGAGGATGAAAAACCCCATAGGGTTCAACGGAAAGTTACTACTTATGCTTTTGATTCTTCAGAAGCTACTTTAGAAGAACTGGCCAATTATTTTATGCATCAAGTTGTTGGGCGCCTTAAAATTCTACCATATACTGATATGGTAAGATGGATAATCAACAACCTCGACATTGGGGACAAAACTTTCTTAACCAACAAAGGGACGATGATAAGTTATTTTAAAGAAGAAGACTTGAAATCGATGTATCACATTCCAGACCCAGAAAAGGTCTACGACAAGGAATTTCTGGTGCAATTTGCTAACGAGAATGAGTTGAAGTCAAATCCATTCAAGAAATGGAGAAACAACCCAAATAAACACAAAAATGTTGATAAGGGTATGTATTCTACTAACTCCCTTGCTAGTCCTTACTATTATGTTTATACAATGATGTTTAGGCTCTTTGGTGAGTCTGATACTACCAAATATTCAGTTGAATGGGTTCGCCTAATGGAAGCTGTCGCAGATTCTTATATTATGGATTGGGGGACCATTTTGTCCAAAAATATTGCTACTCAAATTTTTGAATATATGTAAAAGCATTCTACTCCCTCCAAAAATTCCCCCCTAGTTTATATGAGTGCTTATATCATGGAAGCTGTATGTTTCACTTCATATTTTCTAGCCATGAGTTGGAATTGGAATACCCATGACCCTCTCCCCATTCATGTCTATCATAGCATGTTATGGGAGTCAAAATATGAAAACAATTTTTATAAAATCTTCCATGGAGTTATGTTCCCTTTTCTTCAATCCGTGTTCAATGAGAAAGCCCCCAAGTTGTCTAAAGAAGCTCAAGCTGACTTCCCTTCCATTGGAAAATGGTTTGGAGAAGAATTGTTTACCTATGTCAGAGTTTTTGGGAGCCTGGCTCGGCCGCATGTTTTACCATTATATCTTCCATAGTAAGCTTCTTGCGAGAGAGGTAGCTTATCAAACTATTGGAAACAGATTAACTAAGTTTCTAAAGGAAGCTAAGAAAGCATGACGGCCCTCATTTCCAATTCATTGTAGTGTTTACGCCTTGGACAACTATAAACATGCATGATTAGAGGTCAACCAAATTGAATGTTCGAAATTTTTTACATTCCAAACAGGAAATACGCCCTGAATCAAGTTGCCAATGATTTTACCACTCAAATTAAAAGCATACATTTTGTACATGAGGATGATGAGTTCGATGAATTGTTTGAGTCAGTCGACACTTACTCTACAATTCAAAAGTTAGCAGCGCTACGCCTCCATCCACAAAAATTGTCAAAGTTTAAGCAATACAGGAACAAAAGATTGGAAGGGATTTATTTGAAAATGCTAGAAGTATCTCAACCCATAACACAGAAGGAAAATGAAAAAGAATAGACACCTAAGGATACTAAAGTCCTTAGTAAAACCGAAGAAGATAAATCTGCTGAAGTTCAAACCATGGATTTATATTTCCCAAGTAATTTAAATGATGTCTGGAAGGAGTTTAACCAGAAAATCCAAGGAGACCAAGAAGTGATGATTACTAGTCATCAATAGCTAGTGAAAACACCTCAAAGAAAAAGTCAAGATCCGTTTTCCGTTGGGCCATCTGACAAGGTAGTTAGCACAGAGCAAGTGGAATTCATCTTGGCCTTCCCTACTACATAAATTGTATTGAAAATTGAGGAAATACCTGCTCTGGATATATTATATAGTCTGAAACATAAATACGTTATGAGAATACAAAGAAAAAGAAGAACATAGAAATCTCAACTCCTTGTTCCAGTAGATGTTTCAATGGATATAGTCTGGAAAGATTCACAAGAAGATCCTTGTCAGGATCTAACTCGTCTGACCCAGTTCACAGGAGCCTATGCACCTGCAACTATAGATAAAGCTTATGAGGTTCAACAATTGATTAAAGAAAAGGATGAAAGAATCAACCAATTAGAACATGAACTACAGACAGAGAAGCAGAACATTAACCAGAAACTACAGGTACAAGTATCGCAGCTCCAAGAGAGCATTGATCAATTTAAATTACAACACCAAAGTGAAATCAGTTCAAAGGACACTCAAATTCATCAATTTCAGTTTACTGTTGAGCAATTGAAAGATAATCCAAAGATAGATTAATTTAGAAAATAAGCACTAGAATTGAATACCCTATTGGCACAGCAACAAGTTATTTTTTGTCAAAAGTTGTCAAATATCATTGATTTATGTGAGCAAAGCAATTCACTGATGAATCAAATAACAGACCAAAGAATCAGTTTCAATGAGATTGATGAAAAAGTTTCACAGTATGCCACTTGGAAGGAGACTGTTGATGGCTGAAAGGCCAATTTTCCTAGGATTGAATCTAAAAAGGAAATAGTATTTACTAACTGAGACATGCAATTGAAACATGCTGAAAGGGCCATATTTAGAGCTAGAGATGTGGCTAATAATATTGTTGAAACAGTCAGTTAGAATCTCTTCGCTTCCAATCTTATTGATAGATTCCCTCCTAGTTCACTTCCTATTGTGAAAGATATGATAAGGAAATGGCAATAAGTTTCCAAGGTCAAAGAGGAAAACATTAGAAAGTTGGTAAATCCACATAGCCAATGGCTCATGTTGCGTTGTCTTACATATACTTCTTCCTATATGTTGCCTCCACTTTCAGATGTGGTTTTCACTAGACAATTGTGCATTAGGCCAGGCCAACCCCCCGAGGGGCTGATGAGACAATAGGACAACCTTGAAGCAAGGCACCCCATTAAATTATGTTTCTGTTTGATTTTTACTTAGTTTAAGGAGATTTTTTTAAACCTCATCAGATTTTATTGCAATTACTTTTTTTAAGACTTTATATTTTATTATATAAACTCCTTCATGTCTTTTAAGAAGGGGTCCTAGAATTTTGAAAGGAAGACTTTACAGAAGTCACACTTTTGTACTCTTAAATTGTTCTTAATAGAAAGGGTTGGACCAAATATTGTTTTTCAAATGAGAAGAGTTAGCATATACATGGTACTTTTATCCTATATTTTATTTTTTTGTTCCAAATGAGAAATGGTTATTTTTTTCTTATGGCGTTTTGTTTTATGTATCTATCTAAAAACAGTTAAGCATTAACACACTTTTGAACATGTTAGATTGTTATCTTTTGGTACATATTCAATACATGCAGTAAACAGATGCGATATAGTCGTATCCAATTGATTTAATTAACTATTTAATTAATTCAATTAATTCAAATTGTTTTCATATCTCTAAGTGTTTGTATAGCCTTTATTCGCATTCGCTGAAATATCATCTATATAAATAGCACACAGAGAATAATTCATCTCAGGATAGATATAGATATGTATATTTATTTACTTCAAGCTTGTTATCACCCCCATCTACCAAGTTACATTAAGTTATAATACCATCCATTCACCCAATTATAATTCACTGGGAAATTGGTCCCATAAATCCAATCGGAGCCACCATACCAAACGGATAAGGGATGGTTTTTAAGTCCCTGACCGGGTGGTTTTCCCTGATGTTGTTGCACCGATTTTTGGGGCCTCAAAATTTTTGGCGATAGAAGGAGGGCCTCAGACTATGAATGGCACAAAATCTCAATCCAAAAAGCAAATACCATCAAAAGAGTCATTCTCCCTCCAAGTATCCTACAACTTTTAGTCCTGGTTCAAGATCACCTAATCTTAGATCATAAGTTGGTCAATCTCCCCCCAAGTCTCCTAGTTTGATTCCTAAAGAAATCTCTTTGGATTATATTCCAGAATCACCTGAAGTACAAACCTTAATAAAGAAATTGGAAGAAATTTCTATTTCGGCATAGAAACTTGTACTTTCTGAAGCTTCAGAAGGAAGTGTTACTTCAATATTTGAAGGCACTGGTGTATTAACCCATTATAAGAGTGAAAAGCTCAGAATAATCCCTTTTGAGTTTCCTCTCCATTCTTAACGTACTGAATATCCAATATTCCAGACTCAATCATCTACTAGTGAGATTCAATCCTCTTCTACCCCTCAAACTCCATTTATTCCTCCTTGTTTTACATCTTCTCAAACAATTTCTTCCTCAACTCATATTTCTTCTTCACCCAAAGCTACAAGTGATGCCTCAAGTAGTATTAGTTCCATAGTTGTTTCTTCTACACCCACATCCACTACTGGAACTACTTCTTCCACCCCAAATCCTTTTTTAGGGAAAACTAATCCTCCATTTCACACAATGGCAGCAAGACCTTTGACGAATCCTGGAGCTGTTCAATTACCAGGTCCTCTTCATCCTTTACCTAAACATCCAGAAAGATGGTTTCCTAAGTATAATCCAGATGATGGTCTACCTGCAGAAGAACATCTCCATAATTTTACGCTTGCCATGAATCTTAATGATGTCACTGAAGAAGATTGTGTAGCTAGGTTATTTCCATATACTTTTCAAGGATTTGCTGGATCATGGTATTTTTCACTACCATCAAGCACTATTACCAACTGGGATATTTTTGAAGAAAAATTCCTTACTAAATTTGGTGATGATCATACTACTGCTACTCTTATCAATGACCTTTCCAATCTCAAAGCAAATGCAGGGGAAAATATAAAATAATTCAACTCCAGATTTAATAAACTACTCAATAAAATCCCAACCAGATCTAAGCCTAGGGTAGATGTACAAATAGAATGGTACATATCCTCTCTTCATTCTAATATTTATATTTTTTTAGATAGTGTGAATAAGGCTACATTGGTATAAAATATGAAAGAAGATCTTTCTGTTGAAAAGAGAATTCTTGCCTTATAAAAGAAAACTGAACAAGAGGAAAGAAAAACTAAAAAGGTTTCATTTAAGGATCAATCCAAAAAGAAAAAATCTAAGGATCCTTATGATCCTGAGGGATTACAAAAGGTTCTCAAAACTGTGTCGAATGATTTGGTCGAAATAAAGAAACAAGTAGTTGAATATTCTTCGAATAAACCTTTTAGATATTTTAAGAAAACTCAAGCTTCCCAACCTACAAATGTAATCTTGAATGCTAAATCAGATCAAGACGAAGATTAGGATGAAACAATATCATCCACAGAAGAATCACAAGATGAAGAATTAGTCGAAGTTCATGGATTATGGGACTTTATTCTTCCAACTTCTGACAATGAAGATGAACATGAGGCACTCCCAGTTAACACTATTAAAAATTATATTGACCTCCCTCAGTCTCCTCAAAAGCAAAAGTCTTCATCCTCTGTTGCTAAGGATAAAGTTGTTAACAAGACTAGAACTCTTTCTCCTCAATCAAGCCCAAATTCTTCTATTCTTCCATATACATCCAAGACACTAGTTTTCTTTGATACTATCGAATATAATATAGTGGAAGATATGAAGAAGTTGAAGGAAAATATCTCCATACATGAGTTGAGAAAATTAAAATAGCAACAAAAAAATTATACTCAAAGAGATGGATGCAGTTCCTGCCTTGCCCTTACCTACACCTATTACTTCCAAAGCTTCAAAAGGAGTTGACAAACCTCCTAGTGATCCACCTAAAACAATTTAAGCAAATGATGATATTCTAATCAGAGACAGATCTAATTCGCATACTCCTCCCTTCCTTTTGACTTTTGAAGTGATCAACAAAAATGTGCATAATTATTTAACTGACTCTAGAGCCCTTCAAATATCATGCCATATTATGTTTTCTTGAAGTTAAACATTTCTCCTCAAAAGTATGTAGTACACATTGTGCAATTAGACAGAACTAAAGTTAAGGTATTGGGAGAAATGAATTTAGTCCTCATTAGACTAGCATCCAATTCAAAAGTTCATCAAGTGATTGATATTTTGGTTGTTGATATCTATGACTTTTACGGTTTAATCCTAAGTAGAGATTGGTCAGAAAATATTCATGGTTATTTTTCCACTAATTGGTCTCATATGTGGCTTCCCTATAATGGTAAGCCAAATCAAATCTGAGTAGACTATGAAAAACACATGAAATACTCAGTAACCGAATTCAAAGATGAGAATGAACCGATGGATTTTACTAATAACATTCTCGGTAATTACTCTGCTAAATATTTTTTGGGAAATTTTAATGCTTAGAAATCTCCATTTCTCACCAACTTAGTTAATTCTCAAGTTGAAATTTTTTCTCAGTCAGACTCTTCCAAATGTATAAATATCATAGATAAACCTTGTATTAAAATTTTGTTTTGGACATTATACTTTGATGGATAAAAATCTAGTGAAGGTGCAGGATCTAATTGTATACTACTCAATCTAAAAGGAGAAAAGACAATGTTGGCATGCAGGTTTGAATTTGAATGCACAAATAATACCGCAGAATATGAGGCACTGGTCCAAGGCTTATACAAAGAAATTGACCTTGGTGTCGAATATCTCCAGTTATATGGTGATTCTGAAATAATTATCAAACATATACTATACACTGTATTTCTGGTCATCTTAAACATTATCAGTGATTAGTACAATCTCTTACCACACATTTTATATCATTCAATATCTCATATGTTCCAAGAATTCAAAATGTAAGCGCAAAACTTCTAGCTAATGTAGCATATAGACTTATCCCTTCATGGGATTATAGTCCAGATAGATTTTCTATAGAATTGATTTTTTTCCCATCTATTCCTGATAATATCACTAATTGGAGAGTATTCAATGATGATGAATATGTCATAACCTTTCTTACATCAGAAGGGTCATATGATCATCAATTAATTGAAGAAGATGAACATGAAATGGAATTAGAAACCTGAAGAGAATTTCATACCTAAGTTTGTGGTTAAGCTTGAATATCTCTATGATCTCAGTGACAGGTTCCAAAAGGTTACTAATTCTAAATTGCGAAGTTCAACTTTGAGGTTTGAACTAGTAAACCTTGGCACAGATCTCAATCCTCAGAATATTAACTTAAGACTTGGCATTTCTTCTGATGAAATATTAGCCTTCATTCACTTACTAAAGAAATAAAAGAACGTCTTTGTGTGGAAATATGAAGTTCTCAAAACGTATGATACCTCCATCATCCAACATACTATCCCAATGACATCCAATGAAAACCCTATACAACAAAATTTAAGGAAAATTCACCCTGATCATGAAAGTAAAATCAAAAGTGAATTGAATAAAATACTCAAAGAAAATATCATCTTCCCTATTAGGCATTCAAAGTGGGTCTCAAACTTAGTCCCTGTTAGGAAAAAGAATGGTGATATTCGCATTTGTATATATTTTAGGAACTTAAACAAATATTTCTTAAAAGACAATTTCCCATTACCTCCGATGGAACAAATTTTGCAATTAGTTGTTGGATGTGAATTAATGTCTTTCCTTGATGGATTTTCAGGCTACAATACGATTCTATTTCATCTTGAAGATAGGTTAAAGACTACATTTAGAACTAAATGGGGCACTTATGCCTACCAGAAAATGCCTTTCGGCCTAATCAATGGAGGAGAAAATTTTCAAAGAGCAATGGACATTGCTTTCAGAGGATTGATAAATAAAACATTGGTCGTATATTTAGATGATATAACCATTTATTCCAAGAAAATAAGTGACCACTATCATGATCTTAAGAAAATCCTTGAATGTTGTTTAAAATATGCAATTTCTCTAAATCCAAAAAAGTCTTATTTTGCTTTAACTGAAGGTAAACGTTTAGGATTTATTGTCTCAAAAGAAGGAATTTGCATAGATCTAGAAAGGATAAATGAAATTTATGAACTCTCTCATCCCCATAAAAGAAATCCATGCAGTCCTTTATAGGATAGATAAATTTTGTCAAAATATTTGTTCCAAACTTTTCCCAAATTGTTTTACCATTGCAAGTAATGATTAAGAAAAATGCACACTTCAAATGGGGACACAATGAAAGAGAAGCTTTTGATATAATCAAGCAAGCTATCATTGATGCTCCTTCTCTGACTACCCCAGATTTTTCTAATCATTTCATTTTGTATACTTTTGCATCTAAAACATCTTATGCTATTGTGTTAACACAAATCAATGATCAAAATATTGAAGAGCCCATTTATTTCTTTAGTTAAAATCTTCAAGGTGCTGAACTAAATTATTCAAAGGTGGAAAAACAAGCATTTGTTGTTTACAAATATTTAAATCATTTTAGACCTTTTCTCTTAAAGATACACACCAAGGTAATAGTTCCATTTTCGACAGTAAGGCAACTACTTATTCAAAAGGAACTGGGAGAAAAGAGAGTAATTTAGGTAAATTCTCTGCGGGAATATGAAATTGAAATAAGACTAGCCAAAATCATCAGAGGGAAAGGTCTCTGCATATTACTATCTGAAGCATCCAACATATCAAATGATGAAGATTAAGGTAACACTGTACACATTGCTGAGGTAAGCCTGAATGACTATGAATCATAGTATGTTGATCTTATCTTTGATTTAAAAAACAGATATGCTCCTATAGAACTCAATTACAAAAGAAAAAGAGCTTTATGATTTAAAGATAGTCAATATTACATCATAGACAATGTTTAATTTAGAAATAACTATGACTCCGTACTACTAAGATGCCTTGAGAATTCTGAAGCACATAGGGTTTTGCAGGAACTCCATGATGGACCCGCATGTGGAAATTTCGGAGGGGATAACACCACACCTAAGGTCCTTCATGCAGGATACTACTGGACCACACTGTTTAAAGACACTCACGCATATGTGAGGAAATGTAAAACATGCCAAAATGCTGCTGGAAGACAAAGAAAACCAACCTTACCCTTGCAGCTAGTCAACATTGAGCAACCTTTTGAGCAATGGGGATTGGATTCATAGGTGAGATTGTTCCTAACTCATCCAAACAGCATAAAGACATTCTCACTGCAACATATTACTTTACTAAGTGGGTGGAAGTTGTTTCACTAAAGGTAGCTAACTCCGAGGCCATTATGGAATTTATCGATCAATTCATTATTACTAGGTTTGGCTTGCCTAATGCACTTATGTTTGATAATGCATCTTATTTTTCAAGAAATAGTATGACTGAATTTTATCTCAAAAGAGGTTTTAAACTTAAATATTCTGCTAACTACTATCCCCTAGGGAATAGTTTAGCAGAATCAACAAATAAACATATCATAACAATCAGAAAAAGGACTATTGATCAGAGCCAGAAAAATTGGCACAAGTCTTTAATATTTTCACTATGGGAAGATAGGATTAATCATAAGGCCTCTATAGGAATTTCTCCATTCAATCCAGTTTATGGGAAATAAGTTGTAATTCCATCAAAATTAGCTCTTCCTTCATTAGCCCTAGTTAAATTTATTGAAGTGCCTTCTTCTTCCTTACAATTAATAATGTCTTAGATCCTTAAACTAGAAGAGGAAAGGGAAAAAGCCAAATTAAATCATGCTCGACACCAACATATGGTAAAAACTTCTTTTGATGCAAATTTTGTTTCCCCAAAAACATTTCAAGTTGGAGAGCTCGTCCTTAAGTGGGACAAGGCACATGAGGAAATAGGTAAGCATGCCAAATTCCAAAGCCTATGTGGGTTGGACAATTTCAAATCATAGAAGAAATTGGCCCATCAACCTTCATGTTACAAGATCTTCAAGGGAGAAAAGATTTTCTTCTTGTCAACGAGTTGATTTTGAAAAAAATCTTTTCTTAGGAAAAATTTTTCTTCTAAATGTATTATATTTATACTTTTACATTTTTAGGAGAATATTGTTTGATTACATACTTTTGGTTTTTCGCAACAAATCTGAATTATTTTATGCCTTTTTATTTTTGAAGAATAAAAATTCTTGAGGAAATAACTACAAAACTTGAAAATTGAACGAATACTATACAACTCTGAAATCTTTTTCCATTGAAATTGTAAATTTTATAAGCCTAAAGTTTGTAAAGTATTTTTACTTACTATCAATCAGAAAAGGTCCATCCTTACAAAATAAAGACTTGTTGTTACTAAGCATCTTTAACTCTAAATTGTCCTCCAAAACTCTTAAGGAGTCAATGATTCTCCCCATCCATTAATTATGTTTTTTTAGAGTGTAATTCAAAAATATAAAAAACTTAAGAGGATAAGTGGCCTCATCAAGAGCCTTCTTACCATGATCATAGGTAAATAATAAACTAACATTACCACTACTGCATATCAAACTAGGGTAATGGCTCATAATTATTAAATAATCATAAGACAAGGGGTCTTATCATGAGCCAGCTTGTTCAGTTCAATTATAACCATTGAATGGCATTGTCACTTTTTGGTCATCAAGCCAGGAAAATTACTTTTTAAGAACAAGAAAAAACAAGTTATATGATTAAGGATTTATCTCAACAAATTATAATAATAGATGGATGGGATACTGAATCATTGATGGTTAAAAGGTAACCTTCTCGAGCCTATGAATTCCTGCTCGCAGCAGTGGCTCTACCTACGACAAAAGGAGTAAATCAAAAGGCTAAGCTACAAAAAGACACTTACTTTATCTTTTAAAATATTTGATGATTGATATATAGGAATGAAGATATTTATTTATGAAAGGTTTCTGAAAGAATATTAATAAATATGCGTTCTTTTATTTAGAGTAATTTTATTCATTCAAACATTTCAAAAACAATTTTTTTTTTCCATAAATGATTTTTACTTATTTAAATATACTAAGAAATTATTTTTCAGAGATAACTGGTTCTTCCAATGAATTGCCAATTGTTGTTCTATTAAAAAACCCCCATTATTTTAGCATATTTACCTTAGAAAAATAACGGGGACCCTTTTAAAATTTTTAGAGTAAAACAAATAGCATCCTTATGCGATTCATTTAAATAGAAATAGGAATAAAAGGGGGTAAAACCATGAATATTAGCCTTAATAAACACTTGAGTGGGCTAGGAAAATCACAATATCACAATCATAATATCGCAATGAAACACATATGGCTCCTAAAAAGCCACTCAACACATATTGCAATGCGAAATGCATCAAAGCACTTTAAAAGGAAAAACCATTTACTGAACAAATTCTATAAGAAAGAGACTACGGGACCCACTTCCGCCACGTAGGCAAATAAAAAATTTCAAATCGCATATCCCGATGATCTTAAAGTCATCCTCCACATTTCCCTAGTGCGATATACTATATTGCATCACACTTTCGCTTTGTGACCACTCTTGACCTTCATCCTTTTTTGTCGATATTGAGATTACGATATCGCAATCAGAAAAAAGTTATTTGATTGGCATTTTACAAGGATTCATACACGAATAACACCACGATGCACCATATCTTGTTTAAATGTTGGAATGATTACATAGGCACATCAACCCATACTGACCATTAATTCCATAAATTAAACGATTTTATATTCCATGCCTCCAAAAATGATTTGACTACAAGAAGCATTGAATTTATGTATTAACTGCATGCCAAGTTTCATTCGTTTGATTGTTTCAATTATTACGGTAGTTTCATATTTTTGAATCAAAACTGCCTTGTTCTACTTATCATTCTTCATTGTTCACAAGCAATTCCAAATCAACAGAGCTCTTCAGAGATGTCGAAAGCTATGAATAAAGCTAAGAAACCTATGGCACATGTAAATATTGCACCTACTGTAAGTGAACGAACAAAAATGCTTCCTCTATTTACATACACAACATGTGACCCACAAAGTGATTCTTCCTCCTGGAAAGCGATGTATAAATTGTTTCAGGATGAGAAACCCCATAGGTTTCAATGGAAAGTTACTGTTGATGCTTCTGATTCTTCAGAAGCCACTATAGAAGAAGTGGCCAATTATTTTCTACACCGAGTTGTTGCGCACCCTGAAATTCTGCCATATACTGATATGGTAAGATGGATAATCGACAGCCTCAACATTGGGGACAAACATTTCTTAACCAACAGAAGGACGATGATAGTTTATTTTAAAGAAGAAGACTTGAAGTATCACATTCCAGACCCAGAAAAGGTCTACAACAAGGAATTTCTGGCGCAATTTGCCAGCGAGAATGATCCGAAGTCAAATTCGATCAAGAAATGGAGAAACAACCTGAATAAACACAAAAATGATGATAAGGGTATGTATACTACTGACTCCCTTGTTGATCCCTACTGTTATGTTGCTGCAATGATGTCTAGGCTCTTTGGGTAGCCTGATACTACCAAATTTTCAGATGAACGGGTTCCCCTAATGGAAGAAGTTATAGATTCTTATATTATTGATTGGGGGACCATTTTGTCCAACAATATTGCTACTTAAATTTTGGAATATAGGAAAAATCATTCAATTTCTTCCAAAAAATTTCCCGCATTTTATATGAATGTTTATATCATGGATGTTGTATGTTTCACTTTAGATTTTTTAGCCATGCGTTGGAAATGGACTACCCATGACCCTCTCCCCATTCATGTCTATCATAGCATGTTATGGGAGTCAAAATATGAAACCATTTTTATAAAATATGCCATGGAGTTATGCTCCCTTTGTTTCATTCCGTGTTCAATGAGAAAGCCCCCAGGTTGTCTAAAGAAGCTCAAGTTGAATTCTCCTCTATCGGAAAATGGTTCGGAGAAGAATTTGTTACCTATGTCAAAGTTTTTGGGAGCCTGGATCAACCGCATGTTTTACCATTATTTGTTACATATAAGCTTCTCACGAGAGAAGTATCCTATCACATTGTTGGAAATAGATTAACTAAGTGTCTAAAGGAAGCTAAGAAAGCATCATGGCCCTCATTTCCAATTCACTGTGGTGTTTATGCCTTGGACAACTATAAACATGCAGGATTAGAGGTCAGCCAAATTGAATGTTTGAAATTGTTTACAATTCAAAATAGACAATACAACTTGAATGAAGTTTTCAATGATTTTACCACTCAAGTTAAAATCATACCTTTTTTACATGAATATGATGAGTTCAATGACTTGTTTGAGTTAGTCTACACTTACTCCGCAGTTCAAAAGTTGGCAGCGCTACGCCTCCATCGACAAAAATTATCAAATTTTAAGCAGTACAGGAAGAATATTGGAAGGGATTTCTTTGAAAATTTTAGAAGTATCCCAACCCATAACATAGAAGGAAAAGGAAAAATACCATGCACTTAAGGATACTGAATTCCTTAGTAAAATTGAAGAAGATAAATATTTTGAAGTCCAAACCATGGATTTAGATTTCCCAAGTAATTTGAATGATGTTTGGAAGGAGTTTAACCAAAATCTCGAAGGAGACCAAGAAGAAATGATTACTGGTCATCAAAAGATAGTGAAAATGCCTCAAAGAAAATGTGAGGACCCATTTACTGCCTCACCTGTTTACTGTTGGGCCATCTGACAAGTTAGTTAGCACAGAGCAAGTGGAATTCATCCTTGCCTTCCGTGCTACAAAAATTGTACTGAAAATTGCGGAAATCCCTCCTCTAGATATATTCTATAGTCCAAAACATAATTCTGTTATGAGAAGACAAAGAAAAAGGAGAACAGAACAATTTCAACTCCTTGTTCCAAGAGATGTTTTCAATGGATATAGTCTGGAAAGATTCACAAGAAGATCCTTCTCGGGATATAACTTGTCTGACCCAGTTCGCAGGAGCCTATGCATCTGCAGCTATAGATAAAGCTTCCGAGGTTCAAAAATTGATTAAAGAAAAGGATGAAAGAATAATCCAATTAGAACATTAACTACAGACAGAGAAGAAAAACGTCAACCAACAAATCCAGGTACAAGTATCATAGCTCCAAGAGATAATTGATCAATTGAAATTACAACACCAAACTAAAATCAATTCAAAGGACACTCATATTTGTCAAACCAGGAGGTAACTCCTCAAATCAGAATATGTTATTGAATGAAGAATGAACATGCATTTATACAGGGAGGTGAGGCTATTGGGATTCATCTCCCAATGACTATTGACCTTCCTTATTTCCCAATATTATTTATTATACAAAATTAAATATCCACACCCATCCCATAGGATTAGGTGTCAACATTCCCCCCTTTAATCCGAAGGGATGTTGGTGAGCCCAAGCATCGATCTAAACTTTTCAAACTTTTCTCTTCCAAGTGCTTTGGTGAAGATATCAGCAGTTTGCTCATTTGTGGAACAATGATGTAGATGGATGGTTTTGGCCTGAACATGATGTCTAATTAGATGGTACTTTGTATTGATGTGCTTTGTTCGATCATGGAACTTTGGGTTCTTGGCCAACTTTATTGTAGAAGTGTTGTCGATCATGAGTGGTGTGGAATTGTAATGAGCCATCTGCAAATCTTCCAAGATTTTCCGAAGCCACACAATTTCCTTTGTTGCTTCAGCTGCTGCCACATATTCTGCCTCGGTCGTGGAATCTGCTGGAACTGACTGCTTGCGTGATCTCCATGAGACAACTCCTGATCCAAGACTCATGGTGTAACCTGTAGTAGACACCCCTATTTCTTTGTCACCATCAAAGTCTGAATCAGAGTATCCAATCAAGCTGAAGTCGCCTACCTGTGTATATTTGAGTCCAAAGTCTTGAGTCCCCTTCAAGTACCTTAACACTCTTTTTGCAGCAGACCAATGTCCTTCACAAGGCTTTTGCATGAACCTTGAGAGGATTCCAACAGCAAATGAAATGTCAGGTCTGGTGGTGGTCAGGTAGATAAGACTTCCTACAAGCTGTCTATACTTAGTTGCATCCTCAAATTCCTTCCCTTCAATAGATGTGAGCTTCAAGTTTTGTTCCATTCGAGTGGTTAAGGGATTACAGTCATCCATGCCAAATTTGTTCAAGAGATCTCCAATGTACTTCTTTTGAGAAAGAAATATGAATTTAGGATGTTGAATTACTTCAATACCCAAATAGTAATGAACATGACCCAAATCAGTTATTTCAAAACCTTTCTTCAACTATTTCTTCATGGATGCAATATAGCTCTCATCGTTTCCTGTTATCAAAAGATCATTTACATATACCACAAGATATACAACTGTTTTTCCAACTTTCTTAACAAACAAAGTTGCATCATCAAGATCAAAATGTTTGAAGTCAAGTTTCAAAAGATGCTCGGTTAACTTCTCATACCAGGCTCGTGGTGCTTGCTTGAGGCCATACAATGATTTTATAAGCTTGCAAACTTTGTTTTCTTGAACCTTTACCACAAATCCTTCTGGCTGGGACATAAAAACTTTCTCCTTTAGATCTCCATTCAAGAAGGCTGTTTTTACATCCATCTGATGGAATTTCCATCCATTCTGAGCTGCTAAGGCAAAGAGAGTCCGGATGGTGGTCCATTTTGTTGTGGGAGCAAAAGTTTCTTCATAATCGATTCCTTCTTTTTGTGCAAAACCTTTTGCCACAAGCCTGGCCTTGTGCTTGTCAAGTGAGCCGTCTGCTTTGTACTTGTTCTTGTAGACCCACTTACAGCCAATTGGTTTCGCTCCCAAAGGCGGATCAACCAGCTTCCAAGTGCCATTCTTTATCAAGGCATCATACTCCTTCTGCATCGCTTCTTTCCATTCATCATGAGAAGTGGCTTCTTTGAAGGAAGTTGGTTCATGATCTGTAGACAAACTCAATTCACAGTTATAAGAAATATCCATATCAACAGGGGAATCAGAATTATCTACATCACCTTCAATTTGTTGAGTGGAACTTCTTGTTCCTGTTTTTCCAACCTCATCAGGATGAACATTCTCCAGTGTCTTTGTCAGCCATTTGGGAGGACCTTTCTGAGATGGCCCAGGCTGGTCATTTGACCGAGTTGGGATTGATTCAAGATTCAATCTCCCAATTCTGTCAATCACATCATCCAATGTGTCATCCGTGGTTGTTTCTTCATGTGGGGGAGAGAGTGCTTCAGGACATGATTCCATAGTTTGATTCAATATCGGAATCCCCCCTTCAAGATGTGGAATCACATTATCAAATTCTTGGAAGGACTTTGCATGTGTGAATCTATCCAGGCGATCAAGTTGCCGCTCAAAAACCTTGTCACTCTTGGAAGATTCAAGAAATATGACATCTCTTGCTATTACAAATTTCTTATTTGCTTCATCATAGAGACGATATCCTTCGGAGGTATTGGAGTACCCCAAGAAGATACATTTGCGACTTCTAGCACCAAGTTTGTTCCTTTGACCCTTGGGTATCAAGGCATAACAGGTGGACCCAAAGACCCTGAAATGCTTTACCGAAGGAATGTGGCCATGCCACATTTCAAAAGGAGTTGTGTTTCTAATTGAACTTGAAGGACACCTATTCTTTATGTAAACAACACATAGAACTGCATCAGCCCAAAACATCAATTTCACATTCTTGAAAAATAACATGGAGCGAACCATATTTAAGATAGTTCTGTTCATTCTTTTAGCTACACCGTTCTGTTGGGGATTATATGGCACAGTTGTTTGATGTTTGATTCCATGTTGACGAAGATAATTTTCAAATTCGTTTGAAGTGTATTCTTTTCCATTATCAGTACGTAGTGAGCCAATATGTGTTTGTGCATCATTTTCAATCCATGCATGAAAATTCTTGAAAGTTTGAAAAGCATCAGACTTATTCTTCAGTAAGTAAATCCAACACATTCTGGTGTAGTCATCAATAAATGTCATCATGTATTTGTTTCCATTTGCAAAAGCAATAGGCATAGGGCCACATAAATCTGAATGAACAAGTTCAAGTTTTCTATGTGCTCTGGAGTGTGAATCATGAAATGGTTGTTTGCTATGCTTTCCTAGAATACAAGCATCACATTCCTTAGGTTTTCTAGGAATTGTAGGCAGTCCATTAACACCATTTTTCTTCAACAAACGAAGGTTGTCATATTTTAAGTGTCCAAATCTAGCATGCCATAAAATACTTGATGGGAATGTACCTTCATCATGATGTGAACTGAATGCAAAGTTTTGAGCATGAGCAGATGAACCTTTCAGCTTCAAGAGTCTCCCTTCTTCTATTCCCTCCATGACAAGTGAGTGATCCGATGCTTTTCTGACCTCTGCCTTGCCATCAAACAAGTGAATTGAGTGTCCTTGCTGCCGGATTTCGACCAGGGACAGCAAGTTTCTCTTCAACTCAGGGAGGTATAGAACCTCATGTAGGATATGATCTGGAAGACCAGGCAACTTAAGCCTGACTATGCCAAGCCCTGATGGCTTGAGTTTGGATTTATCTGTGAAATATACTGCTCCATCAACTTTGTCAGTGAATTCTTCAAAAAAATATTTTCTAGATGTCGTGTGACATGTTGCTCCTGAATCTAGCAACCAATCATCTCTCGATGAAGTAAATGAAACATCAAATAGGTTTTCAGTTACTCCATTGTTACAATGTGCTAGAACATAATGAGCGGATTCAGGTGCTTTACCTTTGTCTTTGTCATTAGTTTTACCTTTGTCTTGATTTCTTTGCTGCTCAATTTTCTCCCATGGTGTTCTGCATTTGGATGCATCATGTCCATCTCTATTGCAACATGTGCAATGAAGATTGGATTTGTCAGATTGTCTGCCCCCCCTTTCTGTGAAGTTTCTTCTTCCTCTTCCTCTTCCGCCACCTCTTCCTCTGGATGAATCTGGAGCATGACTCTTTTCTCTATGTGCCAAGTATGCAGCCTCTTCGGAAGATGAAGGGACTGTCATCTTCCCAAAATCTTTCTCTCTTTCTGCAAACTTTTTCTCAAGTGTTTCAAAGGTGATATGGTCAAGGTTCCCACTTGCTTGCAAAGACTCAAGATAATGTGAGTAAGTCGGATATAATGCCTTAACATATGCTATGAGAGGTATGTCCGTCTTTACACCAGTGCTATCAATATCATGCATGATCGATCTAACTTTCGAAGCTAAGGCAAGGGGATCATCATTCTTCATTTCAAGACTGAACAACTTAATCATCAATTGCACATTTTCTAATTCTGAATGTGAGTCTAGAGTTCTTTTAGCTTGTTCAAGGCATCATAGGCATTTGAGACTGATGAAATGTGGCGACTCACCTCTTCATTTACGGAAGCTGCAATCAAGGCATAGACCTTGCTGTTCTTGTTTTCCCAAATGGCGAGCTCTTTGTCTGAAGTAGGCTTTGCTGGTGGATTTCCTTCTTGTCCTTCACAGATTCCTTTCCACAACTCATTAAAAATGAGTGTGTGTTTAATCTTCCGAGACCATTCAAGATAGTTCTCTTTGCCGGAGAGAACCACCCCAACAATAGAGATGAGAGAATGCATTAGTTTGCTGGAAAAAAAAATTCTTCTGAAGAGGAAAAAAAATCTGCTAGAGAAACTTTCAACTCTGGAAATTTGCTCAATTAAAGGGGACAAAAACTCTTTGCAGGAAAATATTGAATTCTAAAAGACAAAAAAAAAACTCTTTGATAAAAAACTGAATTCTGCACCAAAAAATATATATGTATTTTTTTTTGTTTTGTTTGGAGAAAAAAAAATTGTATGAGTAGCAGTTTTATGAAATGGGCATATGGGCGTATGGGAAGTATGGGAGTATGGGCGGTATTATGAAATGGGCGTATGGGCGTATGGGCAGTATGGGAGTATGGGCGGTATTATGAAATGGGCGTATGGGTGTATTATGAAATGGGCAGTGGTATTATGGTATTAAATAGAGTGGTATTCATGTTATGGAGTGGCGGTGTTGTAAATAAGATAACGAAAATGAGATGGGAGAGCGTATGGGTTTGAGACGCGTAGAGTGGCCGCCGAGAGGTGAGACGCAGGTCGAGCGAGCTGTGCATTGGAATAGCAGGTATGTTAGAAAATTAAATATTACAGAGCAATGAAACACATAAAATATGCGGAAAATACAAGGACACAAAACACATAAAACCAGAGAGACACAGATATACGTGGTTCACCCAGTTTGGGCTACGTCCACCCCAAACAGCCAGTCCTTCCTTTATATTATCCAACAAAAAATGAAGTGACAAAACCTACATCAGATCCGCTGTAATATCCTCTGTTCTCTCTCGCAGTCTCCCTCTCTGTTTCTCGCTCTGAGAATACACTCATAATCACAGCCGCAATACAATGCCCTCATATATACAAGGGGGTTGCCTTCTAGGGCAAAAAACCCTAATCTAAACATAACTTCTACCGTCAGATCATTTGCCTAGAAATTACTATACTTTTACAAGGAAATTTTACATCTCGTTTTAGCCGGGGCGCCGGGCCCCCGTAACCCCCGCCAAGGGGGGCGCCGCCCCCCCCCTAGACCCCCCACGGTAGCGATTAATTTCGGGCGGCGTTGCCGCCCCTTTTTAAGGTACAGGGGTCCAATGCTGTGATACAAAGTAAATAAGATATTCAGGCTCCACACCCAACAAGGTAAGGGGAAGCGGTAGACAGAACAAGCGGGCATAGAGTTTGCGGGGGAGAGCGCTAAACTGTGAGATGCAGGCGTAGGAGCTTGAAGCCGCGAGGGAGGGAGCAGCAGTAGCGGAGAAGGGTGTCGATGTGTTGTGTATTACAGTGAGGAGGGGGTAAGTCTGTGAGCATTTGCCGGATTGAAGTGCGCTTTGGAGAGCACGCAGCTCGTGGAGTCGAGAGGATGGAGGGGCATTTTAATCTGGAGCGGCGTTTTTAATATGTAGCGGGGCTGGTGTTGAATAGATATAACAGTGGGGAGGTGTTTTCAGCCAGTTCTACGTTGGAGAAGATCGCAAAGAAGGGCGCAGGTTGTGTGGGGATTATGCGCAGAGAGGAGGGCGTAGTGAATGGGGTGGGGGATGTGATTGATGTGGGAATGCAGGGAGAGATAGAAGTGAGGGCGGAGTGTGGAGAGAGGGAGGCCACTGCTGTAGTTGGTGTGGGGAAGAGGGAAGATGTGAGGTGCGTTGGGTAGGTAAAATTTTGAAATTGCAGGACTGGGATCTTTGCAGGACTGCAGAGGGAGGCTGCAATTTGCAGTGTTCCAGGAACTGCAGGATTGCAGAATCTTCAGGAGTTGCAAATTTCAGAGTTATGCAGAGAAAAAAAATGCAGAATAACAGTCTAGCAATAAGTAGGAGCAGCAAAACTATTATTAAAAACTGACTGAGCAAAGGAGAGGGAGTTACACCACAGGCAGAAATGCCAATAGTGGGACTGGCTCTGATACCATGTCAAACCAGGAGGTAACTCCTCAAATCAGAATATGTTATTGAATGAAGAATGAACATGCATTTATATAGGGAGGTGAGGCTATTGGGATTCATCTCCCAATGACTCTTGACCTTCCTTATTTCCCAATATTATTTATTATACAAAATTAAATATCCACACCCATCCCATAGGATTAGGTGTCAACAATATTCATCAATTTTAGTTTACTATTGAGCAATTGAAAGATTATCCAAAGATATATGAATTTAGAAAATAAGCACTAGAATTGAATACCCTAGTGGCACAACAACAAGTTATTTTTTGTCAAAAGTTGTCAAATATCATTGAATTATGTGAGCAAAGAGATTTACTGATGAATCGAATAGCAGACCAGAGACTCAATTTCGATGAGATTGATGATAAAGTTTCACAGTATGTCACCTGGCAGGATAGTGCTGATGGCCGAAAGGCCAATTTTCCCAGGATTGACGACTCTAAAAAGGAAATATTATTTACTAACTAGGACATACAATTTAAACATGTTGAAAGGTCCATCTGTAGAGCTAGAGATGTGGCTAATAATATTGTTGAAACAGTTAGTCAGAATCTTATCGATGTCAATCTTATTGATAGATTCCCTCCTGGTTCGCTTCCTATTATGAAAGATTTGATAAGGAAATGGAAATAAGTTTCCAAGGTCAAAGAGGAAAACATCTGAAAGTTGGAAAAACTAGATTGGAATAAGTATTCGAGATACTTCGTAAAGCCACATAGCCAATGGCTTATGTTGCATTGTCTTACAGATACTTCTTCCTATATGTTGCCTCCACTTTCAGATGTGGTTTTCATTGGATAGCTGCACATAACGCCAAGCCAACCCCCAAGGTTAAGCCTATTCTTAACATCCTTCAGCTAAAGGAATGAATGGTTAATGAGACAGTAAGAAAACCTTCAAGAAATTCACCCCTTTAAATTATGTTTCTGTTTTATTTTCACTTAGTTTAAGGAGAGTTGTTTAAACCTCCTCAGATTTTACTGTAATTACTATTTTTAAGACTTTCTATTTTATTACATAAACCCCTTCATGAATTTTAAGAAGGGGTCCTGATATTTTGAAAGGAATACTTTACAGAAGCCACACTTTTGTACACTTAAAGTTTTCTTGATAGAAAGGGTTGGACCAAATATTGTTTTTCAAATGAGTAGAGTTAGCATATACAAGGGTACTTTTATCCTATATGTTAATTTTTTGTTCCAAATGAGAAATGGTTATTTTTTTCGTATGGTGTTTTTTTTATGTATCTATTTGAAAACAGTCAGGCATTAACTCACTTTTGAACATGTTAGATTGTTATATTTTGGTACATATTCAATACATGTAGTAGACAGATGTGATATAATCTTATCCAATTGATTTATATTAACTATGTAATTTAATCAATTATTTCAATTTTTTTTCATATCTCTAAGTGTTTGTATAGTATTTATTTTAATTCGCTGAAAGATCATCTTTATAAATCGCACAGAGAGATAATTCATCCCTAGATAGATAGAGATAGGTATATTTATTTACTTCAAGCTTGTTATCCACCCCATATACCAAGTTACAGTTAGTTATAATACCATGCATTCATCCAATTATATTTCACTGGTAAACTATTCCCATAAATCGAGTCAGAGCTACCATACCAAATGGATAAGGGACAATTTTTAAGTCTCCAACCAAGTGGTTTTCCTCGATGTTGTTGCACCGATTTTCGGGGCCTCAATGGGTCTCTATCATGCAGTTCTCTTCATGCGCTGCCTCGATCAATATGGTTTTCAAGCACCACAAAGGTATTGAGGATGCCATTGTTTATGTTCTTCACATCAAGGCCCAAGTTGTCTACCATCCTTCCTTTGTCGATGAAGAATTGATTATGGAGGCAATTGAAGATGCGGGATTTAAAGCCACCTTAATAAAAGATGATTTTGATGAGAGATCTGAAATAACTGTATTTCGGCTTCGCATAAAAGGAAGACGCTCACTTCTCGCTCAAAAACTATGGAATCTGCCTTAAAAGTTGTAATCGCTTTGGAAACTAAAGAATTAGAAATCAGATATGACCCTAAACAAGTTAACTACAAGAGGTTGATTGATGCCATTGATGACATTGATTTTGAAGCTATGTTGATTAGTATTGGGGAAGATAGGAATAAGGTTGATCTATGCAAAAAGGGCAGCAACATGGATTGGCTAAGGTCCTAACTCCTTAAATTTGTCCCAATTTCTTCATCTCTATATCAATGTGCTCATGCACCTGAGTTATAACTTGATTGCCGGCACATCCTCCAGCGGATGGATTGGACAAGTTACCCTGTTAGTCATCACCTATTATGAATATTCAATGACCTTATTTTAATTTCTTAGCCATGGGTAGTATTCTCATCTACTATCTTTTTCTTATTCCCAGATCCTCTCTATTCTCAAATATGTAGCACTCTTCTTTTCCCTAAGGTCCAAAATTCTTCGACCATACTAACACTGATAATAGTAATTCTAATCAGTTCCCTACTCACTCTTCCATGAATACAACAAAAAGGAGAACCCAGATGTGGTTTTGGTTTCAATCTCCATGCTTGCCCATTGCAATACTAAAGAGCTCGAGTTCGAAGGGAACTGCTTTGTAAGAAGGCCTTGTCATGGCCTCTATGACTGAATGTAGATGGAGAAGACCACTGCAACATAGATTGTGACAGATTGTGACAACAACAACATCGTTTGATATACGATCACCCAATATCTGGAACATGAAGACAACTTAGTATTCTCATGTACCATCTTTTTCTCATTCCCAACTCCTCTCTATTCTCAAATCTGCAACGCACTAATTTTCCCTTAGGTCCCAAATTCTTTGACCATACTAACACTGATAATAGTAATTATAATTAGTTCCCTAATCACTCTTCCATTCATACAACAAGAAGGAGAACTGGGATGGGCTTTAGGTTTCAGTCTCCATTCTTTCCCATTGCAATACTAGATATCTCGAGTTCGAAGGGAGATGCTTTGTAAGAAGGCCTTATCATGGCCTATGTGACTGAATGCAGATGGAGAAGACCACTGGAACACAGATTGTGACAGATTTTGACAACAACAAAATTGTTTGATATACGATCACCCAATATCTGGAACATGAAGACAACATAGTATTCTCATCTACCATCTTTTTCTCATTCCCAGCAGCTCTCTATTCTCAAATCTGCAGCACTATGCTTTTCCCTATGGTCCAAAATTCTTTGACCATACTAACACTAATAATAGTAATTATAATAAGTTCCCTACTCACTCTTCCATGCATACATCAATAAGGAGAACCCAGATGGGCTTTTGGTTTCAGTCTCCATGCTTGCCCATTGCAATCATGAAGAGCTCGAGTTCGAAGGGAGTTGCTTTGTAAGAAGGCCTTATCATGCCCTCTGTGACTGAATGCAGATGGAGAAGACCACTGCAACACAAATTGTGACATATTGTGACAACAAAAACATTGTTTGATATATGATCACCCAATATCTGGAACATGAAGACAACGTGGCCATTGCTGGGATTAAATATTCAATTGTGCACATCCCAAAAGACTTGTATTGAGGTTTCTTCCACCTAAACTATCTAATTTCCCCTTGAACTTCTACGTCGGGTGCTTGACCTACAACAACATCTCCTTGTCAGCTCTGACATCTAATCTTGGCTCATTGGATCCGCCTATGTGGCAAGAATTCAATCACAATGTAATGAGTCCTTCCACTTTCCCCAAATTGTGTCGTTGTTGTGTAATATCTCTTCCCAAACACATGGCAGCTCTCTTCTAGACAACAATGTCCTTGATTTTTATTTTCTCAATTAAGTTAAGGATTATGAAAAATTAATGATATTGATTTATGAGGGCCTTAACGTGAGTATTTATGAGGGGTGCTTAATGTTCACCAGCCTTCATGAGGTTTTATGTGCTGATATATTTTTTCATTGTAAACATTTCCATCAATAAAGATAGAAAAATTACATGTGTAATATTCATCATCCTCAAAGGCGTTGTTAGTGAAGTTCAACATTCTTTTTATGTTCCACTGAAAGATGGTCAATCTCTAAGACATAAATTTCCATGAACATTATAAAAAAAAAGGCATGCTACAGAAAATTTTCCCTTTCATACCGGCATACATTAACATTTATCAATTTATACCAATGGATCTTGATAGAGGGATTACCTCATTCCCATCATGAAAAACACTCATTGTCAAAGAGCCTAAATCTTCGTTGCATGCTTGTTTGGATAATATGTCCATCTCCTATTTGTGCTCATGGAAAATTGATCATGTGATTCAATTTTATCTCTTAGAAATTGTTTTCATTTTCCTCAGCTAATAGAAGTCTGTGACACAGTCCTAAAATCCCCTGCCTTCTCTACCCCATTAATGATTTCATTACTAATTTTTACTCCCAATGGATATTAATTTTATTTGTACCTTCAGGCTTCTTCTCAGGAAATAGTCATGAGTATGGTGGCTACATTTTCTCTACATATTTATTGTGCCCTTCCCAAGTTCACATTCCAATTAAGTCTTATGGCTTTTGAATTGACTATAATTCTTCTTCTCCATAGATTTATTGGTTTTAATTTGAGGTTTTGTCAAAAAAAAAAAACACGTGGACTGTTGATGATGATCATTGGCTCTCTTACATCCCTCCTTTTTGTTTTAGATTTTGTCCTCTCAAAGTTTTGGTATTTTCCTTTTATTCTATAGTACATTTTGAGAGACCAAATTTTCTTCCCTTGGAATAAGGCTTTGTTCCAAGTAAGCCGTAACACCCAAACCACAAAAGTGTGGATGGGAATGGTTATCTCTCACATATTTGTTTTGTAGCCATGGCTTCAAAGCTTCCTCCATGTTTACTCTTTTTTTTAATCGTTTAACTTATGCTCACACTTCATTGGTCAAATGAAAGTGGTCGAAGATGTTATTGACACTTTCTGTGCATTCTCTGCATAGGTATCATCCCAGGACCATACCGTGATTACCTTTCGCTATTATGAATAATTTTACTATTTCTCACATTTCTTTCATTAAATGATAGTGGTTGAATATTTGATTGACAGTTTCTATACATTCTCTACATTGGTAGCATCCCAATCAATACTTTGCCATGATATCCTCTGAAGGAGAAGTTAGTAGTGGAAAAAATATAAGAATGTTGATATATATAGTTATACATTCGTTTAATTAACTATGTTGGTACACGTGCTTGCACACAGACACTTTAGATTAAATTAGCATCGCTACTTGAAAGTTTCCAAGGAACGTTTCCATGTGCAAACCCTCTAGGAACTTTCTCATATTCTATGAATGGTACCTGGGGTAAATTCCACTGTCGGAAAACATGTATATATTACCGTAACGGACTGAATCGGATTTCACCTTGTGACCTCCTTGGCCAACACGGCTTTATCATGGAAATTCAAACCATTTGAGCTGAGCCTTGGAATAACAATGTTGATATATATACATTATACATAAACGTATGTCTATGTTGAAGGAAAGTTATGTCTTGGTTAGTGAAAATGCCACTTTATTTCTTTAATATTGATTTGGGTAACATTTATTTCACCTATTGGCTTTTGTGCTTTGAAAAATACCCCAAAAAGTAAATGAAAATATGATTAGCCAGAAAACATCACTCCTTTTGGTCTCAATAAGTAAATACACATGGATTAATATAGCTATCTCGAGATGTAGGATAATTTAGTAGTAGCTTATCCATACCTTTTACTTATCGACATGTTTCCTTAGCAGGAAAAAACCAAATGGGAGACCGCTTCATGTGGACATGTCTCCTTAACAAAAAACTGAATTGGACCTTATTCCTATGACAACCCAACACTATTTCATAATGTTTCCAACTCATAACCCGAAAGAAAGACATTCTAATGGAAAAAAGGTATTTCTCTACCATTTTAAGTTTTTAGATTTAATATTAATGTAGCAGTGGCCAAACTTGGTCAATGTGACCAAAATATTAAAGATATATAAAAAAAGGAAAGAGTGTCTAACATGAATCTAGAGAGTGGGAAGTATAAGACTTAGCTTGAGAAGAAATTGGAGAAAGAAATCCTAACTTTTATATCTTCGAGTATGAGAAAATACTGGTAAAAATTCTCCTTTTGTTTAATTAGAAACATCTTATCGTAAATAACACCCATACCTTCTTTCACCAAAAAGAAACTTACCATTTTATTTTACTTGTTAGTTTTGGCTTGATCATAAGATATGGAAATATTAAAAAAATTAAGAGCATTAAACTTTTCCAAAGGAAAGAAATGATTAGAGCCTCCTTTAAATCTAAAAATATTAAGTAAACCCTAATCATGATAATTTCAGTAAATTTTATGGTTTCGTCTTCAGTGCATCGATCTAAATATTGTTTTCCCCATATAACCATACATGGGAAGCCCTCATACACTTCACCACCATTCATAGTTGGTAACTAGGGTAAATTGTTGGTGCCCAAGTTCCAAACACTTAACCCTGAGGGGAGGAAGAGAGTTGAATTGGTGCTCCCCAACAAGGGGAGGGATATCATGTCTAGCTCATGAACAATTAAGCTAACCCTTGCGTCTAGCCTTGATATAAGTATGTGATAAAGAAGTATTATTTTCTACTTACTATTGATCAAGCCTCTTATGAAAGTGTTGAGAGTCATGCGTAAAGAAGTATAATTTTCTACTAAACTACTAATTATTTCTTTCTCAATATCTATAATTTTGGAGGATATAGCTAGCAAAGCACTACGATTATGCATGAAATGTAGGTGTTTCTCTCATGGAAATATTTTATTCGTAAAGTTCATCCGGATCATTTCACTTGCAGTTATTATAAATTTTCCTTGAAGGGTTTTACCATCGCAACTTCAATCTTTCTCTATATTACATATAAAGAAAAGTCATATTTTCAGTTATTCAAAATATGGCCATCACGACTCCTAGTAGGGTAATTTTTCAAAACCTTACTACAATTAACCCTTCCAAACAATTATTAACTTTTTTATATTTTACACTTGCCACTTTCCTTAGGGATTCTAATTGTGGGTTAATCATTAGATTTCACCGAGAATTATGGCATCCTCTTTTACTCATTTCCAGGTATATAAATTTCTAAAAGAAAATTCCTTATGGCATAGTTTCCATTCCTCGTTCTACTTCTTACGAGGGTTTATACATAAACTAATCATGTATTGTTCATTGTTGTAGGTATGTCTTCGAGGGTTTGGATACATGCATAATAATATAAGAACTAAACTAATTCTCAAAATTCCTCGCTCTCTCTTGAATGTAGGTGCTCATACCATGTTTTAAACTCTTGACAGGGCATACTTCAAGTTATTTTAAAGAATTAGTTAAGCTTCGGGGATTCGAACCTGAAATGAACCAGGGCATGCCCATTTTCATTTTAAATGTTGTTGTAATAATTCTCTCTATTTTTTAGATTGAGGATCCATATCCAACAGTTGAAAATCCATATCCCGTAGTGTGGCCTATAAAAACATAGCCGCTCATACCCTTAGAGAAGATGGCCTTCCATATGTGCTTATAAATGATAGGTGCCCTACTGATGGCCTTGAGAAATATGATGAGTGGACCATTGATTTAAGAAAACTCAACACTGGTCCTCCTTTTGCACAGGGTGAATTTGGTAAAAAATTTAAAGGTACCTAAAATTGCGAGGATGTTGTAGCGAACATCCTTGAGAGACCGGAGGCTAATAGAAAAATTCCAAATCTTAGAGAACCAATTCACATGGGAAGTCTCGGATGTTGGCCAGTCTCAGGCATGAGAATGTGTTGAGATTCATAGGGGTTTGTAAGAAACATATGGTTTGGTGTATTGGAGTATGCCAAGGGGGTTCTGTGAGGCAGTCTATGGAAAATAGAAAGACCTCTCAGTGCCTTTAAAATTAGCAGGAGACATAACCGCCCAATGCCTTTAAAATTAGTAAGGAAGTAGGCATTGGATGTGCCAAGGGGCATGGAGTATCTAAAGAGTATAGGGTTTATTCACAAGGATTTGAAGTCTAGTAATATTTCTATTTTTGGGTTGCTAGAATTGAAGTGTAGACGGAGGTCATGACTCCAAAAACAAGGACATATCGTTGGGAGGGTGAAATAATTTTGAGGTGTTTGGGTTGCAGTGGAAAGTAGTTTGACCGTATCATTTACGCACTATATGGAAAATTCATAGAATTTCATACTGCTACAAAATTTATGCATAGTTAATGCAATATGACTGAATCATGATACTATGCTATATCCATGCACATGTCATTTTGATCGAATGGTCAGTTTGATGGTACAAAGTAGTATCAAAGAAAAAATGATCCCATCTCGACAAAGTACAAAGTAGAGATGGGATCATTATCAGTTGCTTAGGGTGAAAATATCACGAGGATATGTGGAGTGCATTACAGAGGTACTTCATGATGAGCAGATTTGGGATGACATGTATGTGTAGGGATGTTCAAGATGACACAGAAATGCGATTTTGTCTAAATTTTTTTTATTGATGTGAGTTATTGTGGATTTGGCACTACAATCATAGTAGCTACATGACTAGCTCATGACATAAGGGGATCCAAAACTTGAAATTATTTTAGAAGCATTTGCATAGTCATTGTTTAGCAAGTGTTGGGGGATGATCATTTCTTACATGATCCATGTAGCATAGAGGTTTTTTAATGGCATGAGATGTCAATTTGATGAGAAATATTCTTGAGCATGTAATACCTTTCGTGATGGATGGAATGCCAGGAGGATTTCGTTATCGAGGATGACAACATATTTAGAGTGGGGGAGGATGTTCTTCCTCTATGTTTGATTTCCCATGAGTGCCACTAGTTGGATAAGATGAGTTGCAAGAAAATATATTCATCACACTTTTTGTGATTTTTATGGGAGAGCACCAAAGTCCAAGTCAACATGAGAGCACCTACACAAGGTGCCTGAGATGGCATGAGAGTGCTTGCATGGGGTGACCGGGTTAGCATGAACATAACTAGGATGAGGCGCCCAAGAGTTAGTATGATCTCATCAGAGAAGCCTAAGGTGGAATGAAGCACTCCTAATATAGAATGGATGTGCCTGCATAAACACACCCAAGGAGATGGAATGAGTTGAATGAGACCACATGAATCACCCACACACAAGACAATACAACTTGGCCTAACTTGTTGATATTAAATGAGTTTTAGCTAAGACCACATGAAGTTCCGAAGCATGATATGAAACAAGTCACCTGACTAAAATTTGGGGTTTCCCACATGAAATGAGATGTAATGAGCATGAAAAATTACCACACATGTGCCCATGTTGAGATGGAATGAGTTAGCATAATCACCCAATTTCCCATCTGAATGCATGATGGAGTCATATGAGTAAACAATTGAATGAGTAGAATGAAACGATAGTAGAGGGTTTGGAAAAAAAAATTAATGAGTTTATATTACAACCAAACGAGTATAAGAGTAGCATGAAGGTTTGATCTACCCCTATGGTAGAGTAAGATCATTCCAACTGAAAAAGGTGTGAGTTGTGAGATGAACCAAACCGAGTGAAAGTTAATCACACTCAAGATCGTGTAAGAAGTGTCATGAGGTGATAGCAATGGTTTTTGTGTATTTCTTTTGGGCTTGGTTTGAGAAACCAAGGTTGTTTCTAATGTAAATTGAGAAGGGACAAGGGCCTTGGAAATATTTAACCTTGAAACATTTTAATCAAAATATATTTATATATTGTTTGAAGAGAGGATTGAGGGTCCCATTTTATTTATATGGTGTAATATTTTTTGAAAAATATTTTATTTATGAAACAAAATGTTGTAGCATGATATATATATATTTGTTGATGTTATGATTGTGGACTATATGTGGTGGACATAAAATTGTAGTTGAGCATTATACTCATGTTATGATTGAATGTTGGATTCCACGGAAAAGATATTTTACACGTGAATTAGAAATATAAGTGATAAAGGTGTAGTATGGAAGTCAAGTACACATAAGTTAGTCACAACCATTGTCCTTCAGTAATAACCACCTCAAATATCATCTAGTGGGTGAGATAATGGCATAGAGCATGATGCTTATTTCCATAAGTATGTTGATTCTAATTATGTATAATAAACTAGAATGCTAAAATAAAGAATAATATTATGTACAATAGGTAAAAAAACTAGAAAATAAGAATATATATAATGTGTGCACTATAAAACAAATATGAAATGTAATTGAACAATGTAGAGCAAACAAATAAGCAAATGTGCTCGCATATTAACTTTTATATTCTGTATTTTATAAGACTACGAGAGCACGTTAAGAACTGGCACAAGTTAGCCAAAAATTTTAGCAATATAAGCAGACATATCTACTCATGAAATATTAAGTAGAATTTTCAAATATATATGATGGAAAAATGAATATTTTCAGGTGCTAATTTTATTAAAAATTGTATGAGTACAACAGTATTTTTTTCTCGATTCCTATGAGAATATAGACCGGGAATATATTCTAAAATGTCTAAGATGTTATAAAATTATACATATATATATGAAAGAAAAAAATTAAGCAAGACAATATGGCTAGGAAAACTTGGATCTCTATGATACAATTGAATCAACAAGATGTTATGCAAAATGTGCACCAATTAACACTAATACAATACATATCATAACTTCTAACAAAAAAAAATGATGTAATAAATAAAGAACAACATTGATAAAATCAATCTGAAACTGATGTGCTTACTTCCTTTTTGTCACTCCTTTAAATATTCTATTGTCACCAAAATGGGTAAGCCCTTATACTCATGAATAAAGTCTTTAGGGGAAAATGGCAACTTATAAATTATGCATACCTATCCTCACTATAATTTTACATCCTCTCCTTCAGGGACATGCGGATTATTTTGTATCCTCCTTGGGAAGTTAGAGAGTACAACTATTTTATAATTAATCTCCTCATTAATTAAAATTTTGTTTTTAAAATTTGGAGAGAGCTTTTAGAAGAAGTATTTATTTAATTTAATTTATGTTCATCGGTGAGGTCACCGATCATGTCTATGTTCATTAAATGTTCTCATAAATATTATTACTCCTATGAAAATAAATCATATGTAAATATGTCATCATCTTAAATCTATGCAAATAAAACATCACATCACCCATCATAATATACATGGCCATATAAAACATCCTTGTACCTCCCATAAATAGTAGCATAATCAAAATATAACATGATAAAAAAGAAAAATGTTTTACAAAAAACTTAATGTGTACCGTAAACTATAATATGGTTGTATAAATTCAAATTGAACCATAAAAGTAAAATAGAATTGGTATATCAAGATAACTCAAGAGGCCTACTAGAAAGAGTGCCTTATGCACTTTTCCTCCACTCCTCTCTTCTCCTTGTATGTGTGGGTGCATATTTTGGAAAGATATTTCTTGTTGATCAGCGGTTGTCATTGATGTAAACCCAAGCAGCACCAGGGGATAACCCAATATTGCATGGGAATTTTGACCTACCAAATTAATGTATTCTGGGTCAATAATGCTTTTGATGGTTTCTACTTGTTGAGATGTTTCCGTTGATATATGGCACGCCATGTAATTCTTCACGGTTTGAGAGATATTCATGTTTGAAGTTTGTACCCCTAGTTAGTGGGCTAAAACCCCATGAGGTTGGGGAATGGGTCATTGAAAAGTCATAATTAATATTTTTTAAGCTATTAAGATCCCTCCCACGTTCACTTGTTGAAGCCCCTCTCAACTTAAGCATTCATATAAATTGTGATCTTCATTTCCTCCTTATGCATGGGATTTGGCCATCTAAAACAGGTCATCGTGGCATTTTCGCTCTAACTGTTTTTCTACAAAGGCACAAAAGCTGAAATTTTTATGAGGCGAAGCTGAAATCCTAAGGAAGCTGCAGTAAAAATTTCAAATCAATTTGCAAAATATTTTTGGAGATATAATCTGTGGAAGTAAGTGTTTTTGCAGGCTCCTGAAATTCATCTCAAAGAAGTGACCTTGGTAAAATAATCATAACTCTCTCTCTGAGTATCAGATTGGAATTCCGTAAAAGTGGCAGATATCTCACAGTCTATAGTTTTTTCGCTATCAATTTCAGAGGAAAATGAAGAAAAAGTGACATTTGGCATGCCGTACAAGTGCGCTCTGCTGAAACAGTCCATAATTAGGGCAGTGTGAGAAATTGGGTATAAATCTCTTTTGAAGAATCCAAATTGGGTCAGAACTATGGCATTGGAAAGAATACTTAGAGGACTACTACAAGATCGAAAATCAGATATTGAGGATTTGAAATAACAGAGATATACCAGATTCAATATCGAGCTCCTAGAAGGCAAGAAAAAGCTAGATCATGTGTTGTCAAGGATTGCAAAGGACCAAACTTTCTACGACAGAAAAGAAAAACAAGGTGCAGTAGAGGGTAGCATGACAAGAACAGCAACCAAGGTGTATAACAGCAGCAAGAATTTCATCATATAAAGTCTTCAAGTGGGCAGCAATGCATACGATCATTGTAAAGGTATCTTTGTACTAAGTCATTGTAAATACATTATTGTAAAAATTGTACTAGTGTCTATCTGCCAAGGGTTGAAGAGGCAGTGTTGGGAGGTCTAGGATCATCATTAGGTGGTTGTGTCAAAGTTGGGGTTATGGTCTAGTATATCTTCTTCTTTTGCATCATTCTATATCATTGTAAAGTGGACCATTTTCCCTGGTACGAGAGTCCATTCTTCTTTTATTCTTCTATAGGGTGGTAGGGTGGTGCTAGGGTGAGTTGTAGCTCATTGGGTGTTGGGGCATCCATTCAGTTGACTACTGAAGAATCTCGGGCATTGGAGCATCCATCCAGTGGGAGCTGGAGAAGAATGCTTTTCCAGATTCTAGGAAGTTGGAGCTTTATTTTCAATTGGAGTTGAATATTAAAGAATTATTAGAAAAGCATTAGGTGGTTTTTGTCCCAGAGTGGGTTTCCACCTTAAAAACTGTGTGCATTTGTGTTCCTCTTATTTGCTGCTATCATTGTACAAACACTGATAATAATTGAAGATTAACTAATTCTCTAATTGAAAGGAATACTGATTCACCCCCCCCCTCAGTATTTCCAACAGTGAACATCGACTTGGTTTCCTTAATTAGAGATTTTAACATTGGGAAAGGAGGTCATCGATATGCAAGAATAGTGTACCTCTATTAATGAAATAATTATACGCTGGAAAGGAAAAAATTGAGGTCTATCTCTTGGTGCAAGGATTCTGAAGTATGGGACAACTGTTCAAAAAATGATTTATCATTTAACGGATGAACAAGGTAAGAAGAATTTGGTAAATGATGTTGTAAAACCACCAAAAATGTATGGGAAAATCTTGAGAATATATATGCAGGTGACTCAAATGTCAAAGAAGCAAAGCTTCAAATCTATAGAGCAAAATTTGAGCAACTCAGAATGAAAGAAGATTGCAACATTGCTGCATACTTCTAATACGTTGATGAAATAACCAATACTCTGGAAGGATTGGGAGAGCCAGTTGATGAGAAGACTATTATCTGAGAAATATTCTTAAGGCAGGTCTGAGAGATTCAACCAGGTATCAGTCTTAGAATACGGTGATAAATCACGGACAAACTACAGGCAAAGAGATTAAAATAGTTCTCATAACATCAAATGAGACGATGAAAGGGTACTTCACATCAAGAAACTAGATTAGTTAGATTTAAGAAAACCAATAAGGATAAATAACCTTCAATTGAAAATACATACACCTGCAAGTGTGAAGAAAAGGGAGATGATGAAGAAGGTCTTTCAGATGAAGAATATGCTTACTTCATGAGAAAACTACAAATTGGTAAGGGACAATTCAAAGGTAAACTTCCATTGATATGTTTCAGCTATAATGAGGTTGGGCATTTTGCAGCAAAATGTCCAAACAAAAGTAATGGAAACTCAAAAAGAAAGAAAGGCTTTAAGAAATTCAACAAGCAAGGATCCAAAAGGAACTTTCTCTCTAAAGAAGATAGCTCATCATCCAATGAAGACAATGATAGTGAAGAAGAAGCCAATGAGAGAGTATTGTTTATGGTCAAGCATAATAAACCCAAGCACAATAAGAAAGAGGTATCAAACAACGAAGAAGAAGGATGGACCATAGACAAATTTTATGAGGAAGCAATCAAGCTTATAAAATATCTCAACGCAGAGAAGATCCGTTCCAAAACTCTTGAAGAACAAGTTCAAGGTCTCAAAATTTAAGTTGAAGAAAATAAATGCATTGAAGAGTCACTTCAAAAGAAGTTGGAAGAAAGAAACCAAGAAAGGGAAGAATTAGAAGCCAAAGTAGTCTCACTGCGTGAGGAAGTGAAGAAAGGAAAAACTATCCAAAACTATGCCAAGAACTCAAGGGCATTGGAAGAACTCATCAACAATCAACGATCTTACAACAACAAAACTGGCATCGGTTACAAAGAAGAAGAAGCAGGACCTTCTACAATAAAATACAATGAACCTATGAGATCTGACATGCATGTAGACTTCATTGGACAAGATTTGCAAGAACAACCTTGGAAGACAATTCCTCGACAAAAATTTCCATCCAGGTACCAACATATTTTTTATGGCTACTGTTATTCATGTGGAAAATTTGGTCATAAAGCTGTAGAATGTCACACGTACCCTAGGAATGAATACAATTCTAGGAGATCTGTCAAATATGAACCTCCCAGGACTCAACGAAATATCAATAGATTTGAAAATTTAAGAAATAATATTCAATGTTAAAAATGTCAAAAATTTTGACACATAGCCAAACACTATAGACTTGAAAATCCTCCAGAAGAATCTTCGAAGCCACAGAATGAACAAACATGGAAGAAGAAGAAGAATGATAATTTTGCTCTCGCTCTCAAGGCTCAAAAGAACAAAGATGTGTGGTATGTTGATAGCGGTTGCTCAACGCATATGACTGGAGATAGAAATAAATTTGTATCTCTGAAAGAGAAGAAGGATGGAACCGTGTCCTTTGGAAATGATGGATCTTCAAATGTTATAGGATCAAGTATTGTCACTCTCAGAAGCAAAGATGTTCTAGCCAAGAATGTTCTATTGGTTGAAAACATGAATCACAATCTACTCAGTGTTGGACAAATGTGTGATCAAGGACACACAATACTATTCAACTCCACGAAATGTGAATTCAGGAAAGGCGTGTATGGTGAAATTAAGGCTACAGCATTTCAAGCTCCAAACGACATATATGTTCTGGATGAAGAAACTAAAGCATGTCTAATAGCTAAAGAGGATGATACAATAATTGGTAGCAATGATGATCAACTAAGTAAGAATTTTGCTACAAAGGTGCAAAGTGATTTAGAGATGTCTTTACTTGGTTGCGAATTGAGCATTGACGACTCATCTAAGGATGTCGATCAAAGGTTGTACAAATCTATGATTAGTAGTCTTCTATATGTAACAGCCTCCCGACCAAATGTTATGCAAGCAGTTGGACAAGTAGCAAGATTCCAAGCAGCACCAAAAGAATCACATATTAAATATTCACCAACATTGGAAAATCTTTGCCAGAAGCTTGGGATTCTCCCAAGTTCTCATTAGATTTTCATTTTTCAGAATATAAATGGGGAGTGGAAGTGTGTACAGGTCTGTAGGACGGTTGTGTGTCAGCGTGAGTGGAAGTGTGTACAGGTCCGTAGGATGGTTGTGTTTCAGGGGGATTTACCCTTTTCCATTGATGTCAAAGGGGGAGAGAATGTTGTAGGAAGAGGTGTCATGATCGCAGGGGGAGTACCTGTGTTGCCATCAATGCCAAAGGGGGAGATTGTTGATTAGCGGTTGTCATTGATGTCAACCCAAGCAGCACTAGGGGCTAACCCAATATTGCATGGGAATTTTGACCTACCAAATTAATATTTTCTAGGTCAATAATGCTTTTGATGGTTTCTACTTGTTGAGATGTTTCCGTTGATAAATGGCACGCCACGTGATTCTTCACGGTTTGAGAGATATTCATGTTTGAAGTTTTTACCCCCAGTTAGTGGGCTAAAACCCCATGGGGTTGGGGTATGGGTCATTGAAAAGTCATAATTAATATTTTTTAAGCTCCTAAGATCCCTCCCACGTTAAATTTTTGAAGCCCCTCTCAACTTAAGCATTCATATAAATTGTGATCTTCATTTCCTCCTTATGCATGGGATTTGGCCATCTGAAACAGGTCATCATGGAATTTTCGCTCTAACTTTTTTTATACGAAGGCTCAGAAGCTAAAAATTTTACGAGGCGAAGCTACAATCCTAAGGAAGATGCAGCAAAAATTTCAGATCAATTTGTGCAACATTTTTGGATATATGATCTGTGGAAGTAAGGGTTTTTGCAGGCTCCTGAAATTCATCTCAAATAAGTGACCTTGGTAAAATCGTCATAACTATCTCTCTGAGTATCGGATTGGAATTCCGTGAAAATTGGTAGATATTGCATAGTCTTTCGTTTTCTCTCTATCAATTTCAGAGGCAAATGAAGAAACAGTGACACGTGGAACGTCGTACAAGTTCACTCTGCTGAAACATTCCATAATTAGGGCAGTGTGAGAAATTGGGTATAACTCTCTCTTGAAGAATCCAAATTGGGTCGGACCTGTGGCATTAGAAATAATACTTAGAGGACTACTATAAGACCGAAAATCAGAGATTGAGGATCTAAAATAACAGAGATACACCAGATTCAATATTGAGCTCCTAGAAGGCAAGAAAAAGCTAGATCATGTGTTGTCAAGGATTGCAAAGGACCAGACTTTCTACAGCAGAAAAGAAAAACAAGGTGTAGCATGAAAAGAGAAGCAACCAAGGTGCATAACAGCAGCAAGAAGTTCATCGTATAAAGTCTTCAAGTGGGCAGCACTGCATACAATCATTGTAAAGGTATCATTGTACTAAGTCATTGCAAATACATTATTGTAAAAATTGTACTAGTGTCTATCTGCCAAGGGTTGAAGAGGCAGTGTTGGGAGGTCTAGGATCATCATTAGGTGGTTGTGTCAAAGTTGGGGTTATGGTCTAGTATATATTCTTCTTCTACATAATTCTATATCATTGTAAAGTGGACCATTTTCCCTGGTACATGAGTCCATTCTTCTTCTATTCTTCTATAGGGTGGTAGGGTGGTGCTAGGGTGAGTTGTAGCTCATTGGGTGTTGGGGCATCCGTTCAGTGACTACTGAATAATCTCGGGCATTGGAGCGTCCATCTAGTGGGAGCTGGAGAAGAATGCTTTTCTAGATTCTAGGAAGTTGGAGCTTTATTTTCAATTGGAGTTGAAAAGAATTATTAGAAAAGCATTAGGTGGTTTTTGTCCTGGAGTGGGTTTCCACCTTGAAAACTGTGTGCATTTGTGTTCCTCTTGTTTGCTACTATCATTGTACAAACACTGATAATAATTGAAGAGTAACTAATGCTCTAATTGAAAGAAATACTGATTCACCCCCCGTCTCAGTATTTCCAACATTTCTCTCTTTCCATCTATCCCTGATGCACTAGTGTGGGAATGTGTAGATATAGCCTTAAAAGGTCTAATATGACAAGTTATTTTAGGATAGGTATAATCGACGGAGGTACAGAGAAATGGTACACAAGTTGATAGAATTGGTGCTTGAGTCAGGCTTGTTTGCCAACTGAATTCACCATGTTCTTGATAAAGTTGAGACTGATGTATAAGATTGTATCATTTGCCGATGTAGGTTGGTTTTGAAGTCTAAGAATGTCTCTTTTTTACTACCCTTTTTTACATCATTTTCCACATTTTTGTCATTTTTATTTAAAACCCCAGCATATCAAGGTCAATATAAAATCCATAAGGTACTAAGACATCCATATTTAATTTCTCTATTTTTAATGAAATTGTGACAAAAGTATCTTGAAATTGTCGAATTTTGTACATTTTGCAGCTAACAATTGGTTTTGCAGCAGAGTTCATTGTTTAATAGGTTCCAGCACTCTAGAAGAGGAAGGGGGATTGTTTGAAGATGACATTTGGCTTCCATATGGTTATCCACCCACTAGCATTATGTGGCAAGCCAAAAAGAATGAGGAATCTGAAAGTCAAAGGTTGGGTCAAACCAGGTAATCGTGTGTCACAGTTGCACATTGAAGACAAATAATCAAGCGAACGAGATACTTAGCTGAAGAAATACAAAATCTCATATGACTTGATTTTTAAAACATCAAGTTGTAACGAGACAAGGACTCTTAAGATAGCGATCTCATAGGTTTCAAGTTGTTTAGAATTTATCGACTTAAAATTCTTTTAAAACTATTTGTATTTCCTATATAAATAATAGTGATCGAGACTGAGAACACAGTTCTGAATTGGTGATAAATCACTGTTGTTAAGATATTAATACTATGTTCCTTTAATCTAATTTTATGTTATATCTTCAATGTGTGCGTGAAGTCTTGATTGATAATTAATCCTACACTCTACGAGGGCCCCTTGTGAGCTTTGAGGTTTACATTTCAAGTTTTGAATCAGGTTAGTTTACGTTTTTCTTAGAAGATCATTTCATTATAGTTTTCATTTCTGGTTAATTTATCGTTGTTGGAGAGTACTCATAAAAATGGAAAATACCAAAAAGAGTTAACAATTCAATTCATCTTTTGTCACTTATACTTACTAGAATTTCATCATTCAATTCTATTCTTAGACAAGTCATTGTAGCATTCAAGTTTCAATTTTGTTAATCACTACTCATTTTCAAAATTTGTTGTGTTAGATTGGAAATATAATTTAGAGGTTAATACGCACACCATTAATATCTCTCGAGTTATATTTTCATTCTCATTATCTCTATTTCACTGTCATTTCCTTTAAAAGAAATTTACCTTTCACAAATTAAGATCATGTCATCAGTTTTCTCATAGAAACTAGAATAAATTTGATTTGATTTCAATTTAGTTTGCAAACTTATTTTTATCACTTAGTGCATAATCAGTTTGATTCCGAAGTAGTAGCACTAGGTTATTTTTTTGTTATGTTTTGATTTTCCAACATTTCTTTTAAGTAATATTTGAAATATTATATATTTCTTTACTTTGAAAAGCTCAATATAATTACTTTGTACTATGGATAGAAAAAGCATGTGTGTTATTAATTTCTAATTTGTAGTTCATTTTATAATTTTTTTTTGTAATCTTAGCAATACTTTTCTATTCATTCATTCATAAAAGTAGGTTACAACATATAATATATTCAATGGCCTCAACCTTCCCAAAGGAAACCAGGTATGTTGGCCACCGAACAACATTATAAGCCATCAAAAACATTAATAGTTTAAATCTGTCTATCCAAACATTATATAACATAATGTATGTTATCCATCTATACTTATGACTGCTAAAGTAAATGCTATCCGACCAGATCATCAGAAGAAAACAAAAATATAAAAAAGTCATCCTGGTAGCTAATCATCAGATGATTCTACCAAAGCATGGTATTTGGCACTTAACCCTGGAATTTCAATTTGATGCAGACCCTAAAGCTAACGTTCAATTTAGCCAAGGAGGACGCTCTGGTGATGCAGTTGTAGTTGTATGGATTGAATTTCTCGTTGAATATATTTGAGATTTGACTCGACCTTCAGGTGGCCCTCAACTTCCTACATTTTCGTTATGTATTTCGCCATAAGAAATTTCATTAGCCAATATAGATGGACCAACTGCTTAAGTAGGGTAAGCCGATCATGGGTATGCCAGAGGTCAGAAACCAAGGATTTCCAGTCCTCAACCAGGATCTCTAATATTTCTTTTGAGTTTAATTTTGTCTCCCATGAATAAATCATGTTTTTCACATGTGCTAGAGTCCCAATGCAATACGCATTGAAGAGCCTTTGCATGTTTTCTGCATCGGGTTTCCTTCCTCTTCGGCACTGGGGTTTACTGGTCGAAGCCCTCTGCACCTTTCCTTTGTCACTTGGCTGATTGCTGTCACTACCACCACTCCCTCGCTTACCAGTACCAGAATTTTCCTTCACCATTATGACTATTATTGGCCACCCAACAATTGTGGAGCCACTCTAACCCACACAGGAGTTAAAACCCACAGTGCAAGAGCTAGAGGGGTTGACAATTTAGGCAGACCAGGAACCACACTTTTCCTTCGTGTCGTGATAGTCTCTTGCACTATTCCTCCTTTGCACCAACACCCAGGTCCAATAAGAAATGTTTACCACCACATGTATGGAGATGTAACCCATTCACAAGGCTGGATCTGACAAAGGCTTTCAGATCATCATATCTGTAATTGCGTCTAGCATGTGGAGGCATTGGGTGGGCCATCCACTTTCCCTACCCCGTGTATGTTTAATCATGACCTCGATCCCCATGTGGATCCTCACCCTCCTCATACCCCAATCAGGGAGTAGTTCATTTTATATTTGGTTTTATTAACTTTTGCAATTATTTTTGTGCTTAGAAGAAATACTAGCATATATAGTGCACATACATTTCACAAGTGCATGTACCTTGGTTGACATTTAACGAAGTAAATTAAAGAAAATTAATTTACCAAACATTTTTGCGCCGTTATCGGGGAAGTGTATATAGGATTTATTCTTGTACATTATTTAGGATTCTTTCCATTTAAATAAAATTGAAAAATGATAAAAGATATTTATGCATAGAGAAAGAGATTCCAGGAGTAGATTAGAAAGTATATATAGGAGTTTGATTCTAACGTCAACACTCACACTACCAAGACCTCATAGTTCCACACCATCCACTGAAACTCACATTCCATCATTTGTAGGCAAACATAGACTTCCTGATGTACATAGATTCGAAATCGAACCTAAAGATTCACCAACTTACTCTATTGAAGTTGTAATAGAATAACCTACATCTCCAACAAAATGATTAATATTTCTATCTTCAAATGGAGAACAACTTATCGGACAAGAATTGGAAGTCTCTAGTGAAGAGGAATAAGAAAATTATTTTAACATTCCATTGGTAGAATAACCAGGTCAGGAGCTAGAAAACCCAATCATAGAACCTTATATTAGCTTTGAAGAGTCTACAATGGCAGGGGAAGGAGAAGGAGAAGTACATAATGTGAATGATGAACTTAAGATTGGAGGTGGAAGAGGTAGAGTAGGAAATAGAGGAGGAGGTGGAGGAATAGGTATAAGAGGTGGTAGAGGAGAGCCAGAACCTTTTGGATTTCCCATATTAGGTGAAGATACCACAACCACAATGAATAATATCTCACCCTCCATCCTCCATAATTTCCATGGATTAATACATGATGATCCTAAAACATTTCGTTTTGAGTTTGAAGTCTTGTGTATATCTTATGACTACTTTCTTGATTCTCAAAAATTAAAATTGTTTCCAACAACTCTTAAAGATGGAGCACTTAAATGGTTTATGGGATTAGGAATACATACCATAAGAACATGTGAAGAAATGAAAAATGGGTTCTTAGATAAATACAAAGATTTTTGTATGCCTCATAACCTTAAAGATGAAGTCTTTAAAATGATGCAAATCTTGAAGATTTGGTTGAAATATTTTCTTATAATGTTAAAAGGGCTAAGATGCATAATCTAGATGATGAAACTTTGAAAGCTCTGTTGCTGAAATATATTAGAGATGAGTGGATAGATCTTCTCAATTTAAAGGGAAAATGATATATTTATCAGTTATCATTTAGAGATATTTGTGAATTGTGTACACATATTTCAAGAGGTAAGGCTCAAACAGGGAAAAATCTAAGAAACCTTGTTATGTCTAGGATTAATAAATATTCATCTGGGACAGTAAGTAGAGCTAAAATAGGAAATTTTCTTGATAACTTCAAAACAAATATTTTAGGGAGTCTTAGTGAACAACTAGATACCCTTAAACTACAAAACAAGCAAAAAGATGAAAATGTTGCATTATCTATATTTTTTCCAAGATGTAGAAAGAAACATTCCTTGAGAGAATGTCCCCTTGATAGTGTAGAAATTTGTGTCATATGTGCTGTGTCATATGTGCATAAAATAATAGTACGAAGGAATGTCCTTCAATACCTGGTATTTAAGTTGTTTATCAAGAGGAAGCAGGGCCAAGCCATGTTGAATCTCTTTGTTTTGTTGCTAAGAGACCATGGAAAAATTTACAACCAAATATGACTCACGGTTTCAACACTCAAACATATGCACAACCACAAACTAATTGGACTACACCTATGCCTTGGAAACCATGGCAAAAAAATTCAACTTGGGCACAAGGTTGAAAAAATACCTATGGAAAGAATATCATCAATTTCAACAACCTTTATTCTTTTCCACCACAATATTTTCCTCATCCTGTTCAACCTTCCCAATTTCAAAATCCAAACCAACAACTTTCATTTCCATTTCTGAAAAATCCAAATCAAATTCCTGCTCAACTACTTCCCAAACCAAATAATAAATATCAACAAGCTATTTCTAATGTCGAAGGACAAAATTTTCAAGCTTGTATGATTACACCACTAGGGAGTCTAAATGATGTTCATCTTAGATCTGGTAGAGTTTTACAAAAGAAGCCACCAACAATTATCATCCAAAAATCTAAAGGGGATGAGATTCATGAGAAAGAAGAAAGTATCAATCAAGAAAATACCCCTCTAAGGGAATATATTCCTATACAATCAAAGGATGATCAAATAAAATAATCTCCTGTAGTTCCTCTAATAGGGGAACCTTCTATCTCCTTACAAGAACCACCATTTCCTGAGAGACTTAAAATTGATAAAGGAGTAGAAAGGCAAATTGTCTTACCATATTATGACATGTTAGATGAAATTAATAATGTTTGCATTGAAATTATTTTACTTAAATCAATAAAGGAAATACCAATATTTACAAAAACCATTAAGGAGATATGTATCAAAAAACCAGGAATAAAAAGAAAAAACATTAAAAATATTAAATTGGTAGGAAAATTGCTCACATTATGATGGGGAAGACTATTATTCAAAAATATTTAGATCAAGGAAGCCCCATTGTAAATATTCGCATCAATGGTATTGAGATTCCAACTACTTTAATTGATTTGGGATCATCCATTAGTATCATGAGTAAACATACTATGGATCAACTTAAACTTTCAAATATTTAATATACTCCAACTTTATTACAATTAGTAGATATATTTGTGATTAAAGCAGATGGAGTATTATAATATGTGTTTATTTCCTTAGATTCTAGGGAATATCCTGTAGATTTTATGATCTTACCTCTCGATAAAAATTTAGGAAGCCATCCATTGATCTTAGGAAAACGTTGGCTAGCTACAACTAATGCATTTTTAAGCTGTAGATCATGAGGCATGTATATATCTGATGGAAATACCACTAAAAATTTCACAATGTATATTCTTGCAAAAATGATAGCCGAAGTAGGAAGTGAAATATGGATAGATAATGATGATCAAGAAGAATTTGATAATATGAAATCAGTTTATACTTTTTCTCAATTAGACGAAGAAAATCAATTAATCAATTTGATGAATAATAATGATTCTTCTTCTTATTGTGAAAAAAATCAAAGTTTTCAGGAACAATGTAATATTGAAAATTGATCATCGTATCCATTTGATTTACATTCTATGGAAAAATTTTGGAATTCTCAAGTCAAAGTCTTTCCAGGTAAAATATTAAATATTAACAATAACCTTGAAGAACTTCAAAAGAGAAAATTAATAATGATGCTACAAAAACACTCCTTTGCTTATGCATGTGAATATACATATATGAAAGGAATTGATCCTAAAACTTGTATGCATCAAATTTATATTTAGGAAAATGTCAAAAAGGTTAGGAAACCTCATAGAAGAATGAATCTAAATTTAAGGGAAACTATTAAGGAGGAATTACAAAAATTTCTAAATGTGAATTTCATTTATCCAATATGAAATAGTTAATGGGTGTCACCATTATACATTGTCCCAAAGAAGAATTTAAAATGGAGAGTATGCAATGATTACAGAGAATTAAATAAAGCCATTTTGAAGGATCATTTTCCACTACCTTTTATTGATCAAGTATTAGATACCTTGGCAAGAGAGAAGTATTTTTTATTTTTAGATGGTTTTAGTGGATATAATCAAATCCAAATAGCACTAAAAGATCAAGACAAAACTACTTTTATATGTCCTTTGGGAACATATGCCTATAGGGTACTTCCTTTTGAATTATGTAATGCTCTTGCCACATTCCAAAGAGAAGTTTTAGGATTTTTTTTTTTTGATCTAATACATGATTGTGTGGAAGATTTTACTGTGTCTGGTGATTCCTTTGAAGAATCCATGGGAAATTTGGACAAATTTCTTATTAGATGTAAAGAAGAAAACCTTTCATTAAGTCATGAAAAGTGTTTTATGATTTTTAATGAAGGCATTGTTTTAGGACACCATATCCAGAAGATGGAATTAAGGTAGACACATCTAAGGTAGAATTTATTTCTAAAATTTGAATTCCTGTATGTAAAAAAGATGTGAGAATTTTTCTCGTATTCACTAGATACTATAGGAGATTCATAGAAAACTTCACAAAGACATCCTCTCCACTTTTTAAACTCCTCAAAAAATATTGTGAATTTGCATGAAATCCTGATTGTGAAAAAAAAAAAAACAATGAAACAAAGAATAATTGAAGAACCAATTTTAAGAGGACCTAATTGGGTCTCTCCCTTTTCATATATCAAAAAATGCTTCAGACATAGCTTTGGGAGTTGTATTGGGACAAAAAAATTTAACTCCTTACAAAATTTATCATACAAGTAAAAATTTGACTCCTACAGATTTAAATTATACTGTAACTGAAAAGGAGTTTTTAGTTGTTGTACATGCCATAAACAAATTTCATCATTATATTACTCGTTATGAAAGTTTTATTCACACAGAAAATTATGCCATTAGATACTTAATGAATAAACCCATTACTAATAGAAGGATTACAAGATGGTTTTTACTTTTATAAGAATTCAATATTACTATTCTTGATAGACCTGGAAAAGAAAACACAATTTTTTATTTCCTTTCTAGAATGAAAATTGATAATGTTGATGTTCCTGTAAAAGACAATTTTCCTGATGAATATATTTTTGTTGTATCTACTAAATTGCCTTGATTTGCAAATATTTCTAATTATTTAGCTACTGGAAAATTTCCACCACAATTGTCAGCAAGAGAAAGGAAAAAAGTTATCAAAGCCAGTGTATCCTATTCCTGGATAGATGGGGAATTGTACAAAACTCGACCTGATTTGATCATTCGAAGATGTATCAGAGAAGATGAAGTGGCAGGAATTTTAAAAGTTTGCAATGATGAACCATGTGGAGGACATTTTTCTAATAAAAGGACTGCATATAAAATCCTTGTTTTGGAATATTATTTGCCATATAATTTTAAATATGTCAAAATATGTAACATTTTTTAGACAATGGGAAAGCCAGTACCATCATATGAAATGCCTCTACAACCTCAGGTACTTGTGGAACCTTTTGAGAAAGAAGATTTATATTTTGTAGGACCAATAAATCCTCCATCTAGACAGAAAAGGTACATACTTTTTTGCACATATTATATCAAAAAATGGGTAGAAGCTAAACCTCTTTTATTTGTTATTGAAAATGTTGTAGTTTCATTTATTTTCGAGGATATTTTTACTAGTTTTGGTGTTCCAAGAGAAATTGTAACAGATCAAGGTACCCAATTTACATCCAAGTTGGTAAGAATACTATGGAGAAATACAAAATAAAGCATCATAAGTTCACTCCATATCATCCACAAGCCAATCAGCAGGTGGAAACTACTAACAAGGTTCTTGAAGCAATTCTTACCAAAACTATGCATTTGCATAGAAAGGATTGGGCGAAAAAACTTCCAGAAGAATTATGGGTATATCAGAAGACCTGGAGAAATGCAACTAGGCATATTCCTTATGATTTTGTCTATGAGAAACAAGTTTTGTTTCTGATTGAGTTCCAAGTGGAGAACTGTAGAACAACTGCTAAATTGGGCCTTTACCTGTCAAATGCTGAGAAGCAAAGGCTAGCACAATTTAATGATCTTAATTAGATTTGACAAGATGTTATCCATAAGACTATCACAGTGCAACAACAAAGAGAAAAATGGCATGACAAGTTCATAAAAGATAAGAAGTTCAAACAAGGTGACTAGGCACTTCTTTTTTATTCCAAGTCTAAATATTTCCAAGGAAAATTTCAAACTCATTGGCTTGGTCCATATGTGATTGATATTATTTTTTACACTGGAGAAGTGAAAATTAAGACTATTGATGATGAATAAATTACATTCCTTGTTAATGGTCATAGATTGAGATTCTATCATAAACCACTGACAAGGGAAGAATTTGTTAGATATTTACAAGACAATTTTGAATATAAGTTAATCAAGAAAGGAGAACCTTCTCCTCATTCTTCAAATTCGTTGTAAATTCTTTGAAAAATATATTTAAAAAAAAATTGAATAAATAAAATAAGTATAAACATGAAAACCAACTTCGTTGGCATGTTTATACATAAAATCTTGATTGAAAACCAAGACTTTCTTAGAAGTCAAGATTTTTAGAATTCCTTTTTCTTTCATCCTTGTTTCCTTCCACCCCTCTTTTTCTCAAATTTTCAGGTGATCAACTAACAACAATAAGTGAAGTCTTCTCCAACATATCCACAAGGTGAAAAAGAAATTCCATCCTTATGCAGCTAATTCGCAGTTCTGCAACAAAAATCAAATTCAACGGCAGAAAGGTATCAAAAGAAATAATAAAGTATAAATTATTACTTGAGTTATGTTTCATTTAAAACTAAAATTTTAAATTATGGATGTGATGTTAAAAGGATTGAATATCTTATAAATATTTAACTTTTATGACCTTAACCCCTCATCACTACACACTTGTCACATCAACATTCAATTAATAAATCAATGCATAACACGAGTCCTTTTAAAACGGATCTGGTAAATTGTGAAATGACAAGTAAAAAAGAACACAAATTCCTTCATCCATATCTTACCTTGCAATCATTTCAACTCCACTCCATATTCATTGCTCATTCCAAAGCCTTCGTTCTTCATTTTCCCTCCATTCCACAGTTGAAAAGAGCATTATGAGACCGCTACCTTCTCTACGCGATAGTTATGCTTGTATGATATGAACCAAATGGTGTAAAGATTCTCCAAGATTATTCTAGAGTTAAGGAATAGTTACAACAAGGAGGTTGGCTTCAATTCTTCGAGAAGTTCGGTGGATATGAACCAGATGTACTTAAAGCATTCACTCAGGTATTCGATGGGGTAGAGGCTGAAATTGGAGATACAAAGCTCATCCTTTCAGATTCAGTTATAGTTGAAGTAGCAACCTTACCGACGAATTGGCAGTGCTAGTTTAAAAAATGGAAAATAAATTACAATGATTGGGTGAATTTCTTAAAGGAAACAGGTATGGATTTACCTATTTTCAAGAAAGGAATTCATGTGACTGCATTAAAGGGTAAATGACATAATCTACTGTTAGTTCTCTAGAAATTCATAACATGTGAAGGAAGATTCGAAACAATGCTTTTTTATCATATTAGGCTTATGATACACTTATTTTATGGTTTCAAAATCAATTTACCCTACTTTTTATTGCAAAGTTTGAGAAAAATTGCTTCTAGTATTCAAAGGAAATCCATGTCTATAGATAACTCTTTCTATCATCATAGGCTTATAATATTTTTTTTAGAATCACATTTGAAACTAAAAGGGGACAACTGGAAAGATTCATTGATAAGAAATAATTTTATAGAAGTCCCATAACCAAAACCAAAAATTAGGGTCAAACATAGTAGAATAAGATTAAACCCTAGTCCTAGAAAATAGAAAGTTCAAGAAAAAGAAATTCAAGAGGAAAATGCCAATACAATTTTAGAATATCCACTTGAGGACAACAATCCACTATCTCAGTGTTAGTATGAATCCTTTGTCGAAGTGTACGAAAAAGGACCACTTTAGCTACGCATAACTAATAGCCCTAACAACAAAAGTGGCTGCCAATATCTTCAGATCTGCAGTTAGTTGATCAAGAAAAGAGCTGCAAAAAACCAGATCTACGCATGGAAAGACATTAAGCAGTAAAAACAAGGGTTTGCTCCATATACCAATAGACAAGACAAGAACAATTTTTTGAAAGAATTTTTATATTAAGGGCACCTGGGAGGAAAACAAGAAGGCGTATCCAATTCTCCTCAGTGGGATGGGTTCTTGGAAGTCCTCAGCACTTTAGATCTAAGATCTCTCTCTCTTGTTGGTGTAGAAAACCCAATGCAAAGAATAGAGCTCAAAGGGAGCTCACACAGCAAATAATGGAAAAATGTGACCAAGTGTATAGATCCAGAGTGATCTAATAGGCAACAAAAGGTCAAGAATGGTAGGAAAAACCCTCCTATTTATAACAAAATATTGGGTCATTCTAGATCTTGGTGCATGATTAAAATAATGTTAACAAAATCTAGATCCACCTTTTATGGAATATTTTATTATATTTGTTGGAGGGAAAAAGTATTTGACTTGGGTCAAATCCCTTTATTTGTTAATAATAAATAAATAAATGATTTATTTATCTTTTAAGGAAGTGGTTGAAGGATAATTAAATAAATAATGATTTATTTAATTATTTGTGGGTGATTTGGTCATATTTAACAAGGAATATTATATAAATAAGATTTAAATAATTATTCCTAGAAAATAATAAGATAAATAAAGGTTTATCTAATTAATTTCTTTGTTTTTGGGTTAAACATGACTGGGAATAATAATTAAATTATGGTTTAATTAATTATTCCATGAGGAAAATCAAACAAATATAGGTTTGTTTAATATTTCCTTTTAGGGTTTCCTATTTAGACCATAAACAACCTAATAAATGTGGTTTATTAAGTTATTTAACATAGTGAAGGCAATTTTACTTAGGGTAAAATTGGTCTTACATGGTGTACTTGGGTCCATCTAATGATAATAGGTTAGATGACCAAAAAATGGTGTAACACTCAGTTTATTGAAAAATTCAAACACAAAGGTGATAAACAAAATATCAATAAAAAATAATCCAACTCGAGCCAACAAGAACTTGAACAATAAAAGAAAAAAGATGACAACAAAATAAGAAAAAATAACATCGGAAGCTTAGGGAATAGGGTAAGGAGGAGTAATAGAATTTCAAAATTAGCCAATCCTCAGGCACCAGAAACAATAGACCTCGAAAATGAATGATTTCATACTCCTGCCCGAGTTGACAGTCCAATTCCCTATCCAATTGACAATCCAATTGCCAATCTAATTACCAATCCAATTGACAGTCCAATAGGAAGTCTGACAAGAAAAACCCCATAAATCAACCTAGTACACCAAGAAATCTACGACTATGTATAATATTTGGAGCATAAGGCACAATAGAAATCAAGTTCATCTCAATATGAAATGGGGGAAACTTCAATAACAAAATCAGGTACATAATAGGAAGATAACATTGAAGAAAAACTGAAGCAAGATGTCTTTGAATTAGAAGTCCTTAATAAACATTTAACTCAAGAAAGGGAAGCATATAAAGTTCAAAATGAAATATTAAGGACTCAGAATGACAACATCTTGCTACATCTTTTTCGTTGGTATAAAAAGAACAACAAGCTTAAGGTTCAAAATAAGCTTCTAAAAAACAAGGTCAGAGGGCGACAAAGAAGAATTTCTATAAAGAAATGAAGAGTTATGTTTGGGATCAAGAAGATAAGAAGTAATATTCTAGATGTACTTGCTCAGGCATCATAAATCAGTCATTGAAAAGAGAGGACAAGAATAAATTTTGAAGTTTTGTTGCATGAGGATATGCAAAGCCTTCAATGTAGGAGGATTTTGAAGTTTAAGAATGTCTCTTTATGACCACCCTTTTTTACATCATTTTCCACTTTTTTGTCATTTTTATTTAAAACCCCAACATATCAAGGTCAATATCAAATACACAAGGTACTAAAACATCCATATTTAATATCTCTGTTTTTAATGAAATTGTGACAAAAGTATCTTGCAATTACCCAAATTTGCACATTCTGCAACTAACAACTGGTTCTACAACATATTTCATTGTTCAATAGTTTTTGGTGCTCCAGAAGAGGAATTAATACTGTTAGAAGATGACATTTGGCTTCCATATGGTTTTCCACCAACTAACATTATGTGGAAAGCCAAAAAGAATGAGGAATCTGAAAGTGAAATGTTGGATCAAACTAGGGAATTACGTGTCATAGTTGCACAATGAAGACAGAGAATCAGGCGAGTGAGATACTTAGCTGAAGAAATACAAAATCTCTTATGACTTGATTTTTAGGCTAGCAAGTCATAATGAGACAAGGAATCTTAAGATAACGATCTCATAGGTGTCAAGTTGTTTAGAATTTATCTTCTTAAAACTCTTTTAAAACTATTTGTATATCATGAATAAATAACACTAACTGAGACTAAGAACACAGTTCTGAATTGGTGATAAGTCATTGATGTTAAGATATTGATACTATGTTCTTTTAATCTAAGTTTATGTTATCTCTTCAATGTGTGTGTGAAGTCTTGATTTATCATCGATCCTACACTCCAGGAGGCCCCCTTGCAAGTTGTGAGGTTTACATTTCAAGTTTTCAATTAGTTTAGTTTCCATTCTTCTCAAAAGATCATTTTCGTTATAGTTTTCATTTATGGTTAATTTATCGTTGTTTGAGAGTACTCATAAAAAGGGAAAATACCAAAAAAAGTTAACAACTCAATGCATATTTTGTCGCTTATACTTAGCATTTCATCATTCCATGATAGTCTTAGGTAGGTCATTGTAGCTTTCAAGTTTCAATTATGTTAATCACTAGTCATTTTCGAGTTTTGTTATGTTAGATTGGAAATAAAATTTGGAGGTTAATACGCAAAGTTCAGTAATCTATCTCAAATTAGATTTTCATTCTCATTATCTCTATTTCATGTTCATTTCTTTTTAAAAGAAATTTACCTTTCATAGATTAAGATCCTATCATCAGTCTTCTCATAGCAACTAGAATAAGTTTGATTTCATTTCAATTTAGTTTGCAGACTTCTTTTTAGTACTTAGTGCATAATCAGTTTAATTCTGCAACAATAGTACTAGGTTATTTATTTGTTATGTTTTACTTTTCCGGCATTTATTTTAAGTAATATTTGCAATATTAGATATTTATTTACTTTGAAAATCTCAATTTAATTATTTTGTACTCTAGATAGAAAGAACATGTGCATTATTAGTTTCTAATTTGTAGTTCATTTTATATTTGATTTTATTAACTTTTGCAATTATTTTTGTGCTTAGAAGAAATCCTAGCATATATAGTCCACAAACATTTCACAACTACACATACCTTGGTTGACATTTAATGAAGTAAATTAAATACAATTAATTTACCAAACAATTGGTAAACTTGTTTCATTGGTTTTTGAGAAACCAAATATGAATGTTATATTGAAGAAATTAGTAGGGAAGGGGTCAGCCAGTGTTTCAGTGAAGTTGAATAAAAAGGAACCAAAATTTTATGATGGTAATATATGTGCTAAGGTGATTGGAATTTTTAGTTGGGATGTATAGTATTATCTTGGAAAACTAGGTTCATGTCTAGAGGAGGATAAGGATAGAGTTGTCACTACATATTTTACAACGAATGTGAATATATGGTGGAGGAATAGGGAAGAGGAAAGAATTTTTGGTCACATCTAATATGACATCACTGCATGGGAATGTATGAAGGAAGATTTGTACACGCAATTTGGAATAAAGGATTAGACTTGGAATGGAAGGACTAAGTCGAGGAGTTTGAGGTAAACTAGTAGCATACAAGCTTATATACACAAGTATTTGCGTCTCATGGTGGAGATCAAGGATATGTCTAATGGAGATAGGTTTTTTTGCTTCATGGAAAGATTATATCCATGGGAACAAATAGAAATAAGAAGGAAAAAAAATTATATTCTTTTAGAAGCTATCATGACAATAGATAAGCCCTTGGATTTCCTTGTAAATGGGAAGATAAAAAGGAAATATTAGGGTGGTGATAAAGGCAATAAGAAAGAAGCCAAAGAAAAAGGTAATCCTTTGAAGGAGGATGGACCGAAGTAAAGTAGATGAAGGAAAGGAAAGAAGTCTCTTTTTTATTGGATATATGGAGAAGATAAATGATGAATAATTGTCTATTGAATTAGAATTTAATTGCAGTGTAGTAGGAGGAGAAGCCATTTGTAGGAGTGATGCAAGTTTTCACTACAACTTCTTCAAAAGAGTTTACTCCAAGGCATGATTGAACTAGGAACTAGTTGAACAAACCGCCTTCCAAAAATATTCATCAATTACATGATCTTGCTCTACTTGGATGGCTGACATGCCAAATTTCGTGCAAACATTTCGAAGGTATGTTCCATTAAATCCATGTACATATTTCAAAAATCATTATCAATGCAAGAAACATTGTAACCTAGAGAACCTTCTGTAGAAGAAAATTTTAGATAAAAACTATGAAACAAATAGAGGAACACCTCAACCATCTTTACTATAGCTACATAATCTATATCCCCATGTTTTTCTATTCTTGCAACATGTATTTTCAAAACTTCCATTCTTTCTTGTTCATTTGGTAACAAAATTTCAATCTTTCGATCCAATCGACCTAGTCGAAGCAAGATAGGGTCAATGGCATGATTGTAATGTGGAACAATAACTAAATCGAATGTATAACAAGGCCACATTGTAGAGACGAGATACCACCTTATGTGCCACTCCCTATGCGAGGATGGCTAAACGACGATAGTGTGGAATGAAATGCACACGCCGTCGCTTTAAATAAATTATTAAAAAACCCTTTTGTAATGCACAAGAAGAGGTGTTTCAATGAAATCAAAGTCGTCCAACACTCTATAAGATGAAGAATATTCTACTATCATGAAATCGAGTCCATTCATTTAAAAAAAACAAATTTCAAGAAGCCCTTATCCACCGTGAGTTGAAATAGGGATGTCTATCAACATAATTATTAATATGGTCTTACACCACTTTGTTGATGAATGATAGGAAGCTAATATATGAATTTGGTGGGAAATATTCAATGAACTAATAGATTATAGAATGTTTTAATGCAAATTTGGTCCATTGTATATTTCTAAATGTGAAGTGATGTTTATTTTTGTTTTTTAGACTCATGTTTGAATGATTGTGTATATTGCCAGTATAGATATATTAATTGAAGATCTACCAAGCATTAAGAGAGATCAAATCTCTCAATATGAAAAAACTATTTTTGAAAGAAAAATTTGACAAAAATTTTGCACCTCCATAAATGTCATCCTTCTTTAGGCTTGATAGATAACGAATATATAATTGTTTTAATAATATTATTTATATTTATATAAATTTCACACTTCTATATACACATATTCTTACTTGTAATTTCATTAAAACTCTAATACATAAGTTTGAACATATTTTTAAAGTTTGCTTACTTTAAATTTTTAATTTGATATACATATAAATAATTATATATAGAGAGAGCACTTAAAGAAAGAGTTTATTGCAAGTTGTAAAATTTTATATGATTATAACTGAATATATATGTGTGTGTGTTAAATAATTCATTATTAAGTTTTTATATGTTTATTTATTCTATGTTTTGAAATATCATGATTATTGTGTTAGTGTATTTGGTGCATGCATGTACGAAATCACACCAACTTAAGGGGTGTGGTTTATCCAGTTAAGTTATTGGTCAAAAGCGGAAAAAGAAGTGGAGTCAAGCAAGTTAGTGGAACAGGCTAGAATCATAAACATACTAGATAGAGAAATAGCATGCATATATAAACTAAAGCTAAACTAAAACTAAAACAAATAAACAAAAGCTTCAAATAGAGTCAAACAACTGCAATAATCCAAACAGTGGCTCTTCAGCCCCTCTTATTGAGTACTGGTAGGAAATGAGGATGAAAATTTAACCCTCTTGCCAAAGGGCCCCTAGAACATGGGTTCTAAGTCCTGATGCAAGGATTTTTTGACTTCCAAGCTTGCCTTGGTGCAAAGTCTCCCTCTCTCTACTGTGGTGGACTAAACTTGTTGGATGGATCACACACTGCTGGTATTGCTTGGGCAATTCTGGCCAGCATAAAAATGTGTTCACAAGTTGTTCATATCTTGGTGGTCTTATATAGGAGAATTAAAACCCTCCTTCCCTCTCTTGGTACATTGTGGATGGTGACCCAAGAGAGGGGGATGATTCCATTGTGTGCCACAAATATTCCATTCGGTGCTCCCTTGATGTCTAAGGAGGATTTGCTGTCTATAATTAGGCGGCTTCAAGTGTGAAATCACTGTCATGGAGTGTGCTTTTTGTGGTCCCAAAAATTGACTTTCGCCACTCTCAGGATTGCGCGCATTTCGGTTCAAAAGGCCCGCAAAGGTGCTCTTCACGAAGGATTATGCGTGCAAAAGCATTTATGACTTGCTAAAATTTGATTTTTCCTCAGACCTTGGAGATTTTTAAATACTTTCCAGATTCTCTAATGTCTTTCATCCCTGTAAATCCTTCTGCCTGACATTAATTAATGTCGTCTTCTGCTTGTACAATTTTCCAATGTTAACAGTTGGCCCCTAATGTGTGAGGTCTAGGAAGAACTGTATAGCCGAAATACATTATAGTTTCTTTTCTGTATATCATGCGCAGAGAGAGAGAGACCTGCGTGAAGCTTGGAATTGGAAACACCCAGTATCGGTTCTAAGAATGACCATGTCCTATGGGACCCCTGTAAGCAAATATATATATATATATACATATACAAATTTTCTACGAGGCGAGCATGTCCCATGCTCGTGATGTTGTGGCTAGTTAAACAAATCTATTTGACATATACATGTTATGTCTGTGTCACTAATATGGTAGTGATCTGGTGGTTGCTGACAACTACTGTTGACGCCCTCTGGGGCGTTTTTTTTCTTTGAAAATAGGTGGAATGTAGTACCCATATGCGTAAAATCGGTATGGAATATAGCTGCACATTGTACGCATAGGTGTTGGCTAGGACCTTCCCATGTAAGAATTGTTGAAAGAGACGCTTATGAAGGCATGGGTCTTCGACGAATTTGATCAAAGTGCAATGGTTGTAAGGTATGATACCATCTTGACATGAAATATTTTGTTGTAGTCGAATGTCAGGAGGATCGATGACTTATGTGGACAATGATGTCTCCCACAGTGCCACCCGAGGATGACCCTTTAATGGAGAGGGGTGATCCAAGGTACCACTTCCTTTTTGGAAAATAGGTGTCGAAGTCGACAAAAAGGAAGCCTCAACCGAACGAGGGGTCGCTGACATGAGGGGTCAGGGGCCTGGATGTGATGGGTTTAACATAGGCATGTTGGCGAGTGGTGACTGAAACTGATGATGGGGATTTAGTGGCCCAAGGTTAGAGTACACTAAGCAGCTTGGTGTTAGTCAGAGTTATTTCTGATGCAGAAATCCCTGGAGTCCGTAGGAATTCCACGGTGGGTAAAAACCTGGCTATGAATGTCATGGTGGTTTGTACGTGGGGGTGCGATACTCCGACCAAGGGTGTTCAGGGATTGCTGCCGTGGGAGAAAAATATGAATGAGCGGGTGGGGGATGTAGTGCACCATTTGTGGTATTTGTAGACTTACCAAAAGAATAAAATAATGGGGGTTCGATTTGTACAAAACACAGAGACTGGTGCCCCAAAACATGAAAGTGTTCGCTCACTGATGTTGTGAGGAAGGTGTTTTGCTGAGGGTGGGGGGGCCATTGGTTGGTCTCATGTGTGGGGTTGATGAATCAGATGAAAAATTATCACAGATGGGATTATGCTAGTGGAGGTATGGAGGGCCAAATGCGAGGCGCGGTAGTGCGCTTTTGATCTTCTTATACAATCTGGTCGTCCGGGAAGGGGGTTTTAGTTTGTATGGTAAAACTTGACCTTTATGCATGGTGGATGGATGGGAATGAGGTGCTTCTCGGACTAGAGTGGTATGGTTGTGGCATCAATTTTGCTGTGATATATGGTCTACTATGGGTGAAGAGCGCCATGGGGGTGGGAGGCTCTACCAACCAACGAGGATGTTTATCATGTGCAGGTTGAGGTGATGATAAACACGGTCGGATATGTGTAACCTATGGTTGATTTCTGATGGAGAAATTATTTCAGGATATGCAGAGTTTACTGGGACTCTATCATGCTGGGGGTAGAATGATACCTGCTCTATAACTTTCAATAGATGGAGTTGTGAATGGTTTGCAAGCTTTTCCTACAAAAACAACTACCTCAAGTGAAAGCATCTTCTTTATCAAATATTATTGAAAGTCATGAGCTTTAAAAAAGAAGATGAGAGAGGGCATACCAGTCGGCACTGGTAAATTATTTTTTCAGAAGTGTGAATGTGTGGCATCACCTCTGTTCATCATGCGGTGCTGATCATGGTGCAGCTTACGGTTTGGAGAACATTCCTTCTGATCTCTCGTTATGGTCCTCCAAAGTTTTTGAAAAGGGTGATATATAGGTGAATATGGCCCTAATTCAATTTATTTGTACTTGTTGAGTTCTTGAGAGGTCAAAGGCTTCTGCATAGAAATTCTTGCCATTGCGGTTAGCCTTAGCACCAGGGATTAGCGATATCATGCCAAGGTAACCTCCATGATGTCATGCACTTTAATTTTTTCAGTCTGATGGTGTCGGGGTCCATACAGGCTTGGGTTGGAAGGATTGAGTGTTTTTTTCCCTAGATCGCGCGAGTGATCAGGGAAAAACTGTGCCCTCTGTGCCTATTTTATAGGGATAAGTGCACTTAAAGTGCTATGTTCCCCTTCTTTGTCGTGCCTTAAGCAGGCCTGTGGAAAATACAGGTGCGCCCTAAGCACACCTGTCTGAGGGACAGGCGTACAAAAGTCCGAGGAAATTTTTTTTTTAGTTTGGCTATTTTTTATGTTTTTTCTGCTGCTGATGGGTACCTGTTTGGATGATAGGTTGTTGTGGAGGGAGCAGGATTGGCCCGAGCTCTGTACTACCTTGGCTGCTGATGTTGGGGCGCGCCATCAACTAGCGCAATTGGGGCTCCTAAATTTCGTGGAGAAAGAGCTTCTTCGGTCGCAGGACCGATTGCTACATTATTTGATCTGGCATTGGTGCAGGAGGCGCAACATGTTCGTGTTGCGTGGGATGAACTTGGTCGTTCATCCTGAGACGGATTTATATTTTGTAACTGGTTTACTACCTCATGGTGAGGCATTGATGTATCCACTCCCTTCTAGGAGAGTGGATTTGGAGAGGTTCCAGAGATGTCACTATGGTGGGGTGCCTCTTACGGAGGGGTGCATTAGCATTGCATCAGTGACAGATCTGGCAGAGCGATGTGCTCTAGCGGGCTCTAGCGGTGATTGTGCGACTTATAGGGTCGTCAGCTCTGCATCAGGAATCAAGCCTGCAGGTTGGAGTCTTGCACCAGTTGAGGTTCGGGCACTTCTATGATTTTTCCCGTTTTTTCTATGATGTGATGGTGACACATCTCAACAAGGTCCATATTGGATCGAAGTTGTTTGTGTGTGCTAGCATTTTGTGCAGCATTATGTACGAGAGGGTAGTGTTGTTGAGATCAGTGGTGGCGGTGCCTCCTCGGGGGCCACAGGAGCCTCATATGAGGAGGTGGGCTCTAGTGATACCACAAGGTGGTGGGGGCATGGTGGGGTGTTACTATAATTCCATGAAAAAGGCTTAGTTTGAGGTGAACCCGCAGATGTTATTGCCATTCCCATATGCGGGGATGGACTTCTGGGGGGATCCAGATATGGGTCTCCCTCCTGGTTATGCTTGGGGTCCAACAAGTACGGTTTTTATGTTTTCTGCATTAATTTGAGTATATATGTGCTTATGTGTTTTGTTGGTGAAACTGACATAGTTTCGGTTACTCTTGTAGAATTTGGTGAGGTGGGTCGCCCTGTGGCTCGATTGGTTGGCCACGATCCTCTTCGGAGACCTAGGGGCGGTCTTGGAGGGCAGGGAGGAGATGCTGCTAGAGGACCTAGTGGTGGACCCAGTGGTGGTGCTATCCCTTTAGGAGAGGGCAGCAGCTTGGCCACTGTTGAGGCTGCGGTCGAGCGAGCTCGTGCCGACGCAGTGGTGGCACGTGCAGATACGACAGAGGCTCGCATTGCGGAACTGAATGCTCGAGTGTCAGTTCTAGAAGATGCCTAGGGTCGAGTGGACCGCTTGACCCAAGGGATGCCTGCTCAGGGTTTTATGGATGATCTTGAGGAGGTCTGGCTGGAGATGGTGATGGCCCGAGAGAGGGACTGTCGACCTGTTTTATGTCAGGTGGCAGTATTGGTTGTGACAGTGCCTCCAGCGGTGGTACCAGGAGTAGTTGTGGGTCCAGGTGCCCCTCATGAGGGGGCACTGCCCTAGAGTATACCTGTACATGGGGAAAGCACCCATTATGAAGATGCTTCCCCTATTTTTGATGACTTTCTGTATCTTTGGGCTGGTCGTTGGGTCAGCGACACTATTTTTTGTACTTAGATATATACATCTTGATATATATATATATATATATATATATATATATATATGAGAGATATTTTTTGTGTCTCTACATGTTGTGTCACATGTTTATGGATGATTTTATGCTAATGGATATCTATATTTTTTGGTTTTTTATGTATGATGGTTTATTCGAGATGCATTCCAGTTTAGAATTTTGTTAGCTATGTGATCAGCTGTATGGTTTTGACTTCTTGGTACATGTGTAAATGTAATATAGTTAAATTGTCTGCTTAATCTTTTTGCACACAAATATTTTCTAAATAGATGTGTATCTCTTGTCTCAAATGCTTAGTTTAACTGTGACACTACTAACTGGGAATCGATGTAGACATGCATATGGCGTATGCCCTGATGGTGGGCGTCACACATAAGTCCGATGATAGCATCATATTCTGCCTGATTGTTTGTTTTTTAGCCAGTGCGCACACCGTTTGTGCAGAGTGGCGATTGGTTAGGGTGATAGATAACCCAGGCAACTGCGGCTAAAATTTGAGACCATCTTGAAGCTCCATCGGCAAATCCAAAATAAGGTTCAGGTTGGTAATCCATGGCAGCGCTTTGAGCGTGTTTAATAAGTCTTTTGGTAAAAAAAATTTAGTGGTTGGGTTTGTGTACGTTCACTCTAGGGAAGGGCCGTCTTGGCCCTTATGGGTAAAATTTCTTAAGGTAAATGCTGTTGACAGGGTTGTTGAGGCATGTCTCGTCTAGTTCCGTCAAGATGTATGCCCCCTGTCGGAGGCAATGTTTGCTGATTTAGGGTCCTTTCCACAAGGTTTTGAACTTTCCTGCCCCTAGGGATTCTTTTGCGACATCATAGTGAAGGACTAGTTCTCCCTTAGTGAATGAGCGAGGGTTGATGTGGTGGTCGAATGATGCTTTTACCCTTTTCTTATGGGCCTCGTTGTGTTGCAGCGATTATCGTCGGCTTTCATCAATGAGCTCCAGTTGTAGTAGGTGCTGTTCTAGAGGCTGGGTATCATCGAGGAGTTCGATAGCGGCATGCAAAATTGGGATCTCGCGAAAATCAATGCAAAAGTGCAAGGTACCTTGATATTTTGCGATAGGAATAAGGTGGAAATCCTGGGACGTGGTGGAGGTGAAATCGTGTTTCCGATATGCGATGATATGAATCGTATATGATGAATCGTGTCGTTGGTGTTCGGTGGGGGAAGAATCCATGTGATGGGAGTTTGCATAAGCTCAAGGTTGGCTTCCCCATTAGGATGGTCACTTTCCTGTGGGTGGAAATTGTGCTTGCTGCGTAGGTGCCTGAATGTTTCCATTAGCGAGAATTCCTCTGGTGCGTGATTTTGGCCCGTGCAGATAATGCATGGTATCGTGTGCCAACTGAGTTTATTGTATGGGAATCGTCACTACTCGTTGTCCCTGATGTGGACGCTTGGATAGGATCTGTCGTAGAAGAGGTGGTATTTTTCTTCCATTTATGTATTGTTGGCTTGGGTGTGTCAAAATCTTTGGGGGAGTATAGAATCAACGTTGCTCTTAGCTTGGGGAGATGCACACATTTAATCGTATGGTGAAAGTGTGAACAAATCCGGCAATAGGTACGTGTGATCTTCTCTTGGTTAGAGAGAAGTTTCTGAGGGAGAAAAGAGACTATGCGAAAACTGTTTGCAAGGGGCTTCAATTCTCTGCACTGATTGACTCGATGATCATTCAAGTCACATAGTCCACATGTTATCCTAGGCTTGGCCTAGGTCATGCTTGGTTGGTGTGTTGTCCTAGTTCGTCCATCATGCCCATGTGGGCGTGGGGTCGCTGGTCGAGGGGTGATGTACTTTCTAAATCTTCTGAGCTCATCATCCTGTTTCTTTTCTATGTTGTGAATCATATGGGTGGTGGGACGAAGTTGCAAGATATAAGTACAGTGTTGCTCATAATGATTGCCTTGACATATTAGGCAAAATAGCCTAGATATGGGGGTCTCGTCGTGCTCAGTTTGTGTTATGGCAGGGAACCAATGTTGTAACACTACTAAATTAGGGCCAGTGACGACCGCATGATTGGGCATCTTTCATAACGTGCATGTTGGTATTCTCTGTAGAGAGAAGTTGGGGGTAGCTAGGGGTTCCCTGATTGGTCTCTTTTCAACTAAAAAGAACAGGATGAATCTGCTTGTCACATCTTCTTGGGTTGTGGAGCTATCCGTGGATTCTACATCCATGTCATCTTATTGGGAGAGGTGGACTATGGTTGAGTGTAAACTAGCAAGGGCTAGCTGGAATTGGGGGATATAGTGACAATTCTCCAGACGACGATTCTTGGCGCATAAGGGACATGTGAATTGCATTGCCCACAATCCAACTTAGTAAACCCATTCTATAGGATACCATCTATGGATGAGTTCCAAGGTTGTGCATTCTTCGAGGAAGTAACCATGTTCATCGCATAATGTGCAGCGTATAAGAGGAGGGGGCATGACTGGGGGTCTTTCTGATGCCCTTTGTTCTTCCTGTAGGTACAGGATGGTACGAGGTTCATTTATGGATGCTTGGGTGGAGGGATCCTCTTGATAGGATCGCTCGATGGCGTGTAAGGCATCCCTATATTGTGGGAGCTCTGGGAAATGATGAGTATAGTTCCCATAGTTTCTGCAAAGAGTGCATGCATGATTGGTATGCAATGCTTTGCCTTTACCTTTGGTGGAAGGTTCCTTTTTACGGGACGAGGCGTCGTGATGTCTATCTCGGAGCCAAGGAGAAGTTTTAATTCATCCAGCTTTGGGTAGATATGGGTAGGGTGACTTATTACGTCACATATGGTGCAAACTGGTGATTCCCGTTGTATGGCAAGAGTCACCAGCTTCTTTCCTCTCTTCTCCATTTTCTTAGCCGCGATCACCGATTTTGCGATGGGAATTTCCTTTGCAGGGGTGGTTTTGACCGTTTCTTGGACAGGTGGGGCCTCCTCGATACTGAGGGGCTTCAACCTTGTGGCAGTGATGTGAGTGGATCATATTCCCATAGGGGGAATGAGGTACCAAATTGGTATTTCCAATGATATGTTTGGTAACACCAGTGTTGCCAAAACTTGTTGGGAGACAAAACCAGCTAGGGGGTAGAGGAAAGGGTTTTGGGAAGCGGCATAGGCTAGAGAGGTTGCCTTGGCTGATGACTCGGTGTCATTAATACTTGTGTCTGTGTCCTGACTTGTTTCGGTGCTTGATGTGGAAATCATGTACACCACAGCCCCTGTGACATCGGGTGATGACTCAAGGATAATGGGAAGATCTCCTATGAATGACCCTAGAACAGACGATGGTTTCAACTGACCGGGCCCATACTCTTGGTACCGTGAAAGCGCATCCGAGGATGTATCTACATATGGTAGAATTGCATTAGTGTTTTTTAGGGGTCGCTTCTCGCCATGCATCAATTGGTCTACAGTAATGATGTGGTCCTTGTGGGGGAACATCATAATGTGGAAGATGGCAAAGGCTATGGCTAACATGGCGTACATATAACTCCGCCCAAGGAGTATGTTCTAGTCCAAGTGAGCATCCAAGACTTCAATGTCTCTGTGGACCGTCTTTCCAGCTAAGCAGACCGAGACATTTTGGTAGAGGCCAACGGGGGTCGAAGGATGACCATCATATGCTCTAAGCGTGATGACTGAGGGTTTTAGTTCGGGAGACCCTAACTTCTACCAAAATTTTTTTGACATGATGCACGTGGATTCACCCTCGTCATTGACACATCGGTGAATGGTGATATTCTGGACCGACACTGGTATCTGGAAGGCGACCATCGAAGGAAGCCAGGGGGTGGCTTTTTGTAAGTCAAAAGCCATTAGGTGAGTATCAGCAGGGTCGATAGCGCCTAACGCGAAAAGTAAGGCTTTTCGCTATTTGGGGCATGACTGCAATACTTCCAAGATTGACATAGTAGTGGAATATTGTGCTAAATCATCCACGATAATATAATTATGGGCCACTTTGGATTAGTTTCCTACTCGCCTATTGGGTCCCTTTGCCATCTTTCGCAATGGTTCAATATGCATCTTTGAAATGGTCAAAGGTGCAGTCGGTGCACTGGTACTTTCCCCTGACATATTGGTGTTTGGTGGGGTGTCATAATTGCGATTCCATGTTTGGAAAAACATCTCTTCGCCAGTCATGTAGATTTCATGGCTGCTTTTCCCAGAGTCTTTTGTATTTTGTTGCTGAGTGTTGACCGTCCCTTGATGGGGGCAAGGTTCCTCCATCACAACTGGTTGGTGGGAAGATCATCCTTGTCCTCGGTTACTCTGTAGCTTCTTCAGCTCAGGGAGATCGGGACAGTGGTGAGCATAGTGGCTGTACTCACCACATATTGAACAAGATTGGTTTGTTCGAAGAGGTGGGATTTTTCTCTGTCGTTGGGCATTAGTTGGCTCCTGGATCTGATTCCGGTTGGAGTTGCCTCCAGCCTGGGATTGCGCCGGGTGTTGCTGGTTGTTTTCCCCCTTTCCAGGATTCCCTTTTGGCTTGTTTTTTTCTTTTTTCTTCACCATGTTAGGAGGGTAGTTCTCATGGTTATATTTATGTGGTTGTTTTTTGGAAGACTGCACAAATTTCACCTGTGCATTGGTCTGCATAGGTGGGTCTTGTGCTGGGGATTGAGCATAACGCGGTCCCTAGTTTGCACATAGTTTTTGGAGGGGAGCTCTTCCGTTAGTGTTTCTCTCTACGTACTGGGTCCCCTGAGCCGGAGGATAGGGTCCTCCATGGTGATATGCTTGCGCCCTATTGGTAAAATTTTGTTGAGGCATATGATGAATTTGAAAACTGGGTTAAGTTACGTTCTGGGTAGAACTGTACGTGTAACTGGGGTTTTGAATGCTGCTGCCTAGGTAACCTTAGGTCAATGACCCAATTAGTCCATCTGCAGATTTCGATGCGCCTGGAAATTCTTGATAAGTTTGCAGGCATGGGGCATTGGGCAGGATATTGTAAATGTATCCTAACTACGTATAAGTCAGCTCAAGATATTGGGCTTTGCTGATGGTGTCCTCTTCGGATGTGGGGCTTTGTTGCGCCACATCCTTTGAAATCTCTGCCATGAGAGTTTTCAGGAACAAATCTAAAAGGACCTGATCGTCGAGTTTAGGTTTACATAAACTATGATGTCGCCTCCATTCGTGGAGATGGTCCGAGATATGGACGGCGGGGGTTTGTCTAAAATGTGTCAGTAATTCCATTCCAGAATCATGGTCAATGGGTAACTGAAAATATGTTAGGAACGTGGTGGCAAGGGCACAAAAGGTTCCATGTGAAGCAGAGGTTTTCCGCACGTACCATTTTGCGGCTACTCCCGTCAGAGTGCGTTGAAATAGTCTCAATTGAATAGTGTCTTCAATGATATTTTTCGATGAGAAACACAGGTGGAAGGTCATGACATGATTACACGGGTCTTCTACTTGCTTTCCTTCAAACTTTGGAATATCTAAAGGGACCTTCGTGGGCATGGGAGGCCATCTAGGGTTGTGTGCGATGGGGTCATTCGTCAGCTTGGTTAAATCAGGTAGATTCAACGAAGCTAAGAAAGGTGACTAGGAGGTTGACGCCATTGCAACTTGCGAAAAAAAAAAGTTCTGGTTAGGAAGAGGGTTGGTCTGCGCTGTCCCCTATTGTGTATTCGATTGGATTCCTGAATGGGTCGCACTCCTCTGCCCTCTAGGGGTCATGGGAGGAGTGGTGTGTGGTGTGGCATCGGGATACTGACTAGGGTTCCCAACTATGGATGCCCCAATAAAGGACGAACCAATAATTGTGGCGGCATTCCATCTTTGACGCCTAAACAACGAAAGACCTGGAACCCCTCTCGGTAATGGGGGGAGGCCAAAAAGATGCCTAGATCGATGAGGTCTTGTTGTGTTCATTCTGGTGTCAACCAGGTCTGGTTTTGGAAAACTTTGAGAGGATGGAGTCTATGATAAAAGAAAAATTATGGTCACATACATAAAACAAAGAGAAAATAAAATAAATTTTCCCTTTCAATTAATTCTATGTGATCAAGAAATAAAAAAATTGGTATTTTTTTGTTTGCGTATGATACTAAAAATATTAGAAGACCTATTTTTCCTCACACACTCAAATGTAACTATACCTTGAGAAGATATCTTGCGAGTGTTGGAAAAACGTCCCATAAGAGCTGGCGACGCCCCCAGTTAGCCGAAGAAAATCCACCAAGGTAAGGGTAGAGGGTCTGGCGCTTTCCTGCACCGTCACCTATAGGGAAAGGATGCCCTGGATTTGGCCACTAAGTACCACCATCCCACGTGAGTTTTCGAGTCTTGGGCTTCTTGGTAAGTTAGCTAACAGTACCGAGTATCAGCCGGGTTAGGTAGCCCCAACTTATACCGCACGCACTGCGCCTAAGTCTAACCCCCTCTGAAATGGGTCTCTATCACGCTCGGGTTTTCTTTTCCATGGGCTAATAGGTGGATTAAAAGTTCCCTAAACATTCATCTTCTATGTTTCAAGATGAAGAATGATCAAGGCGGCTTATTGGATGCCTACCCCCTTGATCCTAACTTAAACTATAAATTCTTTTCTGGTCCCTGTGGGGAGAATTTAGTGAGATTGGTTAAGTTAGTTTTAGTTGTCTTTGCTTTGCTTAGTGGGTGGATGTGTGTGAGGAAAAATTGGACAAGCACATAGTTTGAACGTGTGGATATGCGATGATCCTTTTCAACATCCCCTATTAAACTATGTTGTATTGTTCCTTGCTCAAAAGAAAAACATGTGCGGATATGGGCCGCTTTCTCCTTTTCCTAGTTAATCCATGTGATTAACTAAAGGGAGATGGCGAGTTGTGAATAGAGAGTGTTCATATGCTTACCTAGGATCACTGGAGGGTGCAAAGGTAGCAGAGATTACTTTTTCTTCTATTGACAATTCAGTCCTAGTCCCGAAAATCCTAGTGCAAAAATTGAACTAAACTAATAACTTTTACACTAGAAAAAGAAAATAACTAAGCATGTGTGGACTTGGGCCACTTACTTTGGCTATTTATCTAGGTGTGTTGGTACCTAAATTTTCAAAACATAATTTTTTTTTCGACTGCAAGCTATTTCCCCCCCCTACATAAACTATGTGCGAACTTTGTAAAAATCAACTTGAAATAAAACTGATACTAAGCCTACGAAAAGCAGCTAAGAGTGAGCTTTAGCAAGCTGCAGGGTACCTCAACTAGTGCTGGCAGATGTATTATGGGCTACCAAGCACTTTACAAGCAAGAAAAGATAGAAATGTGGGAGAACCTTCTCTTTCTATCTTTTGCACGCAAAAGGCAGAAACATGTGTGATGTCTACGCGTGGGTCAGCTCTGAATGCGCGCCCTGGGCGCGTCTGTGGGATGGAAAAGCGCATAAATATATGCAAGAGTAATTTTTTTGAGTTGGTCTACTTCATTCTGTCACTTGGGATGAGCCAGGTACTACAAGAGAAAAAGTGTGAAAGTCAGCTCCACTCCATAGCACAGACAAAGGTCTCTGCAAAAAGGCACAACCACATAAACTTGGTAATAAACATTAGTGGAGTTGTAATCCTGTGCTAGTGTGTTTGGTGCATGCATGTACGAAATTACACCAACTTAAGGGGTGTGGTTTACCCACTTAAGTTATTGGTCACAGGCAGAAAAGGAAGTGGAGTCAAGCAAGTTAGTGGAACAAGCTAGAATCATAAACATACTAGAGAGAAATAGCATGCATATATAAACTAAAACTAAAATAAACAAACAAAAGCTCTGAATAGAGTCAAACAACTGCAATAATCCAAATGGTGGCTCTTCGGCCCCTCTTATTGAGTGCTAGTAGGAAATGAGGATGAAACTTTAACCCTTTTTCCAAAGGGCCCCTAGAACATGGGTTCTAAGTCCCGATGCAAGGATGTTTTTACTTCGAAGATTGCCTTAGTGCAAATTTTCCCTCTCTCTACTGTGGTGGACTAAACTTGTTGGATGGCCAAAAATTGAGTCCCCTCTATCTTCTGCTCCAGATTACACACTACTGGTATTTCTTGGGCAATTATGGCCAGCATAACAATGTGCTCACAAGTTCTTCATCTCTTGTTGGTCTTATATAGGAGAATTCAAATCCTCCTTCCCTTTCTTGGTACATTTTGGATGGTGACCCAAGAGAGGGGGATGATTCCATTATGTGCCACAAATATTCCATTGGGTGCTCCCTTAATGTATAAGGAGGTTTTGGTGGCTGCCCTTAGGCGGCCTCAAGTGTGAAATCATTGTACTGGAGTGTGCTTTTTGCGGTCCTGGAAAGTGACTTTCGCCACTCCCAGGATTGCGCATATTTCGAGTCAAAAGGCGCACAAAGATGCTCTTCACGAAGGATTGTGTGCGCAAAATAATTTATGACTTGCTCAAATTTGATTTTTCCTCAGACCTTAGAGATTTTTAAATACTTTCCAGATTCTCTAATGTCTTTCAGCCCTGTAAATCCTTTTGCCTGACATTAATTAATGTCATCTTCTGCTTGTATGATTTTCTAGTGTTAACAATTATGAATATATATATATATATATATATATATATATATATATATATATATATATATATATAATTTGTAATTTAATGAATAACCAGCCTAGATGCATCTTAAAGCTCTTAACTTGAGCCATATCAAGCGTTGAGAGGATCAAATCTCTCGAGGGTGCAAACCTCTTTTTTGAGTGAAAAACTTGAGAAAGGTTTGAAACTTGGGGTTGATACCTCTCGACACTTGATAGATCTAGGGCTAAGATGGATCTAGGTTGGTTTTAGTCATGCATGGTCATACAAAATTTGTTGAACATCTAATTATTCTAATCATTTTAAATATGTTCAATATGTCTAAGATTAATTTGGTCGGTTTAATTTTAATTCTTCTTAGTTTCCCCAATTTGTTGAGATGAGAGAGACTATTAGTAACTTGAATGATGAAAAATGATGAAATAAAAATTTTGAATGCAAAGTGACAATGTAACAATGTTGAATGATAGAAAATGTGAATAATAATAATGTATTTAGTTACAAACAATCTTCATTTTGATCAATCTCAAAATATTCTCTTCTATTATTCTTATTGTCACACCTATTAGTTTTTCCATTTTCTCATATCGATCATATGAAAAGAGAAGTTGAAATCATAGAGCATTCAAATATTTAACTCGAACTACTGTAGTAAACATAATACCTTGTCTCTGTTGCTCTACAATATTAATAGTAGTTTTCTCCAAGTCCAAAGTCAATCATTGTGACACCCAAATAATTTTCAATGACCACGTTATTTTCTATTACCGCGTTTGAATGCAAAGTGATTAACAATGTTGAATGATGGAAAATGGGAATAATAAGAATGTATCTAATTACAAATATTTTACAGTTTCAGGAAGCAAACATTTCAGGTAAGTGAACATTTTATTTGGGATGAAAATTGGTATTGTAGTTATAGTTGAATTACAGTAACACAAAATATAATGCACATCGTCAATAATTTTTTATGTCATGACACTAAAATCAAAGCACACTATCAAACTAATTACTTTTGAAATTATTACTCATACATCTGAATTGAATCAAATGAAATCGCTGCTTACACTGAAATCAATGCATTTAGTGCAAACAATCAAAATAGGATTAGAAATCAACATTTATACTAAAATAAATGCATCTAGTGCAAGTAATAAAATAAGATTAGAAATCAATTTCTACATTGAAACTATTGCCCAATGCAAACAATCAATTAGGAGTAGAAATCAACATCTACACTAAAATCAATGCATATAGTGTAAGGTATTAAATAGGACTAGAAATCAACATCTACATTGAAATAAATGCACATAGTGCAAGCAATCAAATAGGATTAGAAATCAATAACTACACTAAAATCAATACATTTATTTTAGGGAAAAACCAAAATATTCATGACTTTCTAGATCTAACTTTTATGTTTGTATTTGTCTTTGTGTGTCTCTTTCTTCTTCCCTCTCTCTCAACCTCCCATTCTGTGTCTATCTCCCTCCCTCTATCCTTTTCTCTCTCCCCCTCCCTCTCTCCTTTGTCTCTCTCTCTCCACCTCTCCCTCCCTTTCTCTATCTTTCTCTTATTCTCTCTCCCCCAACCATCTATATATATACCTCCATCTATCTCTCCTTATTTGTCTCTAAATCTCAGCCCCCTAAACATATGGCATGCTCTCGCTCTCTCTCTCTCCATATATATCTCTCTCACTCCCTCCCTCCCTCTCTCTCTCTCTCTCTCTCTCTCTCTCTCTCTCTCTCTCTCTCTCTCTCTCTCGCCCCCTCCATCTATATCTCTATCTCCCTCTACCTCTCCTTCTTTAGCTTTCTATATCAACCCACAAACATACACACACTCTCTCTCTCCATGTCTATCTCTCCCTTTTCCTCTCCCTGTCTCTCTCCCCCTCTCTGTCTCTTCCCCTTCTCTATCTCTCTCTTCATATTCTCTCTCCATATATATCCCTCTTCCTCCCTCCCTCTCTTTTTCTCCATGTTCTTCCTTCTCTACCCGCTCCATCTATATATCTATCTCCCATTGCCTCTCCTTATTTATATATTTATCTCACCCCCCAAACATACTCTCTCTCTCTCTCTCTCTCTCTCTCTCTCTCTCTCTCTCTCTCTCTCTTTGTTATGAAACCAACAAAACAAAACAAAAGATAGGTCAACGACTTAAAAAGTATCCTCTTCAAGGGGGAAACATCCTTTACATTACAAAAATGAATAATTCTTGGATGATACAAATGATAAGACCTCCTTGGTGTATATATAAGTCTAAGGGGTCACAATATAATCATAGCCTACATAAAAATAATAATGTAAGGGCACAAAAATAATGTAAGGGAAACATTAATTTTATAAACATTGGAAAGAGATGGAAAATTCCATTTTCTTTCAACTTCGCGAAGGACCAAATGAATAGAATTATGGAACAAACATATAGATGGAGTTGAGAATGGGAAGAATACACCCATAATGGCTTGCAGAACCTTTGAAAATATTGAGATGCATCAACAAGAAAATCCTTCACATAACATTCCTTGGCATATATCCAAGATAATATTGGATTCTTCTCTTTTGGGGCGTCCAACGTCTTGGTTTTTCCATTCTTGACACCTTCAAATTCCCCTTTCCTTTCATCTTCTTGCCCTTGTCACGATGATCCATATCACTTCTCTTTCAACCAAACTTCCCCTCACCTCTATAGTCCAATATTTTATTAGCAGCAGTGATGAATACTACAAGACTCTAGACATTTTTTCATTGCAACTCACTCCCTTCCTATGACTGCAATCTATTCATAAAATAGAACAACCTGTACTCCTCTAGCACATCATTTATCTCCAACATGATTCATAAAATAAAACAACTTGTCCTCCTCTGACTCATCCTTGTTTTCCAACATGATCCCCCAAAACTTTTTGATATATGCCTGTATCTTCCATGATGCTTCAAGGGAATGAACTGGTTCTAAGCCATCGACGCTTGGTTTTCATACCCAAACTGTACATGTGAGATAACCTTCAAATATTCCCATCTAGCTATCATGTTCATGATGTGACTTGATACAAAGTCCTCTATCAAGTTTCTCCACCACAGCTTGGTTGTCCCATGGTTGCAACATTCACCTTGGCTTCATTACAACTCCGAGTCATTTGATCGAGGTATTGTGTCACATCCTATCCAAATATTAGTCCACATCCTAAAAAGAAAAATTTCAATACATTTTTAGTTCTCATCCTATCATATGGCTCTAGTTATTTAATTTTAATCCTCATATAAGTGTTGGAAAACCCTTGTCAATAGATTTCTTCAATATAGTGATCAATGGTATATCCTAATCCTATAACTTTTATCGAACGATCATCTCATTATCTATATCCTTCAATCAGTATTCTATTATATCATACATATCATCATGTCCTTGTAAGGTGTTTATAAGTTAACTAATAACCTTATCGATATTCACCAAACATTTCTTCACGTTGGGGGTCTTTGGTTCCTTTTCTTTGTCACTATGTCCTTGTTATGATCTAGCCATTTGAACCTATCACTCTAGGAATCTCCCTACTATGATCTAGCCATCCAAACCTATCACTCTACGAATCTCCCTACTATGATCTAGCCATATTAACCTGTCACTCTAGGAATCCTAGATTTAACTAAATACTAGTCTTGTGATTATTTCAACTAATAAACCAACTTGTTACACCTCCAATGATACTCCACCTGAATAACAACCATCATGGATTTAATGGTTGAAAGTACCTTGCAATATCCTCCTAGAATAATACAAATTTCCATGGATATGACAACAACACCAAATCAACTTCACTTCACTTCAATTCTTGATATCACATGTTGTGATGATAAGAGTGGAGTTGAGCATTCTTTGGAAAAATTTCTCTGATACCACCTATCACGGCTCAAGGGAGATCCACACAAATCAAGGCACATTGTGCACTCTTAGGGCATGTAACACCAATGTCGTTCCACCCGATGGGTTAACCAAATTGTTAGTACTAAACTTGGACTATGCCTCAAAATGATCCTTAGTTAAGTGCTTGTGAAATAATAAGTTACTTAACCATTTTCAAGTATAAAACTTCAATAATCTCAATAAACATGTATAATTGAAAATCCAAACACATGCAAAAATACAAATATAGATTCAATGTCTCACCAACCTACTACCCAAATGAACATATATGTAATGACAATTGTTTACAATGAAGAACCGTCTCGGCTCTTTTACCTCAATTGAAACTTTGCCAAAACCTCCAGATCTAAGACAAACACCAAATTTTTAGTGTAATCCCCAAAATTTGGTATTTACAACCCTAATTACAACCTTTAATTTATGTCCCTAAAATTTCGCCTGTAGTAGCATCATGCAACACTTTGACGGCCTATGATTTTTTTCCCCAAGAACCCAGGCCCACATTCATTTTTCCTTGCTAGACAAGGTGTGGCGAACACCAGACCCATGTTGTGCTCTATCCACTGAACTCTTTGATCTTGGTTCGTTACTCACTCGGTTCATCTCAACCATAGACTATGTTGTATTCCATCTCATCTCCACGTACCTCTCCATAGAACTACCTTGTGGTGAATATATAGGAGGTGTGAGTGACCTCCCCAACGAGTGCAACAGTTGGGAGGTGTTTCTATTCTCTTCCCCTTGTTTTTTTTATGTATTAGATGATGTGTTGACTGATTTTTTTTTCTTTTCACTTGTTCCTTAATTCATTTGGGCCGACGTGCCCCTCTCATCATGCCAATCTGGTCCAATTTAACACCCTTGTTGCAGGTCACCAAGCTAACTGTTCCATTGTGCAGAAACCCCAAATTTGGATCTCTCACCCCACACGCCCACATATGACGTCCCAACTAGTGTCTTGGGAGAACCCATGCTATACAACCCACCTATTGCAACTTTGGTCATGACGTCCTTCATTTTGTGCAACTGGTTTCACCTAGTGATTATGATGGTGTGCGACTCACTCACTCGCCCAGCCATGGATTTATCCAAGTCATGTGACTACCTAAAATGTGATGGTGTGACACAACATTGTATGTCGACCATGTGGTGCCAAACTAAATATACCACATATATGTGTGGATAATCAAACTAAGGTTATTATCTCCAACATGCCCAAACATACTTGTGTGTGTGAAACTCTTATGAGTGTGAATGCATTGCATGTACTCTCCCCACCCTTATTTTAAGATATAGTATTTAATTATTCATAATATATTATTATATAATGAATTTGAAGAAAAAACTATTTAATATACCTTTCCAAGGGGGAAACATCCTTTACATTACATAAATGAATAATTCTTGAATGATACAAATGATAAGACCTCCTTGGTGTATATAGAAGTCTAAGGGGTCACAATATAATCATATCCTACATAAAAATAATAATGTAAGGGCACAAAAATAAAGTAAGGAAAACATTAATTTTATAAACATTGGAAAGAGATGGAAAATTCCATTTTCTTTCAACTTCGCGAAGGACCAAATGAACAAAATTATGGAACACACGTATAGATGGAGTTGAGGATGGGAAGAATACACCCATAATGGCTTGCAGAACCTTTGAAAATATTGAGATGCATCAACAAGAAAATCATTCACATAACATTCCTTAGCATATATCCAAGATAATATTCGATTCTTCTCTTTTGGGGCGTCCAACGTCTTAGTTTTTCCATTCTTGACACCTTTAACTTCCCCTTTCCTTTCATCTTCTTGCCCTTGTCACGATGCTCCATATCACTTCTCTTTCAACCAAACTTCCCCTCGCCTCTATAGTGCAATATTTTATTAGCAGTGGTGATGAATACTACAAGACTCTAGACATTTTTTCATTTCAACTCACTCCCTTCCTATGACTGCAATCCATTCATAAAATAGAACAACCTGTACTCCTCTAGCACATCCTTTATCTCCAAAATGATTCATAAAATAAAACAACTTGTCCTCCTCTGACTCATCCTTGTTTTCCAACATGATCCCCCAAAACTCTTTAATATATGTTTATATCTTCCATGATGCTTCAAGGGAATGAACTGGTTCTAAGCCATCGACGCTTGGTTGTCATACCCAAACTGTACATGTGAGATAACCTCCAAATCTTCCCATCTAGCTATCATGTTCATGATGTGACTTGATACAAAGTCCTCTATCAAGTTTCTCCACCACAACTTGGTTGTCCCATGGTTGCAACATTCACCTTGGATTCATTACAACTCCGACTCATTTGATCGAGGTATTGTGTCACATCCTATCCAAGTATTATTCCACATCCCAAAAAGAAAATTTTCAATGCATTTTTAGTTCTCATCTTATCATATGGCTCTAGTTATTTAATTTTAATCCTCATATAAGTGTTGGAAAACCCTTGTCAATAGATTTCTTCAATATAGTGATCAATGGTATATCCTAATCCTATAACTTTTATCGAACGATCATCTCATTATCTATATCCTTCAATCAGTATTCTATTGTATCATACATATCATCATGTCCTTGTAAGGTGTTTATAAGTTAACTAATAACCGTATCGATATTCACCAAACATTTCTTCACGTTGGGGGTCTTTGGTTCCTTCTCTTTGTCACTATTTCCTTGTTATGATCTAGCCATTTGAACCTATCACTATAGGAATATCCCTACTATGATCTAGCCATCTGAACCTGTCGCTCTACGAATCGCCCCACTATGATCTAGCCATCTGAACCTGTCACTCTAGGAATCCTAGATTTAACTAAACACTAGTCTTGTGATTATTTCAACTAATAAACCAACTTGTTACACCTCCAATGATACTCCACCTGAATATCAACCATCATGGATGTAATGGTTGAAATTACCTTGCAATATCCTCCTAGAATAATACAAATTGCCATGGATATGACAACAACACCAAATCAACTTCACTTCACTTCAATTCTTGATATCATATGTTGTGATGATAAGAGTGGAGTTGTGCATTCTTTGGAAAAATTTCTTTGATACCACCTATCACGGCTCAAGGGAGATCCACACAAACCAAAGGCACATTATGCACTACTAGGTCATGTAACACCAATGTCGTTCCACCTGATGGGTTAACAAAATTGTTAGTACTAAACTTGGACTCTGCCTCACAATGATCCTTAGTTAAGTGCTTGTGAAATAATAAGTTACTTAACCATTTTCAAGTATACAACTTGAATAATCTCCATAAACATGTACAATTGAAAATCCAAACACATGCAAAACGACAAATATAGAGTCAATGTCTCACCAACCTACTACCCAAATGAACATATATGTAATGACAATTGTTTACAATGAAGAACCCTCTCGGCTTTTTTACCTCAATTCAAACTTTTCCAAAACCACCAGATCTAAGACAAACACCAAATTTTTAGTGCAATCCCCAAAATTTGGCATTTACAACCCTAATTACAACCTTGAATTTATGTCCCTAAAATTTCGCCTATAGTAGCATCATGCAACACTTTGACGACCTATGATTTTTTTCCCCCAAGAACCTAGGCCCTAACTTGTTGCTTGTGGATCCTTTCACGCTCTAAAATCAATCCATATGGGTAAAACTCAATCCATATGTTGTCACAAACTAAACATCAAAGGAGTTTTTGTAATCACTATTATGGTTATTGGTATGTGTTTTGATCATTTGATTTGTTAGGAGTGGCGCCATGGAATACAATTGTGCCTCTGAGCTTTCTTTCTCTCAGCATGATGTAATGCAGAATTTAGCAGTGCATGTGGCTAATAAGGAGTCTATCGACAATCGTAAGAGGCTTTTTATGCCTCGCAAGGAGGATAATATTCCCAAAGAATGGCTGACTCTCACAAATCAAGTGTCTGGCGCTCAGTTTCTTTCAATTCATACAGGTCACTCTGCTCCTAATTAAACATGCTTTCTTACATTCCCTTGCCTCATCATTAAATATTTATTACTTCTATTCAATAATTGTGCATTTTATATACATTTTTATGAATTTTAGATATCTGAAACTTGTAGGGGAAATGCAAGACCATGATTGGCCTGAAATTCATTTTTCAGAGGTGGAAGCTTTAGCCTTAATCTTTTCCGCAGGACAATATTGTCTTCCAACATTTTTACAGACCATGCGAAAACTGAAAGTTCTAATATTATAAAATTACAGTTCTCAGCGTGCAACACTTAGTGGGCTGCCCTCTTTTCTTTCACCTATTCAGATTAGGTCTGTGCTTCTTAATAAGTTGTGTGTTCCTCCTCTTTACGACAACTGTAGATCCTGAGAAATGTTGGAAAAATTGTATGTATGCCTATGTGAGGGCCTTGAAAATATCACTCTATTAGATAAGGAAGTCCAAGCCCTGAACTTTCCAAACATTAAGGAAATAAATATTGATCATTGTAGTGATTTAAGGGAACTGCCAGCTAACCTATGCAATTTGACTTCCCTCGAAATATTTTCTGTCACTAATTGCCATCTTATCCAAAAATTGCCTGAAGACCTGGGAAGGTTAAGGTCATTGAGGGTGCTAAGATTTTCTACATGTCCAATCTTGTCAAGGTTGCAACCGTCCATTTGCAATTTGGGGAAACTAGAATATCTGAATATTTCACTATGTGGGAGTTTGAAGGAGGTTCCCTCTCAATTTGATCAACTATCAAACTTAGAGACGTTGGACGTGAGGGAGTGCTCAAGATTAAAGAAGCTGCATAAAGTCAAATTGACGCAAAAAAACTGAAAGTCAGCCCCGAGGAGAGATGGTCAACTATAGCATGGCTCTGTCAGCATCTCTGGTCTAAAACCCTGTTCATTGTCCACATGGTATTTTTCTTTTCTTTGGATTTTATTTATCAAATTCAAGGAATTTGATAAATTAAATAAATATCGTCCTTTTTATTATATATATTTCAGCTTTATATTATACCGCCAACCTTATATCCAATGTTTAAACCTTCAGACTTTATATTAATACTCCACGCTCTGTAAACAAAACTTTGTAATAGAGCTTTCACTCCGGCCCCACCTATATGTACATATCAATAAAAAATCGTCCAATCAAACGCTCGTATCGTACCTGGCTATCCTCCGCACACCTTTATTCAATGACCGCCATCCAATGGCCCTGTCCTAGATCAACGACTCTCGACAATATCGCTCGGCTTCCAACGTCGAACTTTAACGTGCAACGGCACGCTTTAAACGGTGGTTTCCCGCGGGTCCACCTCGCCACGTGTCAATTTCTCTATGGAATCACTTGCGTTCAGAAAATACCACCTACTCTGCGGAAGCGGTGCGATATGGGTAATCCGCCTTTGCAAATCCGCTTGTGGTTTTGGTACAATGATTAACCGAGATCACGTCGGGGTTGCGTTATTCCTTCTTGTTCAGTTAACTTGGGTCAATCCTTCGCAGGGTTTCAATTAACAATAAATGTAATTCTCTTCCGACGGGTTTCCACTATCTTGGGTAATGTTTGTCGACCCCAGTTTACACAGGCTCCTTCTATGAATGGATATTTATCCAACTGAGCTTATTGAACAACAACGGCTTTTCTACACAGACCTCGCCTGCGGGTGGGAGTTAAATTCATGGGGTTTGTTCGAATAAATTAAGGGAAACAACAGACAGAGATGTGTGGGATTCATACATAAGTTCAATTGTACATGCACAGAGTTCATCACTTCACAATTAAACAATCTCTTCACAATTAAGGATTCGAAATGATTCTATGGAAAATACGCACTGAAATTATTTAATTGGAAGCAATTGTGACCACACAGCTTTGATTGCAGAAATATCTCCTCTACTCTCTCCCTCTCCTCAATACATCCGAGGATTCAATTTATATACATTATAGTGTGACTCTTCGGTTCCTCTGTGAGGACCGTTTTAGAAACCCAAAAGCCTAATTACAATTATTCAACTAACTGAAATGTGACAGATGGATCGAACTAGACTATTCGACTTCTACAAATCTAACTAATCTAAATGATACAGTTAGCTGAGGTATTGACACCTAGTTGTTACAATTTTGATGATTCTGAACCCTCCTAGCCACAACATGTGGACAAAACCTCCTACATTGCTGGCTAGTGTCTAATGCCCCTGCATCAGACTCCCGAGGGCAATCTTCTTCATGGGCTCCTGTCCATGAGTTCTTCCACTGATCTGCCTATCTTCCGCAACATCCCTTCAGTCATCCAAGTGGCATCTTCCTCTGGCTTGTCCTTCCATTTGATCAGTACTGAAAGTACTCTTGTCCTCTGGTCCTTCTGAATGGTCTTTTATCCAATATCTTCTCTGGTTGCAATGGTTGCTCTGGAGGTAGTTGTTCTTTCCACTCAATCTGTTCCTTGTCTGCTGATATTTCTTCTACACCATCATCTTCATACTTGTACAAATCTGCAATATTAGAAATGGGAGATATTCCAACATCAGGAGGTAATTCAATCTCATAAGCATTTGCAGAAAAATTCCTAAGTATCTTGCATGGCCCAATCTTTTTGAACTTCAATTTTTTATACTACTTCCTTGGGAATCTCTCTTTTCTCAAGTGTGCCAAAACCAAATCTCCTACTTCAAAATGAACTTCCTTTCTGCTCAAGTCTGCTCTGCTTTTATAATTGATGTTGCTGCCTTGTAGTTTCCGTTTCACTTGTTCATGTATGGCCTGGATCCCTGAGGAAAATTCCTCACCATCTGCACTCCTTAGCTCTGCCTTTCCCAGGTTTCTTAACTTTGATATTCCTCTGGGGTGCATTCCATAAACAATATGAAATGGACTCTGCCCTGTGCTACTGTTTGGTGAGTCATTATATGCATATTCTGCCTGGGGAAAAATATGGTCCCACTGCTTGGGATGCTCTCCTGCAAGACTTCTCAATAAATTTCCCAGACTCCTATTCACTACCTCAGTTTGTCCATCAGTCTGAGGATGATAAGTTGAGCTGAAACTCAGTTTGGTACCAAGTTTCTTCCAAAATTTCCTCCAAAAGTGACCCACAAATCTGGTGTCTCTGTCTGAAACAATACTCTTGGGCAACCCATGCAATCTAACGACTTCCTTGAAAAACAAGTTAGCAACATGGGTGGCATCACTAGTTTTATAGCATGGAATGAAATGTGCCATTTTGGAGAATCTATCCACTACAACAAAGACTGCATCATTCCCTCTCTGAGTCTTGGGTAATCCTAGAACAAAATCCATACTCACCATGTCCCAAGGCCTGTCTGGAATAGGCAAGGGAGTGTACAATCCTACATTCTAGCTCCTTCCTTTAGCATATTGACAGATCTTGCAATTCTTCTGAAATTGTCACTTGTTCTCCATCTGGGCTAGCCATGGCTTCAGCTGCTCATTGAGCTTATCGATTTACAAGGTGTTTATAAGTCTACTATGCTTCTCTTTGATCTACCGTTACCCTCGTGGAACATCTGGTACCTGGGTGGCTTCTAATAGAATAGAAAGTATTCTATCTGCAGAAATAATCCAACCACGGCTTCTATCTGTTAAAATCGATTCTTGCATACCAATCTGCTTCATAAAATACGGATGTTTATACAGTTATTTGAAAAATCAAATCCTACAACCTAAAAATTGATTTCTTGAACAAGCATGTGCCTACTCAAGCATCGGTCACTTTGTGGCTTGGCCACTTATATGTTTCAAAACAACATTAAAATTGCAGGTCTCAATCATGATAGCATGTATGTTTCAACTTGAAATTTCTTTTAATCTTACCAAAGCATGATTGTCAGAATACAATACAAATTCCCTGGACATCAAGTAATGTCTCCACTTCTTCAGTGCCTGAACAATTGCATAGAATTCCTTCTCATAAGAGGAATAATTTCTTCTGGTGTAATTCAGCTTCTCACTAAAATATGCCACAGGCCTCTCATCCCGACTTAACACACCTCCAATGGCCTCTCCACTGGCATCACACTTTACTTGAAATGGTTTAGCAAAATTAGGCAGGATCAAAACAGGCTTCTCCGTTATCTTTTGCTTCAAAACTTTAAAGTTTCTTTCTGCTTCAGAAGTCCACTTAAATGGATGTTTTCTTTTCTTTATTGTCTCAATTATGGGTGCATTGATCTTACTGAAGTTTCTTATAAACTTTCTGTAAAAACTAGCAAGTCCATGGAAACTTCTTACCTCAAAAACATTCCTGGGTGAAGGCCATTCCACAATTGCCTTAACCTTTTCCGGGTCCATCTTCAATCCTTCTACAGAAACAACAAAACCCAAATACACCAACTCTTCTTTCATGAATGATAATTTCTTCAAATTTATCAGCAGTTTCTCTTGGTGCAGGTTTTTCAAGACATGATTAAGATGCCTTAAATGTTCTTCTCTAGTTCTGTTGAAAACAAATATATCATCCAGATACACTATAACAAATTTCCCAATGAATTCTTTCATTACTTCATTCATAAGTCTCATAAAAGTGTTGGGTGCATTTGACAACCCAAAAGGCATTACCATCCATTCATACAGTCCTTCATTTGTTTTAAAGGTAGTTTTCCACTCATCACCCTCTCTTATTCTAATATGATGGTATCCACTTTTTAAATCTATCTTTGAGAAATATCTAGCACCACTCAAACAGTCCATCAAATCCTCAATTCTGGGAAAAGGGAATCTGTACCTGATTGTGATCTTATTGATTGCTCTGAAATCAGTACACATCCTCCAGCCTCCATCTTTCTTTGGGCTCAATACTGCTGGTACAGCACATGGACTCAAACTTTCTCTGATCAACCCCTTGTCCACAAATTCCTGTACTTGTCTCCTGATTTCCTCATTTTCCTTGGGATTCATTCTGTAGGCTACCTTATTTGGCAGATTTGAACCAGGGATAAAATCTATCTGATGGCTAATCTTTCTCACAGGTGGCAGCTCATCAGGTAAATCATCCACAACAATGTCACAGTAATTGTCTAACATCTCTTGGATTTCTACTGGAAAATCAGAAATCTTTGTAGAAGTAAGAACTACTTTAGGTTTGCAAACTAAAGCAAAACTTACCTCTTCTTCTTCTATCTGCTGCAGATATTCCTTCCCGCTCAGCAACAAGGTCTTTGGATCAATCACTCTGTTGGATGGCTCTCCTTCTTCCATGGGTATCAATGTATGATGTACCCCATCCTTGAAGAACTTGTAAGTGTTCTTCTTGCCATCATGCACTGCTGCTCTGTCAAACTGCCAAGGTCTTCCCAACAGTATATGACACACATCCATGGGCATTACATCACACAGGACCTTATCTTTATATTTTCCCATTTGCAACTCTATCTCACACTGCTCTTTTACAACCAGCTGGTGCCCTTTGTGCAGCCAGGACACCCTGTAGGGAGTTGGATGCTCCCTTGTCTTCAACTTCAACTTTTCTATTACCTCAGTGGAAACCAGATTGTCTATGATGCCACTATCAATGACTAGCTGACAACATTTCCCTTGTACTTTGCATATGCTCCTAAACAAAGTCTTCCTTTGTGCAGGCTCAGTGACCTCTTTGGCTTGCTTCAACAGGACCTTATTTACCACCAAGGATTCTCCCCTCTCTGGAAGAATTTCTTCTTCAATCTCTTCCTCTTCTCCAGCCTGGGCAACAACAGCATTCCTTGGACTAGCAACCACATTCTCTAGACACTCATAGTGCTTATGTCCCACTTGCTGACATCTATAACACCTCAACTCTCTATCTCTGCCTCCTCTTCCTTTTCCTCTGTAAGAACCGCTTCTGCCCCTTGCATCGTCCTCTGTAGATGCATTCTAAGGTGAGCTACTATTAGCTCCATCCCTGGATGTAGTAGGCTTTCCTCTACCACCCTGACTTCCCTTCCCACGGAAAGTACCTCTCTTCTTGGCAGACTGTTTCCTCGGGAGTTTCTCCTCTGCTTTCAAGGCCATCTGGTAGGCCTCTTCCACTGTCTTAGGAGACAGGAGACCAATCTCATCTTGGATCTACAGCTTGAGACTATTCACATACCTAGCAGTCTTCTCTGGTGTGTCTTGGAATTGCCCAGCCCTTATGCTCACTCTATAGAATTCCTCTGTGTATTCTTTTACTGTCAGCAACCTCTGTCTCAGGTTCTGCATTTGCCTATACAATGTTAGCTGGTAATCACTAGGCAAGAATTTACCTTTTAATTTAGCCATCATTCTGGTCCAACTCTTGATAGGTTGCTTGCCAAATCTCCTCCTTTCTGCCTGCACTCCATCCCACCAAAGTGCAGCATGTCCCTTCAGCTTTGTTACTGCAAACCTTACCTTTTTATCCTCAATTATTTCTTAGTAATCAAAGCACTTATTCATTTCGTTTATCTAGTCCACCAGCTCCTCTGGATTCAGTCCCCTTGCATAACTTGACACTTCAATCCTGGGCTTAACTGCAGACCCCAGAACAGTTCTAAGGAGTCTCATGTCAGGAGGAATCTCAACATTTTCTTCAGCTTCTTCTGTTTCAGGTTCGCTGATGTCTTCAGGATCTTTGGGCTGTCTTCGCTCCATGGAATCCATTCTGGCCTCGACCCTCTGCAACATCCCCAACACCTCTGCGTTGGCAACAGGTCTCCTTCTGCCAGCACCTCTACCAACTCGGATTTCCATGTCAGTTTTCTACAAAAACAACTCAAAAAAATAGCTCTGATACCACAAATGACGCAACAAAACTGAAATTCAGCCCCAAGGAGAGATGGTCAACTATAGCGTGGCTCTGTCAGCATCTCTGGTCTAAAACCCCGTTCATTGTCCACATGGTATTTTTCTTTTCTTTGGATTTTATTTATCAAATTCAAGGAATTTGATAAATTAAATAAATATCGTCCTTTTTATTATATATATTTCAGCTTTATATTATACCACCAACCTTATATCCAATGTTTAAACCTTCAGACTTTATATTAATACTGCACGCTCTGTAAACAAAACTTTGTAATAGAGCTTTCGCTCTGGCCCCACCTATATGTATATATCAATAACAAATCTCCCAATCAAATGCTCGTATCGTACCTGGCTATTCTCCGCGCACCTTTATTCAACGACCGCCGTCCGATGGCCCCGTCCCAGATCAACGACTCTCAACAATATCGCTCGGCTTCCAACGTCAAACTTTAACGTGCGATGGCGCGCTTTAAACGGTGGTTTCCCGCGAGCCCACCTCGCCACGTGTCAATTTCTCTATGGAATCGTTCGCGTTCAGAAAATACCACCTACTCCACGGAAGCGGTGTGATATGGGCAATCTGCCTTTGCAAATCCGCTTGTGGTTTTGGTACAGTGATTAACTGGGATCACGTCGGGGTTGTGTTATTCCTTCTTGTTCAGTTAACTCGGGTCAATCCTTGGCAGGGTTTCAATTAACAATAAACGTAATTCTCTTCTGACGGGTTTCCACTATCTTGGGTAATGTTTGTCGACCCCAGTTTACACAGGCTCCTTCTATGAATGGAGATTTATCCAACTAAGCTTATTGAACAACGACGGCTTTTCTACATAGACCTCGCCTGCGGGTGGGAGTTAAATTCACGGGGTTTGTTCGAATAAATTAAGGGAAACAACAGACATAGATGTGTGGGATTCATACAGAAGTTCAGTTTTACATGCACAGAGTTCATCACTTCACAATTAAACAATCTATTCAAAATTAAGGATTCGAAACGATTCTATGGCAAATACGCACCGAAATTATTTAATTGGAAGAAATTGTGAACACACATCTTTGATTGTAGAAATCTCTCCTCTACTCTCTCCCTCTCCTCAATACATCCAAGGATTCAATTTATATACATTATAATGTGACTCTTCGGTTCCTCTGTGAGGACCGTTTTAGAAACCTAAAAGCCTAATTACAATTATTCAACTAACTGAAATGTGATAGATGGATCGAACTGGACTATTCAACTTCTACAAATCTAACTAATCTAAATGATATAGTCAGCTGAGGTATTGACACTTAGCTGTTACAATTTTGATGATTCTGAACCCTCCTAGCCACAACATGTGGACAAAACCTCCTACATTGCTGGCTAGTGTTTAATGCCCCTACATCACAAACTGAAATATTTAAAGCGTGTAATAATCTCTGATGCCGCTATGGAAGGAGAGTGGCTATCCATCCCAGATCTCATTGTTGAGGTGGTCGTAGAACACTTTAGTTTGGATTGGCTTGATGAGTGAACTTGTTAGAAGCTCAGGAATAATTGTTGAGTTAGACCACTTTAGTTTGGAATTGTTTAGGGATAGTTTCAAAATACAGAGCACTACAATAAATGTCTTCATTTTCTTTGAACTACACTGTTTTTTTGTGTTCAAAATCTATATATCATATGTAATAAGTTTTCAAACTATTGTGCAGTACATGAAAGAAATATATTTTGCAGTACATGAAAGTTTTCAAATCCATGCAAGGAATAGATTGTGCAATATATGAAAGAAGAGCTTTCATAATTATGCAAGGAATAGATTGTGCAGTACATGAAAGATGAGCTTTCTTAAAAACTCGGCATAAGGAACTAGTTGTTCGATAGGAGAAAATGAAAATCTCAATTTCTTTATTTTTATTCTTTTACCTATGGAACTTGCAAGAGAAATAAAAACAAACTATATAATGTTATTTATTAAAAAAATAATTCTTACAATGCTATAAATTTATAGTTTGTGGATCATGGTAATTATTGGGATTATGAGACTGTTCTGCTCAGCCGAAAAACTCAATAGGATCAGCCAAACTATTCAAGTCCCGATCCGACTTCACACGCACCAAAGAAATCATGATAGCATGGCCATTTTATCTTACATGATTATAAATGTAGGGTTTGTGGATCATAAGAATGAATTACTGATAATAGATGGTGATGTTTTTATCTATATTCAAAATTATAAACATTACTTTTTGATGTGCACATTGTCTTAGCTCCCGCTAAAGACATCTACACAGTGCTTCAAAAAGTACTCAGAGAGCACCTAGCTCTCTAATTGTACCAATGGTCAATCATTGCACCATAGGCATATCCTAGCCTCTGCTAAGACATTCAAAAAAATTAGTAATAAAATAAATGAACTTATACATTCAGTAATTCATTTTCTAAGCGCTAATCTCCTTTCCTCTTCACTATTTACATAAGATATTTACATATTCATATAAAAATTCATTTTAATATAACACAAAATTATTACTTAACTTGTTCTGCTATGAGAACCACAATGGTAAACAAAATTCTCCTCCCAACCCATGGGAGTTGATTTCCGCAACCAAATCGAGTCATTTTCACATCCAGATAGTCATTTGACAAAAGACCATTCCAGGTCCAGTATGGATTCCTCTTGGCAACATCATACCTATTCCTTTGACAGCGTCCTGTCTATGAGGAATTTTGGACCTCCTCTAACATGCTCCAAAATCAATAGAGTTGCCTCAGGTTCTCCCTTATTCATCATCTTCGCCAACTCTTTTCCCTTAATGAGATCATATATCTCTAGGGAGAGGAAATCCGGGTAGGTAAGCGCCATCAACCCCTTTGAGTAGGCAACTACCATCAACCCAGGCCTTCTAGCCTTTCATAATTGTTCACAACTATCTAGCATGTAAAATTTCTCTTTTAGCATTTTTTCCCATAGTAAATTACTTAATGAACTATGTACACATTATTCATAAAGAAAAAGGAACTTTATGTACATCATACATCATACATGGCCTTAACATGGGTCCAATGATATCTAGATTAACAGGAAACATGAATAACATACATGTGTTATACATTATTATTTCCCAAATAATAAAATCATGTGCATTATAACATGATACTTTATCAATTAATTATTGTTGCAATTTTCACGGCAATATTTTAATTTCACAGGTTTTCTGTTGCCATTAAGCTACCCATGCTTACTATAAGCAACAATGCTAATCGTAAATATGCATTTCTTAATCACGTATTATCTTACGCAACCATTTTAATTTCCTGCATACAACGTTGTCATGCATAAAATTATATACAAATATTCATTAATGTGTATATATCAATAATGGTTAGGGTAACATTCCAAACATTTCCATTTCCCACAATGTTCTGTTACCAAAAAACTGACACATAAAGTAATTACCATAATTGCATGTTCACAACTTGCAATATTCTTTAATCAAAACCCATTCATGCATATATATTTTATTATTTAGTCATACTACACTAACTAATCAATGCCACTAATAATATTAATGCATCCATGAGATGACTCATTCAAAAATTATTCATTCAACAACTAGTCATTATAGGCAAGTCTCACTACTTGACCCATTGTGTATTTTTAACATCTGAAAGGGTTCATTCTATTTCATTTTAAAACACTCCATCATCCTCTTCAAATATTTTCCCCATCTTTTGCATTTACGCATTAGTTTCACACACCATCACTATACACATTCATCATTTCAAGTAGTGCATGGTAACTTTAGTTATGTTCATTAAATGTATGAGTAATATGTCGTATACCCAAATGTTAATAGTCAACTCTCACTTTCACTAGCGAGGACTCAGGTTGTTCATAAGTACAAAAAATGTTTTATTGTCCTTTATCCTCAACAGGGTTCCAATGTTATGAAAACCATTTTGCAACAACATTTATTACTTTTTACTCTTCAATGTAGTTATAAACATGAATCACACATCTCATGTCAAGGGTAGACTACTGCATATATCATTCAATATGTAGATTTATAGAATCATATATCAACAAATATGTAGATTTCTAGAATCATACCTTAATTTATGTCCATTAGTAACATACCTCAATTTCTTTTCTCTTAACAAATCCCAAAGGTGCAAGTGCTGCAACCTTTAGCTCTGATACCACCTGTAACATACACCAATACCTCACATGGAAATGCAAGGAGTTAAATTTTTTTTATACAAGTTACCAATGGGTAACTATCCAAATCAATATTAAATATTCCTTTCTCATCATTACATAGAATATTCACCCGCTCATAGTGAAACCTTAGTACAAGAATAGTAAGTTGCTTAACCATTAACAACCTCTATTATGGTACATTAACACAAAACTGTATGAAATACCTTGCATTCATTTAATTATTCATGTAGTCATCACATTCTTGACGTTATGAACATCACAACAAGAAAGGAATCAACATCATCATCTTGACACAATAATCAATCACGTCATTGAACAACAATATACCCTGGAAACCTCGTAGGGTGAAAACCAGGAAACATTTAATTTTATTATTAAACGCTCGTGAGGGTGTCCAGCCCTCAATCAATGGTATAAGGGAGACCATTCCTTAACCATCGTTTATAAATCTTACAAGGAAATATACAAATATTCAGCTTTAAGTCATTACAATAGACATGATAGCTTTTACCCACCAATCTTCTCTTCATATCTTGGTGGCATGGATGTACCTACAATGGACCATCGTACATTGGATCATCCTGCAGCTCGCACTCATCAATATTCATATCTTCATATCTTGGTGGCATGGATGTACCTACAATGGACGATCATCCCGCAGCTCGCACTCATCTGCATGAACCATACTCATTTATCTGCCACCAGGTTAAGCATAATATTTCCTTTGTACAAATCACCATCATTTCTTGTTAATGTTGTCTTCAACATATATTGATTTCGATATTCATAAAGTACTACAATACATTTAAAATCTATACTTTGCGATGCTTCTCCATATACTCATGTAGAGTCGTGACATGCAAGCATAATATTATGACATGCTTCCTTTAACAACACTGCGCATGTGCTAGCTATAAGCGTGGAACCATCAAAGGATGTCTATAAAATATTAACTAATATTTCTTGCAAGAAAATTTGCTACAACTGTAATATATCAGTTACGATCCTCGTACATGCGAATTACATAAAATTAATCAAAATAACTAACCCTTAATCTATTACTTTTGGTGCATGTAAAGAAGGCCAATGTATATAGTTTTCAACAGAGTCTTCCCAAAGGAATGCTTAACACAACAGGGTATCCAAACACCTGTTTACAGTAAAGAACACAAATACATGTCTTCATTTCAAAATATTATACCAAGATTACCCATATATATATCCCAAGGAAGCTAACACATTAATATGGGTCTTATGCATGTATTCCATCTTCTTTTCCAAAGATTATTTACCTATGTAGGCTAACTAAACGTGCTATCATTTTCCACATACAAATGTATATTATTTCCAATGAAAGATAATACAAATATTGCATGCATATACATGATCTTTTTTCGAAAGAAACTAACATAATAATTATGATAGCATAAAGTAATCACATACTCAATAGATCTTCTATCCATGAAAAGAACGTTGTTTCTCTATGATTCTACATGCAAGTTGCTCATGCTTGGCTTCTAAGAATTTATCATAGATAGCCTCTTTTATGCATAAAAATTAGGCAACGCTAACAACTAACAACTTTAACTTAACCTTTAATACACCTAAATCAAGAGGTTGACATAATTCATCTAGCCATGTTTCAAGAAAGAACAACATATATAAAACAATAGAATCTTTTCCAAAGAAAATATTATGAGGAACTAGCATGAGTTCTTTATGACTTCTTTTCCAAGAAAAACTCATTAACTTATCTCCCAACCCATGAAATATCTTCAAGAATCACCCTCTTTAATCTATATTCATTTTTAAGAAATAACTTGGATTTCCTTATCATTTCATACACATGTATGAAATCCCTTTTTTTACAAAAAGAACAAGCATCTCATTTTTCTTACATAAGATGCATTTATATAAAGACAAGTAAAATTATTCATATTATCTTTTACTGCAGACATCTTTCATGATACATATAGCAATCTTTGCAAGAACTCACATGGTTTCCTTTCGGAAAAACTTGAGTAAGTTTGTCTTTTACCATTGTATATCTATAAGAATAATATCCTTCTAAAAGATTAACATAATAACAATATTTTCAAGAAATGACATGGATTATGTCTTTACTATAACAATATCTTTCTAAAAGATTAACATAATAGCAATCTTTACTACTTTCTGAAAAACTAGCACAGTCTTTCTACAGACAACTTCTACAACCTTTATGAGATATAACACTTATGAAATATCACAGTGTTAACTATATCTTTGTGTAGGACAACAACAAAGTCTCATAAAGAAATCATTTTAGATAAAATAGTATATTCAACAATAGCTTTCAATGCTAAAACCTATGAGACTTACTAATCAACTAGTCCATCTCTCATAGCCTGGCAGCATACTCGGAGAACCTCTTGTTCTTCAGCCTTTTCTTGAGTGTATTGAGTCTTATTATTCGGTGGCACTGCATTGATGGCATCTTGAGCCCTTGTAAAATCACCGAGACCTTTGTTCTTATCCACTGTAATGTTACGTGCATTGCCAGAATTCATTAGAAGCCCAATCAGTTTTCAAGACCAACTGCTGAAGAAAATCCATTGAATTATTTTCCCAATTACTGCTACATATTGCACAACGTTCAGACATATTCCAACCATTATAGTAAGTAGCAGGCTGCATTAACAAAAATACTTGCAGTGGTGTAACAAATAAACTGATAACTAAAAATCCTCTACGAACGAAGTTTTCCAGTGTTAATATTCCCATGAAACCAAAATTTCCACGAATGAATGGATTATGAGGACTTTCATAATAAGGAGGTTATTCATCGATGCCCGTATTGAACTCCATCCCTGCAAATACATTATCAGTCCATTTTTTTTTAACTCTATTTTCATCAACATGTCAAAAATTTCATTTATATAATGTAAGAAATTATTATTATTATTTTATTTTGTAAGCTTGGTAGTTCCTTTCATTTTTCACCTTTTCCTCTTTATTTTTTTTTTAACTCTATTTTCATCAACATGTCCAAATACATCACCCCGATCGGGGAAGGGAATTGAACCTGTGATGAGTGCTATAATAGCCCACCTCATCACCGTTTAACCAAGACCCCGCTATTTTAATGTGCAAAAGAAATCAAAGATATTTTATTTGTAAATCATAATTTATGTAAAAAATATAATAATATAACAAATATAGTAATTGTAAAATTTATCAGGTTAACAACAATAATATAAGGATTGAAGATAACAATGCTAAGTAACTAATTATGAGTTAATAAATCTGAATCTCATTTATGATTAAAAAATTTCCAAAAGTAATTGAAAAGCTAGAAAAATCACACAAATTTAATTACCAAAATCTTAATTTGATTTTTTTCATAATTAAAATAAAAATATTATAATTAGTTTAATAATGTATTTTACGATAACTAGAATTAATAAATTTAAAAAAATAGTAATGTAAATTTAAAATTTATTATCTTGATAATATATTTTACAATAACTTAAATTAATAAATCTTACAAAGTAGATTCCAAAACTAATAAATCTCCTTAAAGAGAGAGTAAATCCTTTTTAATTTGATAACTTGGTTAAAAAATTTTAATTAAAAAATAGTAACATATTTAGATTCAACATAAGATAATTTTAAAAAAAAAATTAAAGATGCAAATTAATTATTTAATTAATTTTATAATTTTATTTTTATATTATTTTAATTGGAAATTTTGATTTTCTTTTCTGATAATACAAAATTTAATTAATATTATAATTTTTAAAAAAAAATTGTTATTTAAAATATATTTTTAATAAATAGATTTATCACTAAAAAGTTCATTAAATCTTTTTTAATTAAACAACTAAATTTTATGGTCTTCAAAAGATAAGTGGTTTTGCAAGGTTACTTAATAAACCAATAATATTATATTGTAAAATGTTATCTAACGTAATTGTATTTTGATTCTTAAATGATTTAAAATCAAGTTAAATTTAAAAAATAATAATTAATTTATGATATAGTTAGATAAATTTGAGTTAGTTATTTGATAGGTATTATATTTTGATTTAGTTAAATTATTTAAAATAAAGTTAAATTTTAAAAATAATAATTAATATATGATATAGTTAGATACATTTGAGTTAGTTATTTGTTAGGTTTAGTGATGGTGGTTTATAAGTCCATAGTATTGCATAGTACATATAAGTATTTGTCTATTATATTTGTTATGATAAGCCTATTTAAAAACATGAGAAAATCTATACTTGAATAGAAGTACCAACTTAAATTCATATTAACTTCAAAATTGATTTATATCAACACTTGATAAAACCATATTTTAAATAAATCTAAACTAATTATTACAATTGTGTAAATGAAAATAAATTGGTGATTGCCTAAATACATGCATTTAATTTCACATATAATGCATGGTTGTAATTTTTTTGTGGGCTTTATCAAAGCGAAGGCCTGGTATTCCAGCAAGGTTCTCAACCCCTTGGGAGGAGTTGTGCATAAATCCTGACGATCAACAACTGCCCACCCACACTCATTAACTACACTGCCATAAATCACTAAAAACTCCGGGCACAATTCAACAGGCTGTGGGTGGACGTTTGTAGTCTTATTTTTTTGCCAACGAAAAAACGCTTTTACCAGGCAAAGGAGAAAATTGGTCCCCAAAGCCTCAACAACCATGAGTTAATAAATATAATCCAAGGTGCACTTGAGAAGTGCAAAAGAGAAAAAAATAGGAAATCAGAATCAAATTGTTTTCCTATGAATGTGTGGTTCGATGAGGAATGAAAATTTTCAAGGAGAAACTTGAAAAAGGAAGAATAGGGTAAGATGAATATAAAGTTATATAATCAGATTTTAAAAAAGAAAAAATATGAGTTCATGCAAACAAGGCAGGAAGAGTTGATATATCTAGGTTAGAATAACCCAAAACTTTTTTGGAAGGAACTTCAACCAAGGAACAAGCAATTTGAAAATAATATTACAACCAATCAGTGCTTTGAATATGCAAGGAAACTCTATGAAAAAGAATTAGACGTTGAGTCTCCTCCCAAGATCAACACATCTACAAAGATTTTAACAGTACATGACATGAAGGTAGGAATTAAAAAGTTTAAAAAGGGGAAGGCAAAGGACTTGGTTGAACTTCAAGTAGAATATCTAAAGTGGGGAATGAACATTTTGGCACCGCACATTAGGAAAATATTCAACAACATCATTCAACAAGGATTCCCAAGGGATTGGACAATTAGTCTAGCAATTCCCTTTTCAAAAGTGGAGACATTAATAATCCTTCCAATTGTAGAACCATTATGATCAATCCTTTGTTTGCAAAGCTTTTCAATGGCATGGTAGAAAATAGAATCAGTAAGTGGGTAGAAGTAAAAGAAAAGAGGGAAGAAGGGAAAGTAGGTTTTAGGCAGAAGCATTCTATAATAGATCTTGGTATCACACTAAGACACATTGTTAAAAAGGTTTGGGGGAGAAAAGAAGAAGTATTTTGCTGCTTTGTTGACTTCAAAAAGGCATTTGACACGGTCCCTAGAGATAATTTGTGGCATAGAATGGAAAAACTTGAAATTCATTTACAATATAGAGTTGTTGTCCATAGGCTTTATGAAGAGATGAAAGTCAAAATTAGAACTTCAGCAGGCATTTCAGAAAGTTTTAGAAGTGACATCAGAGTCAAGCAAGGTTGCCCTTTATCCCCTCCCCTTTTTGGTTTATATATTGACAAATTGGAAGAGTGACTAAATTTTCAAGGTGGGGATGGTGTTCGATTGGGGGAGTTTGTGATAAAGCTTCTTCTATATGGCGATGATATTGTGCTAGTTGTCAAATTAGCCCATGGATTGCAGATGCACCTATATGCCCTTGAGCATTTTGTAAAGTAGTGGGGATGCAAGTCAATACTAGTAAGACCAAAATAAGGATTTTCTATAATAAAAGGAAGCAAATCCAACATACATTCTTCTTTGAAGGCAACATTCTTGAAGAAGTAAATGAATACAAGTACATCGGGATCGATTTCAACAACAAGCTTATTGGGAGGATTACAGAAAGTAAATAATTTTAAGATGGTGGAAAGCATTATATCCACTTCAAAATATATGTAGAGAGGCAGAGTTATGGGATTGGAAAATGATAAAAGTACTTTTTGGACTCCTAGTTTGTCCAGTGCTATTATATGGGTTTGAATTGTGGGCTAGCAACACCCTTGTTTCAAAACGGAAAAAAATTGAAAAATTCAAAAACGCTTGATCATGAACAAGTTCAAAATAAAAAGTTCGGTTCCCTATGAGATAATGTTGGGTAAAACAGAGGAAAATCCCATCGAAGAAATTTCCATGGTGTGTCTTATAAGGTATCTAAAAAGAATTGAGCAAATGGGAGGAGGTAGATGGTTGAAAGTTATCTTCAATGAAGGTATGAGTGAAAGAAAGAAATCATGGATGAGACACAACAACAAATGGAAGAAAAAATGGAATATTTACCTTAATGCATGTCCCACAAATAGCAAGGAGTTAAAGAATTTTGTGTTGAAGAAGTTCTGTAAGGGTATATGGGGAAAATATTTGGGTAGAAAGAAGAAGTATTATGTTCAGGAATTCAACCCCACTTGTGATCTCCAAAAAAAAGAATAAATTGGAGCTAGCATTTCATGGAGAGAAAAGGATCTTATTGCTCAATTAAGAACTAACTCACATCAACTTCGGTGTGAAATGGGACAGTGGAAGAGACCTAAAGAAGCTTGGGAAGAAAGGGTATGTACTTTTTTCACTTCTGGGGCAGTGGAATCAGAAAAACATTTCATTTTGGAATGTGATGCTTTCAGAGACATTAGGGGCAATTACTGAAGTATGTTAACATCAATTTTGTGGCATTGTCTTTTCAGTGAGGGAACTGTTAGAAGGTTGGGTCAGCTCATCTTCAATTTAAGTAAGAAAATGATTGAATTAAAGAAGGAAAAAAACAAGGAAACTCATGGTCCCGTAGACTAATTTTAGTCTCGTGGACGTTAAAATATCATTCATTCCCTTTAACAGAGACAACCATCAAGCCAAATTAATTTTTTTTCCCATTGCTTGATTTCTATGAGGGTGAGGATAATATTATATAAAATATAATATTATATTATATTTTTTCATTATATTGAGTTTTTTTATCTGAAAAAAATAAATATATATGAGATCTCTATAGTTTAAATCATAATTATTTAAGTTCATATGAATCAACCTGAAACATTATATTTTCCAACTAATATTTACTAGCACAACCACATTGATAAATGTGGTTGATATAAGCAATAACTTCAACCTAATATATGTTGTATTATAAAATTAATATGCTATATTGATATATTAACATATCAAATCTAAGATTAATATAAAAAACTTTAAGATTGTAAACTCTAATATATTATTATACATATCAAGGATTAATATTATAAACCCAAGGAATTAAGAAACCAATGGGGTTAATATTATAAACCCAAGGAATTAAGAAACCAATGGGGTTAATGTTATAAACCCAAAGATCAATAAACCAAGGAATTAATATTAAAAATCCAAGGGAATAATAATAAACCAAATGAATTAATATTAGCAACCTAAAGGATTATTAATATTACAAACCTAAGAAATCAACAAACCCAACACATGAATATTAAAACCCTTGAGATTTTGTTATTTTGTTAGTCGAAATTTTATTCATTCTTCAAAAGAGATATACATCGAGAGTAGCAACAAAATAATAGGTGGTCTCGCCTCGACCAAGTATTTTGACCACCGCATAAAACATTTGACAAAAGTAAAAAAAAAAAAAACTAAGGACATCGTCCAAAACTGAGAAGGCCAAAGGCACCAGAAGACAAATAAAACATATATAACACCTGAATTCATGCTATTCATCCGACGTGATGGATGTTTGGTTTTATAGGGTTGTCCCAGGAGGAGGCGGAGGTCAAAAAGAGCATTGGATGTGCTCCTTGAAATGAACAATCCAGGACTCCGGCTTCTCCACATTCTCTGATAGCAGGTTTTATCCTTGCCAGAAAACCACAATGTGCTCCCAAACATGGCACTAAGTCTAGTGAAATTTATCCAAGGTAGCTACTAGTTCCACATGTACCTCATGTCGGATTTTTTCCACAGTGTCCAATCGCTTCATCATGGATTGAATCAAATCCCTACATATTTCCAAGCAACATTTTTGAATGACCCTCGAACCAAGAACTAAATACTCAACACCCCCTTTTCGTCCCAAGCCACCACACTGTCGAGCCTTGCCCCTCATCGGTGTTTTTAGTGATCGACCCTCATGGCCCTTCACCAAGCCACCATGCCCTCGACCATCCGGTACACCAGCCACCATCCTCATGGAGCTTCCTGCAAACTTGCCACCCTGACAAGCCACAGAGACCTCCAACCCCTGCTCCTTGTTCAACACTTGAGAATCCCAATCCCCATGTGTGTCGAGCAGGGCTTTGGAGGGAGGGAGGACCACTGTCTTCTTGAAACTGATCTCATCAACGCTTGTCTAGCAGCTACACTTGCAAGGATGAAGACGCCCCAAGCACGCTCATCCCACACCCATCAAGCCCATTGCACCTAGTGCAGAAACCAACCGCCTCCCAGATAAGGTTGTAGACTCGTACCAACAAAAACCACAAAACACCACACAAAATCAGGGGATCTGCTACCCCACTAGTCATGCCACCCCAAGCCCGAACACAGAGAGGTATTTAAATTCAAATAATTCAAAAACATGAGGGCCAAAAGGAGCACATAACTTCCCACCACACGCTGAAGACATCCCCCCAACCACACCAACAATCAAGAGTCACCTCTACTTCCAATAATCTTGCTCCCTTTCCCTCGAAAGACACATAAAACCTCATATGAAATGTCCAAAGAACCTAATTATGGGCCTACAAGACAAAATACAATAGTCATCTAGAAAACCAACATCCTTCCCCGAAGCAATTCCGCCAACGTGGTCCACTCCAAACACCGAAAGACCCATACCCATAAAACACCAATACATAAATCAACCAAAAGATCTCGAAGGCCAATTCCACCAAGAACCATAGACAAAAACCACAAATAAATTAAAAAAACAACCTTGTAGTATGGAAGTTACCAATTTACAAAGCCAAAAAACTTGGGGCGAACCTTGTTTCCGGGGATGTCACCCTGCCCAATGGAACTGGTGTCACTTCCTCCTTTAGCGAGAAAAGAACTAGGAAATGGCATGAAGCTGAAACAAAACATAAGTGAAGTCCCTGTCCACCATCCTTGACCTTAGAACGACATCTCCCGCGTTGGTCGAGGCACTACTAAGCTCCACACACAAGCCATAACTCCTCCTCGTATTCTAGGTGAAGTGAGAGGATCAAGGGGATGGCCCTCATCCCGGGTGCCAGTTGTTGGTCATCATGGGCCATGAGGTGCCCCATGCACTATGTCCATCACCCCCATTAGGGAAAAACCCTTGATATTAATATTAAAAATCCAAGAGATTATTAATATTAAAAACCCAAGCATTAATATTCCTGGTGTTTAATATTATCCCCTTTGGTTTATTATTCCCTTGGATTTATAATATTAATCCCTTGGGTTTATTAATCTAAGGGTTTATATTCCTAAGTTTTATATTATTCCCTTGAGTTTTATATTATACTCTTGGGTTTATAATCCCTTTGGTTTTTAGTATTAATCCTAAAAACTCTAAGATTATAAACCCTAATATATTATTACTCACGAGAGATTAATATTATAAACCCAATGAATTATACACCCTAGGATTAATATTATAAAAAAAAAGGATTATAAACCCTAAAATAAACATGGTTGATCATGTCACAATGTGACATTGGACCATGGTTGACTATGGTTGATTTTCATATTGACACAAATTTTGTCACAATGCAACATTAGACCATGGTTGACCATGATCGATATTACAAACCCAAGCGAATAATAAACCCAAGGGATTATAAACCTAAGGGAATAATATTAAACCCAAGGAATATGAACTAATAGATTAATAAACCAAAGGGAATAATATTAAATATTAGAAATATGAACTCTTGGGATTAATATTAAAATCTCAAGAGATTATTAATATTACAAACCAAAGCATTAATATTATTGGGGTTTAATATTATTCCCTTGGGTTTATAATATCAATCCCTTGGGTTTATTAATCTAAGGGTTCATATTCCTAGGGCTTAATATTATTCCCTTGGGTTTTTAGTATTAATACTAAAAACTCTAAGATTATAAACCCCAATATATTATTAAGCATATGAGGGATTAATATTATAAAATCTCGCAAGCCTTGGTATTGCACCAAGAGTGTTGCAACTCCCAAGGGCTCCTAAAATCTATTTATCAACCTAGGGTTCATACAAAATTAGAGGTGACAGTGCTATATACAGTAGATGGGGTTCTACTCATGCACCCGTAATTATGACATTAGATCAAAAGTTCTCAGAGACCATTCCTCCTACTGAATTAAATGAAATATTTCTTAAGAAGGTACAATTAAAATCTACTTCTAACTATGAAAGGGAAATGTCATTGGCTCAAATTTGTAAATGCTAACTAATCAAGTAATGAAAGGAAAAAGGATAAAATACTTGCAGAAAGAAATTTATTTTATCTTGCACCATTTATCAAACTACCAAATCTGTTTACAGAAAAAAGCTAATTTCTCTTGCATAATTTATCAAACTACCAAACAGAATTGCATGTACCATCTACTTAGTTCACACTTGCTTGTAAATCAATAACCCACTTGCATCATATTTTTGATAAAGAAACTAACTATACTTTGTTTTTGCAGTGAAGGAAAGAAAGGTTTGGAGTGACCTAGGAGCTTCACCTAACCATAAAATTGTTGGGTATGTGTTATATTCTTTCCACAATTACTCGCACACATAGGGGGATCGCAGGTGGGTGATAACCCTCCTATACTTTGCATCGGGGGGGGTGACATCCCCTCCTATCCAAGGGTTAGTATGGGGTGGGTAGCCCCCTGCGCGGGGTTTGGGGCAGCGCCTAAGGAAATTTTTTCTTTCTTATTTTTCAGTGGGCAGACCCACCTATGGTTTTGTGCATGGGTTTGCACATGGTTTTGTGGCATGATAGTTTTCGACCCTGGTATTTTGTAGATCCCATCAAGGGAATTATGGTTATGTTCTAATCCAGGGTTAATGGATTGGGGTTTATGAATTCTTAGACATGTTTATAAATGTGTTGTATCACTAAAAGGAATATAATGAAAAATCAAGCCAATAGTCCTGATTTGGGATCCAGGGGAAAATCTCTCTGTATATCTGTTTTATGTTTTATGCTCTCGGTATTGTTTATTTTCTGTCTTTAAGAATTCGTTTGCAGATAATTTATGTACATGGTTAAAACCTACATTTGGTATCAGAGTTGTTTCAGCTTCAAGGGGATGCCTTTGCTGATGAGGTTTTTTTTTCTCGGGCCCATGGTAGACCCTGTTCAGTGGGAGATCTGCGGGATCGATTCTTGCGGTGAAAGAAGACAACGAGTAGTGGAAAGATAGAGATCAAGAAATTTAATGGTTAGAGTTTTGAGTTGTGGAAGCTCAAGATGGAGGATCTGCCCATGGATAAAGATTAGTGGATCGCAGTAGATCCAGGCACTAAACCAACGACGATGTCAGATGAATACTGGGAGAAGTTGGACCGGAAGGTAAAGAGCACAATATGGTTTTGTATCTTAGATTCGGTATCATTGAGTGTATCTAGGGAAGCTACACAAAGAGTTTGTGGGTCAAGTTAGGGAATTTTTATCAATCTAAGTCTCTGGTGAATAAATTGCTCCTGTGGAAAAAATTTTATAACCTGAGGATGAAGGATGGAGACTCGGTGACAGAGCATCTGAACACCTTCAATACTATGGTAAGTCAGTTGTCATATGTTGATATTAAAATCTCAGATGAAGATAAGTGCATCAGCTTGTTGTGTTCTCTACCAGATTCATGGGACGGTCTGGTTATTGCAATATGTAGCAATACAACTACCTTTAATTTTGATGAAATTGTCTCATCCTTATTGTCGTAGGAAATGAGATGGAGAAATATGGAGGGCTAGAATGGAGATTCCTTATCTGTATGAGGAATGTCCCAGAACATAAACAAAAATAAGTTTTCAAGTGGGAGATCTAAATCTAGAGGGAGATCTAAATCTCCAGGAAAGCCTGTAGAGGTGCACTGGAAATGCATAAAGGGAGGGCACTACAAAAAGGATTGTAGATCTAAATCTCTTCAGAAAGGAAAGGGATATGATGATGCTCCTTTTTTAGAGGCAAAAACCACCTCAGATGAAGGTGGGGATGTGTATTTGTCTTCTTCTTCAAATACACATGTAGATCATGAGGGATGGTTGATTAACTCGGGTGCATCATTTCACTGTACTCCCCATAGGGAGTGGTTCTGCGAGTATGAGAAGTGTGATGGTGGTGATGTATTCTTAGGAGATGATAGGAAGGCCATAATCGTCAAACGTGGAAAATTCAAGCTGAAGCTGCAAGGTGAAAGGATTAAAACACTTCCTGGTGTTCTGCATATTCCTGCATTGGCCAGAAATCTGATTTTTTAAGCAAGATGGATGATGCAGGTGTAAAAATAGTGTTCGAGAAAGATGCCTGCAAGATGGTTCGGGGAGCATTGGTATTAATACAGGGAGTTCGGATTGGAAATTGTACAAGCTTCAAGGTAGAATTATTATTGATGGGTGCAACAATTCTATGGTTCCTGAAAGTGGAGCAGAAAGCCTAGCGGTCTATGGAGAAAATACCATTATATTGCATCAAAAGCTTGGACATATTGGAGAGAAGGGCCTTCTGATACTGCATGGTAATGGTATGGTAGAAGGTAGGTCTAATTTCTCTATGTATTTCAATTTATGTGAACATTTTTTATATGGGAAGCAGAGTGGAGTGAGTATGCCTTATGGTGCTAAGAGGGAGAACAAGATATTAGAGCTTGTGCAGAGTGATTTGTTTGGACCTGTGCCGGTTCCATCACTGGGAAAGTATGTGTACTATGTTTCATTCATAGATGAATTCTCAAGGAATACATGGATTTATTTTTCGAGGAATAAATTTGAAGTATTTGACAAATTTAAAGAATTTAAACCTCTAGTGGAAAACCAGACAGAGAAGAAGATAAAGGCGCTGAGGAAAAATAATGGTGGAGATTTCTACCAGAAGGAATTTTAATATTTTTCTAAGAAGTGTGGTATAGCACGAAAGAAGACTACTCTATACACACCTCAACAAAATAGAGTTGCATAAATAATGAATATAACACTGATGGAAAAGGAAAGAATCATGCTCAGTGGTATCAAGTTAGTACAAGAATTCTAGGCAAAGATAGTGGAGACTCCATGTTACCTAGTTAACAGATCACCTTCATCAGTGTTGAAGGATAATAATACATGAGGTGTGGACTGGTAAGAACCCTCTCTTTCACATCTGAGGGTATTGGGATGTGATGCATGTGTACACGTTCCAAGGGAGAAAAGAACCAAGTTGGATAATAAATTTGAAAGGTGCATCTTTATTGGGTATGATGATAGTTTAAATGGTTACAAAATTTAGAACCCAGAAACAATGAAGGTTGTGTACAATTGAGATGTGGTGTTTAGAGAGGTGAAACATGTTATTAAACATAAAGTCCTACCAAAGGAACCTGCGAAGATAGAGTTTGAGCTAAAGGAGGATGAATTAGACTCTATAACAAAACATGTTTCAGAAGAGAAAGAGCCACAAACTCCAACTGTGAGAAGATCAGTTCGGGAAAGAAGGTAGCCATAAAGGTATAGTCCATCTACTTTCTATTCAAATTTTTCTTGAACTACCACTGATGATGGAGGCAATGGATTTAGAGGATGAAAAACTCTGGAAGGAGGCCATGGTTGATGAACTGGCATCCTTGCACAAGAATGAGGCATGTGATCTGGTGGAATTGTCGGCTGGAAGGAAACTAATCGGGAGAAAATGGGTATTTAAGAAGAAGATGAATGCAGAAGGCAAGGTGGAGAAATAAAAAGCTCGGTTGGTAGCAAAATTTTATTCCCAGGTGCCGGGAATTGATTTTGGTGATATTTTTTCTCATGTTGCCAAGGCTACTTCTATTAGATTACTTTTATCTGTTGTTGCTGCATTTGATTTTGGGGTAGAACAGATGGATGTGAAGACGACATTTCTTCACAGGGATCTGGAAGAGGAGATATACATGAAGCAACCTGAAGGCTTTACGGTGAAGGGTAAGAAAGAACTGGTATGAAGGTTAAAAAAGTATCTGTATGGGTTAAAAAATCACCTAGGATGTGGTATCAGAAATTTGATACTTACATATGGGGACTTGGCTTCACTAGAAGCAAAGAGGATCATTGTGTGTATTTTAAATTAATTGGTGATCGTGTTATTTATTTGGTCTTGTATGTGGATGATATGTTGCTGATTGGAAATGAAAAAGAAATTATCCAGGATTTGAAGACCCAATTATTCTCCAAATTCGACATGAAGGTTCTTGGTGTTGCAAACTATATTTTGGGCATACAAATTAAGAGAGATTGGGAAAAGAGGAAGCTCTGGCTAAACCAAATGAAGTATGTCGAGACAATATTGCAGAGGTTCAATATGCACGATAGTAAACTGATGAAGGTTCTTATTCCTGTAGGTGTAAAGCGATCCGTTGAGAAGTGTCCCAAGAAACAAGAATAAGAGGAGGATATGTACCGTGTTCCATATGCAAGTGTAGTGGGTAGCCTGATGTATGCAATGGTTTATACTAGACTAGACATTGCACATGCAGTGGGAGTATTGAGCATATTTATGTCAAAACCAAGGAAGGAGAATTGGACAACAGTGAAGCGGGTTTTCAGATATTTGTGTGGCACTAGTGATTATGGTTTGTGCTACCAGGGAAGACCAGGATTGGACAAATTTATGGACATATGTGGTTTTGTTGATGCAGAATGGGTTGGATATCTGGACCAAAGAAGATCTACAAGTGGGTATGTGTTTAACCTATTTGGAGGTGCAATCAGTTGGATGATTAAAATTCAGTATGTAGTGGCTCTTTCAACTACAGAGGCAGAATACATGGAAGCCACTAATGCAAGAAAAGAAGAATTTTGGTTGTAGAGATTGTGTTCAAGTATGGGGTTGGTGCAACGAGCTATAAGGATAGACTGTGATAGCCAAAGTGAAATTTTCTTGGCTAAGAACCCTGATTTTAATTCTAATACAAAGCACATTGATGTTCAATATCACTTTGTGGGAGATATGGTTGAGAATAAAATGGTGTTGTTGGTAAATGTGGACACTTTGAAGAATGTTTCAGATGCATTAACGAAGTCTGTCAGCCCTCAGAAGTTTTCTTGGTGTAGAAAAAAAATGGGTATTGTAAGGTTGGACTAATGACTAAGCTCTCTTGTAGCCCCCTACGGAAATAAAACAACAAGTGGGAGAATGTTGGACATGTGTTATATTCTTTCCATGATTAGTTTCACGCACGGGGTGGGGGGGTGTTCACATGGGTGGCGACAACCTCCCCTGTACATTTCTCCAAGCGCAGTGGGGGGGTCACAGGGGGCGGGTAGCCCCCTGCGTGGGGTCTGGGGTAGTGCCCCAAGAATTTTTGTTTTCTTATTTTTCAGTGGGCGGGTCTACCTATGGTTTTTTTCATGGGTTTGCACATGGTTTTGGGGCATGATGGTTTTTGACCCCTGGTATTTTGTAGATCCAGTCAAGGGAACTATACTTATGTTCTAATCTAAGGTTAATGGATTGGAGTCTATGAATTCTTTGACATGTATATATATGTGTTGTAACACTAAAAGGAATATAATGAAAAATCAAGCTCGTAGTCCCGATTTGGGATCTAAGGGAGCAACTGGTTCTATAACTAAGTTCATTTTCTAATAGGTTCTGATGCTCCAGAAGAGGAATTAATACTGCTAGAAGATGGCATTTGGCTTCCATATGGTTATCTACCAACTAAAATTACGTGGAAAGCAAAAAAGAATGAGGAATCAGAAAGTCAAATGTTGGATAAAACCGGGGAATTGCATGTCACAGTTGCACAATGAAGATGAAGAATCATGCAAGTGAGATACTTAGCTGAAGAAATATGAAATCTCTTATGACTTGATTTTTACAATAGCAAGTCATAATGAGACAAGGAATCTTAGGATAACAATCTCATAGGTGTTAAGTTGTTTATAATTTATCGACTTAAAACTCTTTTAAAATTGTTTCTATTTCCTGTATAAATAATAGTGACCCAGACTAAGAACACAGTTCTGAATTGGTGATAAATAATTGATGTTAAGATATTGATACTATGTTCCTTTAATATAATTTTATGTTATCTCTTCAATGCATGTGTGAAGTCTTGATTGATCATTGATCCTACATTCCAGGAGGGCCCCCTGCGAGCTGTGAGGTTTACATTTCAAGTTTCAATTAGTTTAGTTTACATTTTTCGCATAAGATCAGTTTTCGTTATAGTTTACATTTATGGTTAATTTATAATTTTTGAGAGTAATCATAAAAAGGGAAAATACCAAAATGGTTTAACAACTCAATGCATATTTTTTCACTTATACTTAGCATTTCATCGTTCCATGATAGTCTTAGGTAGGTCATTGTAGCTTTCAAGTTTCAATTATGTTAATCGCTAGTCATTTTTTAGTTTTGTTATGTTAGATTGGAAATACAATTTGGAGGTTAATACGCAAAGGTCAGTAATCTCTCTCGAGTTAGATTTTCATTCTCATTATCTCTATTTCATTGTCATTTCTTTTTAAAATAAATTTACCTTTCATAGATTAAGATCCTGTCATCGGTCTTCTCATAGCAACTAGAATAAATTTGATTTGATTTCAATTAAGTTTGCAGACTTCTTTTTAGTATTTAGTGCATAATCAATTTAATTTTGCAGCAATAAGACTAGGTTATTTATTTTTTATTTTTTGGTTTCCAGCATTTCTTTCAAGTAATATTTGCAATATTAGATGGTTTTTTACTTTGAAAATCTCAATTTAAGTAGTTTTTACACTAGATAGAAAGAACATGTGCGTTATTAGTTTCTAATTTGTAGTTCATTTTATATTTGGTTTTATTAACTTGTGTAATTAGTTTTGTGCTTAGAAGAAATCCTAGCATATATATTCCACATACATTTCACAACTACATGTACCTTGGTTGACATTTAATGAAGTGAATTAAAGACAATTAATTTACCAAACAATTTGGTAAACTTGTCTCATTGGTTTGTGAGAAACCAAATATGAATGTTATATTGAAGAAAGAAGTAGAGAAGGGATCATCCAGTATTTCAGTGAAGGTGAATAAAAAGGAACCAAAATTTTATGATGGTAACATATGTGCTAAGGTGATTGGAATTTTTAGTTGGGATGTATAGTAGTATCTTGGACAAATAGGTGCATGCCTAGAGGAGGAGAAGGTTAGAGTTTTCACTACATATTTTACAACAAATGTGAATCTATTGTGAAAGAATAGGGAAGAGTAAAGGTTAGTCACATCTAATATGACATCATTGCATGGGCGAGTATGAAGGAATATTTGTACATGAAATTTGGAGTAAAGGATTAGACTTGGAATGTAAGGACTAAGCCAAGGATTTTGAGGTAAACTGGTAGCATAAAAACTTAGAGACACGAGTATTTGGGTCTCATGGTGGAGATCAAGGATATATCTAATGGAGATAGGTTTTTTAGCTTCATGGAAACATTATATCCATGGGAAAAAATAGAAATAAGAAGGAAAATTTTTGATATGCTTTTAGAGGCTATCATGATGACAAATAAGCTCTTGCATTTCCATGTAAATGGGAAGATAAAAAGGAAATATTAGGCTGGTGATAAAGGCAATAAGAAGGAACCCAAAGAAAAAGTTAAGCCTTTAAAGGAGGATGGACCGAAGTAGAGTAGATCAAGGAAAGGAAATAAGTCTCCTTTTTGTTGGATACATGGAGAAGATCAATGGTGAATAATCATCTATCGAAGCAGAATTTAATTGCAATGTAGTAGGAAGAGAAACCATTTGTAGGAGTGATGCAAGTTTTCACTATAACCTCTTCAAAAGAGTTTACTCCAAGGCTTGAAACAAGAACTAGTTGAACAAACCCCCTTCATAAAATCTTCATGAATTACATAATAATGCTCTACTTGGATGGCTAGCATGCCAACTTTTGTGGAAACATTTCAAAGGTCTGTTCCATTATATCCCTGTACATATTTCAAAAAGCATTATCAATGCAAGAAACACTGTAACATAGAGAAGCTTCTATAGAAGAAAATTTTATTTTAAAACTATGAAACAAATAGAGGAACACCTCAACCATATTTACTATAGCTTCATAATCTACATCCCCGTGTTTTTCTATTCTTGCAACATGTATTTTAAAAATTTCCATTCTTTCTTGTTCATTTGGTAACAAAAATTTCAATCTTTCAATCCAATTGACCTAGTTGAAGCAAGATAGGGTTAATGTTGTGATTGTAACATGTAATGACAACTAAATCTAATTTATAATATGGCCACCTTGCAGAGGTGAGAGGCCACCTTATGTGCCACTCCCTACGCGAGGATGGCTAAACGACGATAGTGTGGAATGAAATGCACACGTCGTCTCTTAAAATATATTATTAAATCATTTATTAAACACTTTTGCAATTCACAAGAAGAGGTGGTTCAATGAAATCACAGTCGTCCAACACTCTATAAGATGAATAATATTCTTCTATCATGAAATCGAGTCCATTCATTTGAAAAAAAATAAATTTCAAGATTCCCATATCCACCGTGAGTTGAAATAGGTACGTCTATCAACGTAATTATTAATATGGTCTTACACTACTTTGTTGATGAATGATAGGAAGCTAATATATGAATTTGGTGGGAAATATTCAATGAACTAATAGATTATAGAATTTTTTAATGCAAATTTTGCCCAATGTATATTTCTAAATATGAAGTGATGTATATTTTTATTTTTTAGACTCGTGTTTGAATTATTGTGCATCTTACTAGTATAGACATATTGATTGAGGATCTACAAAGGATTAAGAGAGATCAAATATCTCAATATGAAAAACTATTTTTGAAAGCAAAATTTGACAAAAAAATTGCACCTCCATAAATGTGATTCTTCTTGAGGCTTGATAGATAATGAATATATACTTTTTTTAATAATATTGTTTATATTTATAAAAATTTCACACTTCTATATACACAAATATTCATACTTTTAATTTCATTAAAACTCTAATATAGAAAAATAGTTTATTGCAATTAGTCAACTTTTATAAGATTATAATAGAATATATGTGTGTGTGTGTGTTAAATAATTCATTATTAAGTTTTTAAATGTTTATTTATTCTATGTTTTGAAATATCATGATTATGAATATATAAATATATTTTAATGATATGTGTGTGTGTGTGTGTGTGTGTGTGTGTGTGTGTGTGTCAAGTCCCGCTAGCACAACCGGTTGAGGATGGGCCTCATCAGCAAGGTGACCTAGGATCAAACTTCATAGGGGGTGGTTATGCCCTGTGCTAGGGAGAGGAGACATGCATACATTAGGGGAATTTTGAGGTCCAAAATGGGCCTCCTAAGAAAATAATAAAATAATATTTATGAACTTTCAATTCAATTTTTGCACCACAATCCATGTAACCATAGTTAAATTCAATTCAAAAGTTGTACCAAAATAAAATTAATAAAAAAAATTGTATTGATGTGACTATAAATAACAATGAGCTTTTCAAGAAAAAATCATTATCCTTGAACAACTAATGCATTTGTCCTTTGTACTTAAATATCTTAAAATAAAATATAAATATAAATTTATAAATTCTTAATTATATTATGTGCAATCAATTAAAATTTATATTATTTAAATTGTATAATAACATGCAATTAGTATACTATATAAAAATAATATAATATAATATAATACAATAAATGTATAGGGATATGCATTGTTTCTTTCAAGAAATATGAAATGAAAATAATATATTTTTATTCAAACAGTGTGAAATGACATTTATTATGAGTACTTTACTTTGAATTTAAAAGTACTTAGAGCACCACCATGGTTAACCATTAGTTTTTATCCACCATTGAAAATGTGACAAGTAAGTACCTTTAACTCAAACAATGCCACCTCAACCATTAGGGATGATGTCATCTCCTAAAATGTGATTGGTTCTCATAAAGTGAATTTTGATTGTACATTTTCCTTAAGATGCCCATTTTACACCTCAAAATTCCCCTAATCAACTCCAGTCAGTATAAGGGCTGGTGTGTCCCAGGCTGAGTGCGATCCCCGGGTGACTTTGACAGCTTAGATGTCCCTGGGTCACAGCTTCTTAGGCCATAGGTCAAGTTGTCTGTGGTCCTCCAGGCTTGACCTATGGCCTAAGAGAGAGAGAGAGAGAGAGAGAGAGAGATATATATATATATATATATATATATATATATATATATATATATATATATATATATATATATATAACCAGCCTAGATGTATCTTAACCCCTGATCTATCAAGCATTGAGAGGGATCAAATATCTTAGGTGAAAACCTCTTTTTTGAGTGAAAAACTTGAGGAAAGGTTTGCACCTTGAGAGATTTGATCCCTCTCGACACTTGACATATTCAAGGTTAAGATGGATCGAAGCTGGTTTCATTCGTGCATAGTCATACAAAATTTGTTGAACATATAATTATTTTGATCATTTTAAATATGTTAAATTTGTCTAAGATTAATTCGATCAATATAATTCTAAGTTTTCTTAGTTACGTCAGTTTGTTGAGATGAGAGAGGCTTCTAGTAACTTGAATGATGAAAAATTATGAAATAAAAATTTTGAATGTAAAGTGATAATGTGACAACGTTGAATGATAGAAAATGTGAATAATAAAAATATATACTGAAATAAATGCATCTAGTGCAAGTAATAAAATAATATTAGAAATCAATTTCTACATTGAAACCAATGCACCCAATGCAAGAAATCAAATAGGAGTACAAATCAACATCTAGACTGAAATCAATGTATCTAGTGCAAGCTATCAAATAGGATTATAAATCAACATCTACATTGAAATAAATGCATCTATTTCAAACAATAAAATAGGATTATAAATAAACAAATACACTAAAATGCATAAATCTATTTTAGTGAAAAACCAAAATATTTTTGACTTTCTATATCTAACTTTTATGTCAGTATTTGTCTTTATGTGTCTCTTTCTTCTTCCCTCTCTCTCCACCTTCCATCTTTGTGTCTATCTCCCTCCCTCTCTCCTTCTCTCTCTCTCTATCCATCTCTCCTTACCTCTCTCTATCTCTCTCTTCTTCCCTCTATCCCCCTACCATCTATATATATACCTCCATCCATCTCTCCTTATTTGTCCCTCTATCTCACCCCCCTAAACACGTGTCACACTTTCTCTCTGTCCATATATCTCTCTCTTCCTCCCTCCCTCTCTCTGTATCTCTCTCTCCTTCCCTCTCGTCCCCTCCATCTATATATCTATCTCCCTCTATCTCTCCTTCTTTAGCTCTCTATATCAACCACATACGCACTCTCTCTCCATATCTATATCTCCATATTCCTCTCCCTCTCGCTCTCCTCCCTATCTCTCTTCCCCTTCTCTCTCTCTCTCTTCATATTCTCTCTCCATATATATCTCTTTTCCTCCCTCCCTCTCTTTCTCTCCCTCTTCTTCCTTCTCTACCCGCTCCGTCTATATCTCTATCTCCCATTTCCTCTCCTTCTTTATATATTTTTCTCACCCCCAAAACATACTCGCTCTCTCTCTCTCTCTCTCTCTCTCTCTCTCTATTATGCAACCAACAGAACAAAAGAAAATATAGATCAACGACTTAAAAAGTATCCTCTTCAAGGGGGAAACATCGTTTACATTACATAAATGAATAATTCTTGGAAAAAACAAATGATAATACCTCCTTGGTGTATATAAGAGTACAAGGGATCACAAAATAATCATAGGCTACATAAGAATAATATTGTAAGAGCACAAAAATAATGTAAGGGAAATAACAATTTTATAAACATTGAAACGAGATGGAAAAATCCATTTTCTTTCAACTTTGTGAAGGACCAAATGAACAGAATTATGGAACGCACATATAGATGGAGTTGAGGATGGGAATACTACACCCAAAAATGGCTTGTAGTTACTTTGAAACTATTGAGATGCATCAACAGGAAAATCCTTCACATAACATTCCTTGGCATATATCCAAGATAATATTGGATTCTTCTTCGTCTTTGTTTTTGCATTCTTAACATGTTCAACTCTCCCTTTCCTTTCATCTTCTTGCCCTTGTCACTATGCTCCATCTCAATTCTCTTTCAACCAAACTTCCCCTCGCCTCTATAGTCCAATATTTCATTAGCACTGGTGATGACTACTACAAGACTCTAGACATTTTTTCATTGCAACTCATCCCTTCCTATGATTGCAATCCAATCATAAAATAGAACAACTTGTACTCCTCTAGCACATCCTTTATCTCCAACATGATTCATAAAATAAAACAACTTGTCCACCTCTGATTCGTCCTTCTTTTCCAACATTATCTGCAAAAACTCTTTCATATATGTCTGTATCTTCCAAGATGATTCAAGCGAATAAAATGGCTTTGAGCCATTGATGCTTGGTTGTCATACCCAAACTTTACATGTGATATACCCTCCAAATCTACCCATCTAGCTATCATGCTCACAATGTGACTTGATATAAATTCCTCTATCAAGTTTCTCCAGCATAACTTGGTTGTCCCTACTAGAAACATGGTTGCAACATTCACCTTGGCTTCATTAGAACTCCCACTCATTTGATCCATGTATTGTGTCACATCCTATCCAAGTATTATTTCACATCCCAAATAGAAATTTTATAATACATTTTCACTTCTCATCCTATCATATGGCTCTATTTCTTTAATTTTAATCCTCATTGAAGTGTCGGGCAACCCTCGTCCAATATCTTTCTTCAGTATAGTGATCAATGGTATCCTAATCTTGTAACCTTTATTGAACGATCATCTCATTATCTATATCCTTAAATCGATATTATATTGTATCATACCTATCATCATGTCCTTGTAAGGTGTTTATAAGTTAACTCATAACCCTATTGATATTAACCAAACATTTCTTCGTGTTGGGGGTCATTGTTTCCTTCTCTTTGTCACTACGTCCTTGTTATGATCTACCCATCTGAACCTGTCACTCTAGGAATCTCCCTACTATGATCTAGGCATCTGAACTTGTCACTTTAGGAATCTCCATACTATGATCTAGGCATATGAACATGTCACTCTAGGAATCCTAGATCTAACTAAATACTAGTATTGTAATTATTTCAACTAATACACCAACTTATTACACCTCAAATGATACTCCACCTGAGTATAAACCATCATGGATGTAATTGTTAAAATTAACTTGCAATATCCTCCTATACTAATAAAAATTGCCATGGATATGACAACAACACCAAATGAACTTCACCTCACTTCAATTCTTGATATCACCTGTTGTGATGATAAGAGTGGAGTTAAGCATTATTTGGAAAATTTTCTCTAATACCACCTATCACGGCTCAAGGGAAATCCACAAAAATCAAGGCACATTGTGCAATCATAGGGAATTTAACACCAATGTCGTTCCACCCGATGGGTTAACCAAATTGTTAGTATTAAACTTGGACTATGCCTCACAATGATCCTTAGTTAAGTTCTTGTGAAATAATAAGTTACTTAACCCTTTTCAAGTATAAAACTTCATAATCTCCATAAACATGTAAAATTTAAAATCCAAACACATGAAAAACGACAAATATAGAGTCAATGGCTCGCCAACCTACTGCCCAAATGAACATATATGTAATAAAAATTGTTTACCATGAAGAACCCTCAAGGCTCTTTTACCTTAATTCAAACCTTTCCAAAACCACTAGATCTAAGAAAAACACCAAATTTTTAGTGCAATCCCTAAAATTTGGTGTTTACAACCCTAATTACAACCTTGAATTTATGTCCCTAAAATTTCTCCTATAGTAGCATCATGCAACACTTTGACGACCTATGATTTTTTCCCCCAAGAACCCAACTTCACATTCATTTTGCCTTGCTAGGCAAGGTGTGGCCAACACCAAATCCATGTCGTGCTCTATCCACCTAACTCTTTGATCTTGGTTCATGGCTCACTAGGTTCATCTCAACCATAGACTATGTTGTATTCCATCTCATATCCACGTACCTCTCCATAGAACTCCCTTGTGGTGAATATATAGGAGGTGTGAGTAACCTCCCCAACGAGCATAATAGTTGGGAGGTGTTTCTATTCTCATCCCCCTATTGTTTTGTGTATTAGATGATGTGTTGACTCATTTTTTTCACTCTACACTTGTTCCTTAATTCATTTGCACTGACATGCCCATCTCATCATGCCAATCTAGTCCAATTGAACACCCTTGTCGTAGGTCACCAGGCTAATTGTTCCATTGTGACAATTGTGCCTCTGGTTGTATGATGGCAGAAACCCCAAATTTGGATCTCTTACCCCACACGCCCGCATATGAGGTCCCAACTAGTGTCTTGGGAGAACCCATGCCATAGAACCCGCCTGTTGCAGCTTTGGTCATGTCATCCTTCATCTTATGCAATTGATTTCACCAAGTCATTGTGATGGTGTGCAACTCACTCACTCGCCCAACCATGGATTTATCCAAGTCACATGACTTCCTAAAATGTGATGGTGTGCCACAACAATTTATGTTGACCATGTGGTGCCAAAATAAAGATACTGCAAAATATTTGTGGATAATCAAACTAAGTTTATTATCTCCAACATGCCCAAACATACTTGTGTGTGTGTGATACTCTTATGGGTGTGAATGCATTACACGTACTCTCTTGACCCTTATTTTAAGATATAATATTTAATTATTCATAATATATTATTATATAATTAATTTGAAGAAACAACTATTAATATACCTTTTCAAGTACCTAACTAAAATGTGAGGAAGATCACAAATATAATTCATGATGCTTTAAGTTATAACATTCACTCCTACATCATGTTTAATTGTGTCGAGAGGGGCTCTCCAGCCCAATATAGAAGAGAGATTATAATGTCCTATTATGTTATGTTCTAAACATTTTGACTCTCAAATTACATAAAAATAAAAATAAAATAAAATAAAATGATAAAATTTATAACTATAATTATTAGTTAAAATATTTTGACTCAGTAAAATTACATAAAAAAAACATAAATAAGTAAAAAATGTAACTCCAATTGTTTATGGTGAAAAATTTTCTTCAAGTTTTACATTAAAAAAGAAATTTATATCTTGAGAAATTTAAGCTCTCTTTACGCTTGATAGATCCAACATTAAAATGAATCTAAAATTAAGATAGATCCAAACTAAAATTTATATAATTAATTTGAGCTTAAAAAATACTATTTAAAGAGGAACATCACTGGATATCCCCATCCAAAAATCATTGGGACATCTCCATCCAACTTCAACATAAAAGCTAGAAAATAAAAATAAGAATGTTTTACATAAGTGAAGTCAACACACTTAGACCCCATCAAACTAGGCAAAGTTTTGAGGCGCTAATATTCGCAGTTGGGCTAATTTTCCATGCTTTTTCAAAAAAAAGGATTCGCCAATTTCCATTTTTATGAAAATTGATTCTCCCAAATTTTATAGTATAAAATTATTTTACCCTAAAAATCGCAAAAAACTTATATATACTAATATAAAATTATTAGAAACATAAATATTTTTACAAAAATATCATCAAAAATTTTACAATTTTCATATTGGGGACTAGTAAGATTCGCTAAGGTTTCTAAACTTTAAAATGAACTTCCATCGCTAGAGGTGTCTTGGGAGAACCCATGCTATACAAACCACCTGTTGCAACTTTGGTCATGTCATCCTTCATCTTGTGCAATTGATTTCACCAAGTCATTGTGATGGTGTGCGACTCACTCACTCACCCAACCATGGATTTATCCAAGTCGCATGACTGCCTAAAATGTGATGGTGTGCCACAACATTGTATGTCGACCATGTAGTGCCAAACTAAAGATACCGCAAAGTATTTTTGGATAATCAAAATAAGGTTATTATCTACAGCATGCCCAAACATACTTGTGTGTGTGATACTCTTATGAGTGTGAATGCATTACATGTACTCTCCCCACCCTTATTTTAAGATTTAATATTTAATTATTCATAATATACTATTATATAATTAATTTGAAGAAACAACTATTTAATATACCTTTTCAAGTACCTAACGAAAATGTGAGGAAGATAATTTATGATGCTTTATGTTATAACATTCCCTCTTAGAACATGTTTAATTGTGTCTAGAGGGGCTCTCCAACTCAATATAGAAGAGAGATTATAATGTCATATTATGTTATGTTCTAAACATTTTAACTCTCTCAAAACATAAAAATAAAAATAAAATAAATCAAAATAATAAAATTTATAATTATAATTATTAATTAAAATTACTCTAATGATTTAAGGTAGAATTTTTTTTTAAACAAAAATTTATATCTTGAGAAATTTGATGGATCCAAAATTAATATGAATCTAAAATTAAGATAGATCCAAACTAAAATTTATATAATTAATTTTAACTTATAAAAAAAACTAATTAAATAAGACCATGACTGGATATCCCCATCCAAATGAGCCATATGAGTGGGACATCTCCATCTGACTTCAACATAAAAGCTGGAAAATAAAAATAAGAGTTTTTTACCTAAGTGAAATCAACATGCTTAGACCCCATCAAACACACTGAACCCAAAGGCGGAACTTCCATTACCAAACTCTTGATCGTTTAGTGTCTAATAACTTGGAATTGAGGATGTCTCCACCGCTAGTTGATCCCGTTACTGGTGCACTTATTGAGGAAGAAATGACCAAGTTGTTAGGAGTCGTTAAAATCATTGCTTCCAGCAAAACATGGGGTAAATAACTCAGGAAAAGCTCGAGTCCTTAAAGCCTACCATTCGTGAAATTCCCAAGAATATTTCAAATACATCACTGGACAAAGGTAATCAGTTCAAAGACTTTCAAGTTGTCCTAGGAGAAGGCATTAAGGTGGTAGAAACATTAGAGAAGGTACACAAGTTTGGATAATCGTATCAAAGATGTCAAAAAAATGTTATTCCAGAATGCTGTTAATGTCGTTGGAGTAACAAGAATGGGTGGGAGCGGAAAAACCACTCTGGCTGCAGCCCTTTGCAATGATACCGACGTCAAAGGTTAGATTTGCATTTTATTTTTAATATTCAATTTCTTCTCCTGATTTCCAATTTTTTTTGGTGACTTAGTTTGTAATGCTTGTGCTCTTTGTGATTTTCAGACGAACTTAGTTTTTAATGCTTGTCCTCTTTTTGATTTTCAGCCTTTTTCAAAACAACATAATTTTCATTACAGTTTCGCGTCTTGTTAATGTAAACGACCCTTTAAAGATTTTAGAGGTAATGTGGCACAAGATAATTCGTCGTCAAAGGCCTAATTTTAGGAGCATAGGGGACGCACACAACCAGCTAAATGAACAGCTAAAGTCAAGAACATAGCATCCAACTTTGGTAGTTTTGGATGTTGTTTGGTTCACGTCAAATATGGTCTTACACCACTTTGTCGATGAATGATAGGAAGCTAATATATGAAAATTTTCCATCTTTTCATATTCGATCGTATGAAAAGAGTAGTTGAATAATAGACCATTCTAATATTTAACTCAAGCTACTGTAGTAAACACCATACTTTGTCTCTCTTCCTCTCCAATATTAATAGTAGCTTTCTCCAAAGTCAATCATTGTGACTTATAGATTCTTAAAACCCAAATAATTTTCAATGGTAGTTTTTTTTTATTACCATGTTTGAATGCAGAGCTATTAAAAATCCTGAATGATGTAAAATGGGAATAATAAAATGCAATTAATACAATAGTTTGTTTTAGGAAGCAAACATTTCAGGTAAGGGAGCATTTTATTTAGGATGAAAATTCAAGTATTGTATTTATAGTTGAATTACAGTAACACAAAAGAGATTGCACGTCATCAATAATTTTTATGTCATGACACTAAAATAAATTTGCAATATTAATATAATTACTTTGAAATTAATGCACATCATACATCTAGTTGCATGGAATCAGAAATCAATAACTACATTGAAATCAATGCATTTAGTCCAAACAATCAAATAGGATTAGACATAAACATATATACAAATAAATGCATCTAGTGCAAGTAATAAAATAAGATTAGAAATCAATTTCTACATTGAAACCAATGTACCCAGTGCAAGCAATCAAATAGGAGTAAAAATCAACATCTACACTGAAATCAATGTATCTAGTGCAAGCTATCAAACAGGATTAGAAATTGACATCTACATTGAAATCAATGCAGCTAGTGGAAGAAATAAATAGGATTAGAAATAAACAAATACACTAAAATGAATAAATCTATTTTAGTCAAAAACCAAAATATTCATGAATTTCTGTATCTAAATTATATGCTAGTATTTGTCTCTATGTGTCTCTTTCTTCTTCTCCCTCTCTCCAGCTTCCATCTCTGTGGCTATCTCCCTCCCTCTCTCTATCTCTCTCTTATTCCCTCTCTCCCCCTACCATTTATATATATACCTCCCTCCATCTCTCCTTATTTATCTCACTATCTCATTGCCCTAAACACGTGTCACACTTTCTCTCTCTCCATATATATCTCTCTTCCTCCCTCCCTCTCTCTATCTCTCTCTCCTTCCGTCTCGCCCCCTCCATATATATATTTATCTCTCCTTCTTGATCTCTCTATATCTACTTGGAAACATACACACTCTCTCTCTGTATCTATCTATCTCTCCCTTTTCCTCTCCCTCTCCCTCTCCCTCTCTCTCTCTCTCTTCCCCTTCTCTCTATCTCTTCCTCTTCTCTCTCCACATTTATCTCTCTTCCTCCCTCCCTCTCTTTCTCTCCCTCTTCTTCCCTATGTACTTGCTCCATCTATATCTCTATCTCACATTGTCTTTCCTTACTTGTATCTTGATCTCACCCACGAAACATACTCTCTCTCTCTCTCTGTGTTATGCAACCAACTCACAAAAAATAAATAAATATAGATCAACGACTTAAAAATTATCCTCTTCAAGTGGGAAACCTCCTTTACAACACATAAATGAATAATTCTTGGATGATACAAATGATAAGACCTCTTTTGTGTATACAGGAGTCTAAGGGGTCACAATATAATAAGAGCATATATAACAATAATAATGTAAGGGCACAACAATAATGTAAGGGAAACATTAATTTTATAAACATTGCAAAGAGAGGGAAAATTCCCTTTTCTTTCAACTTCGTGAAGGACCAAAATGAACAAAATTATGGAACACGCGTATATATGGAGTTGAGGATGGGAATACTACACCTGAAATGGCTTGCAGAACCTTTGAAACTATTTAGATGCATCAACATGACTATCCTTCACATTACATTCCTTGGAATATATCCAAGATAATATTGAAATCTTCTCTTTTGGGGCGTCCAACATCTTGGTATTTCCATTCCTGACAGCTTCAACTTCCCCTTTTCTTTCATCTTCTTTCCCTTGTCACCATGCTCCATCTCACTTCTCTTTCAACCAAAGATCCCCTCACCTTTATAGTCCAATATTTTATTAGTAGTGGTGATGACTAGTAAAACACTCTAGACATTTTTTCATTGCAACTAACTCCCTTCCCATGACTGCAATCCATTCATAAAATAGAACAACATGTACTCCTATAGCACATCCTTTATCTCAAACATGATTCATAAAATAAAACAACTTGTCCTCCTCTGACATGTCATTGTTCTCCAACACTATCCCCAAAAAATTTATGATATATGTCTGTGTCTTCCATGATGCTTCAAGGACATGAATTGGATCTGAGCCATCGACACTTGGTTGTGATACCCAAATTGTACATAAAAGATAACCTCCAAATCTTCCCATCTATATATATGTTCATGATGTGACTTGATACAAAGTCCTATATCAAGTTTCTCCACCATAGTTGATATGAATAAGGTATGTTAGTATTGCTATGCTAATTCCTCTTTCGTATTTTGAAACCAATGTTTTACATGTGCTTAAGGGTTCAAGTTCTCTTGCAAGTTATTGAATCTCATGAGTGACTTTTATGTTACTTTTTTATGAACAACTTAACATAAAAGAAAGACTAAAAAAAAACAAATAAAAGTACAGTACATCACCATACAACACATCAATACAAGGATTTGACGAAGGATTTCACCCCACCTAGGCTACATCTCCTTGGTCCAGGTTCTATGGCTTAGGCCTCTATATTATGATCAAAATTTTAAAATGATGTGTTTACAATGATTTTATTCTCCTGAAACCTGCACCAATGAGTTCAGAATACTAAAAAATGGTACCTTAGGCTCTTTTTGCTCCTGATTTAGTCGAAAATTGACTGAGTTAGGACCTCCAATAGTTTGTTCCACAATTTCCTCCCTAAATTTAGCTAACTGCCACTAATTCGGACTAGCTTGTGCCAAAATAGAAATTTTGCCGAAATTATCATATCGCCAAGTTAATCTGATTTAGATTAATTAAATGGTATTAGTGCTAATTAAGTGTGATTAGCGCTAAATTCGTGCTTGGTGGCTAATCCAAATTAGCACTTAATTAATGGTGTTTAAGGTTAATAATTGTAGATTAAGGTTTAATCTCTGTGCTTAGGGTTAGGCCCTCCGAGTGCTCCGTCGCGGTCTCTAGGCTATGGTCACATGCATTGGCGGCTAGCCTCACGGGGTTGGCTCCCTCTCCCCCCAACGTTATAAACAATACAATTTAAATATATGTGAAGAACTATATGGGTATGAAACAAATGATAGCGGAGATGGTGGTGTGTGTTGTTGGCGGGGCGAAGGTCTTGTGTTCGACCCCTGCCCGGTCCTTCCGGCTATAAAAAAAAATATTTTTTATGTTCGATGTGGAGCCTGATTATCTTGTTTATTTTGTATCATAGCGTTGGACCCCTGTACCTTAATGGGGCGGCAATGCCACCTATAATTAAATTCTGCTTGGGGGGTCTAGGGGGGGGGGAGGCTGCGACATTATGGAGCCCCCCCCTGGCGGGGGGTTTTGGGGGCACCGCCCTCGAAGCTAAAAACATATGTAAAATTTCCTTGTAAAAGTATAGTAATTTCTAGTCAATCTGGGCCGTTCATTAGGCGGATGATCTGATGGTAGAAGTTATGTTTAGTTTAGGGTTTTTTTTTGCCCTAAAAGGCAACCCCTCACATTGTATGAGGGCATTGTATTGCGGCTGGGTATTGTTTGTGTATTCTCAGAGCGAGAAATAGATAGGGAGACTGTGAGAGAGAATAGAGGATATTACAGTGGATCTACTGTAGGTTGTGTCTCTTCATTTTGCTTGATAATAGAAAGGAAGGACTGGATGTTTCGGGTGGACGTAGCCCAAACTGGGTGAACCACGTATATCTGTGTCTCTCTGGTTTTATGTGTTTTGTGTGCTTGTGTTTTCCCATATTTTATGTGTTGAATTTCTCTATAATATATAATTTTCTAACATGTTACTCTACGAGGAGGGCACATGGCAGCCCTAGGCTGAGCCACATGTCCCCTCCTCATTCGCCCTTCAAAACCAATGAAAATTTTCCAACACGCCATAACTTTGAACCAATCCTCAACTGCCACTTGGAAATCTCCCATTCGCCGAATTTGACCATGGTTGACTTTCCCTGTCACCGTGCCACATAGGCATGCCCAGTCAGCAGTAAGAACTGCTAACTAGGTCTGTCTGCACATTTTTTTTATACAATTTGCTTGTTTAGCAAAACAAACTAAAGTCATTTATGAAGCCATAAAAAGGCCATTTTGTGTGAAACAAGTTGCGTCGGATTCAGAATGAAGAAAACTATGTGGTTGTTCAAGTTTCGAGCCATTCTAAGAATTTTGTTTTTTGAGCATAATTTTGAGCACCTGATCATTCCTCCCCACTAGAAGATGTTGGACCCCAAAATATCATATTCAGTTGCTGAAAAGGTGAGGGTATAGTTCCCTCACCTTCCCAATTCCATCCATTTGGATTTTGAAGGATTTGTTCCTTTGATCCCCACTCGAAGATAGTCGACACTTCCTCTTGTCGATGTCCTTGTTCTTCTGTCAAGTATGGTATCTTGTTGAAGCTCAACAAAGAAATCTGGAGAAAATTATTCAATAGATGGTAGCTAAAAATTCTCTCCTTGATCTTCAATCAAAGGATGCTCATACAATATCAACTTTTCAACATTAACAACTTAGTTAATTTGCATGTATGAAGGAAAATTAAGCTTGAAGGCATTGTTACCAATCTTTTCCAGAATTTTGAAAGGACCATAACGGATTTGTTTCATCTTTTTGCCTTCTCCTTGAAGCCTTTCCTTGCTAATGTGAAGCCAAAATTCATCACCAACTTGAAACTTATGGTCCACACGATGTTTGTTGTGTCTCGCTTTGTACTTTCCATGAATTTTTTCTAGTTGATCTTGAACTACTTGATGGATCAATTGAATTTTCTCTATGAATTTATTTTCTTTATCTATGTCATTATGCTCATCGATAGCTACATATTTCACAAATATGAAATCCAATGGTGATTTTGGCAAGTATCCAAGACATGCCTCAAATGGCGATGCTTTTGTAGAGGAGTGTTTTGCACGTTTGTAAGCATGTTGAATGTAATGCAATTTTTCATCCCACAACTTAGGATGTTTGTTGCAGTATCCTCGAAGAAGATGAATGACTATTTGATTGACCACCGGTTTGACCATCTTTTTGTGGATGAAAGGTTGTACTCTTCTTCAACTTAGTGTCCATCAAGTCCCACAAGCTTGACCAAAAATTCCCAACAAATCGAGAATCTCGATCACTTATAATAGATGCAGGAAACCCAAAATGAACCCAAACGTTTTGAAAGAAAATATGAGTTGTTTGTTCAACTGTAATTTTCTTTTTACATGGCATCAATATAAACATCTTCATTAACCTATACACAACTACATACAAATAATCATGAGTTTTTTTTTAAAAAGGAATACCTCCTACAAAATCCATAGAAATACCCTCTCATGGACATGAGGGAATCGAAAGTGGTGTGTACAATCCTAAATTCATATTACTAGGCTTACTGACTGCACATAATGAACAACCTTTAATAAAACATGACACACTTTCAAGCATACGAGGCCAATACCAATACCTATGAATATATGCTATTGTTTTTCTTTCACCAAAATATCCAACAATAAGAGAAGTGTGTACCCCCCTTATGACATTCACTCTCTCCCCCTGTGGACTACAAATATTTTTTCCAAATGATACAACAATTATTATGTACATGGTAATCCAATTCCTCAACTTGGCGACCTTGACTCAAGTTTTCATAAACATCTTGAAAGTCATTATTAAATTCATATTGTTCAATGTAACTTTCATGTAAAGCATAAGTATTCTTGAGTAAAGTAGTTGCACTAATAATAGGCCTAGAAAGCATATCGGAAACCTTGTTGTATATACGTTTCTTATACCTGATGACCTAGTTGAATTTCTGCAAGAAACACATTCATTAAAAGTGCCTTGATTTCTGCAATTTAGTTTGTGATTGCAAGTATTGCAATGGTTGATTAGTGTGAATGATGTTTTCCTTTCCCATCAAATAGATTTTCCACTTCTTCACACTTTTAACCAATGCATATAGCTCCTTGTCGTAAGTAGGATAATTTTTCACTACACCATTGAACATTTCTGATTGGAATGAAATGGGCTTACCATGTTGTAAGAGGACTGTGCCCAAGCATAGTCACTTGCATCAGTTTGAATCTCAAAGGGATTTCTCAAGTCCGGTAGCGCTAGTAGTGGGGTTGATCTTCTCTTTCGAAGCATCAAATTATTTTTTCTGCTTTCATCCCCACCAGAAGACCTTATTAACAATATTCAATGCATGTAATGGAGCTACAATAGAAGAAAAATTAACAATGAACTTCCTCCAATATTGTGTTTCTCCTAGAAAAATCCTTACCTCAGTGACTATATTGGGTGTTGGCCAATTCACAATGACCTCAACCTTAGAGGGGTTTATCTTCAGCTCACCTCCTTCAACAATATGTCCCAAATACACTAAACAAGTTTTACCAAATTCACATTTTGACATCTTCAAAAACAGTTGTTATTTTCTCAAGACATCAAGCACCTTTCTTACATGCATGACATGTTCATCTCGTGATTTGTTGAATATCAAAATATCATCTAAGTAGACAATAACAAACTCATCAAGAAATGGCTTCAATACATCATTCATAACTCTCATGAAAGTAGCTAGAGCATTGCAAAGACCAAAAGGCATAGCAAGCCACGCAAACAATCCTTGTTTAGTTTTAAATGTGGTCTTCCATATGTCCTCTTCAGCTATTCTAACTTGATGATAACCACTTCTTAAGTCTAACTTAGTGAAATACTTTTCATACCTCATTTGATCAACCAAATAATCAATTCTTGGGAGTGGATAATGATTCTTTACCATGATTTTGTTTATTGCATGAAAATCAACACACATGCACCAAGTTCCATCCTTCTTGGGCACTAACACAATCGGTGAACCACATGGCTAGGTAGATGGGAGAATGGTACCTTTATTTAACAATTCTTGGATTTTCTTCTTGATTTCTACACTTTCCATTATCGACATGCAATATATGTCAATGTTAGGAAGTGGAACATCTTGTTGCAGTTGTATCTCATGTTGGATTCCCCTCTTGGGAGGTAAACCCTTTGGTTCCTTTAACATCTCGCCATGCTGACTTACCACATCTAAAAAATCAGATTTCAATTTATCATCACAACCTTCAAAATATTCATAATACTTATCATTCTTTTTTTTGATCATAAGAAGCACAAATTTTTTGCTTGAATTTACTAGTCTCTTCATTTTCCTAGCATTAACTAAAGAGAGGTTTAGCGTTTTGCGATGAGCTCTCAGAATATATTCCACTCCACCTTTGAACAAGTGGTACTTGTTCTCATGGCGATAGAATACTACATTCCTGTCATAGATATAGGGACTACCATAACAATTCCTGATATGTCAAGTGGTACAACATCTAACTCAACTTCATCAATAAAGTTTGTAGTAATTGCAAAACGGAAAATGCATTTTATTGTAACCTATAAATTTGTATCCTTGGCTATCCAACCCAAAGGATATGACTTGTGATGAGGTAATGTTTCAATATTAATATTCTTGACTAGATCTTTAGATATTAAGTTCGCTTGAGACCCACTATCAGATAGTGTGTCAATTTTTGTATGTTTTGAGATCACTCTTATATGAAACAACTCTATTCTTGTTTCTTCACTTCGAGTGTTATCGTGACAATTTGATGAATTAGTACTTGCTATGGCTTCTTTTCCCTTTGTGGCCATGGCTGCAATTTTAGTCTCATCTCCTGAGTCAGATCCATGATCCTGTTGTGTGGTAGCGGTTGCCTTTTGTTTCCCCTTGTTATTGAATTTCTTAGGCCTCAATTCTAAATGAAGCTTCCAACAATGGCCTTCATCATGACCCTCTTTGGAACAATGGTTAAATTTAGTTTTCTCCCCTTCTCTTTTAATGGATGCATTTTTATTTTATTTTCTCTTGAAACCCTTTCCTTTTTTGCCACCCCTAAACAGTGTCTTTTTACCCTCTTCTTGTACATTTTTCCCTCTTGCCTTAAGGTGTGTATCTTTCACACAGACCTCATCTAGACTAGTAGGATTAAGCATGAGGATGGTATGTTTCAGGTAACTATGCAAACCCCCTATGTACTTCAACAAGGTATCTTGAGAATGCAAATCAACACCTAACATAAGAGCTCTTCTCCTAGAGTCATAAGTGTAATCTTGCACACTTTGACCTTTCAATTGTCTAAATTTTTGCCAGCTCATAATGGATTTTTTCATGTAAGCTAGAGGGTATAATTTCCATTTAATGGCAGCAATAAAATTAGACCAAGACATTGAGATCTTACCGTGTTTTCTAATCTCATCTTGTGTCCTTGCTTCCCACCGTACAAGTGATGCACCCTCCATTCTCAAGGAAGCCAACTGAATATTTATGTCATACTCTTGAAGGTTCTGAATTCTGTAATAAACCTCCAACTGACGAATCCAATTATCCAGCTTCTTTGCATTCACTTCACCATTATATATCGGAAGCTCAAATTTAACATCAATTTTAAGTAGGGGTGATTTACCAACTCCTTTTGAAGTATGTGTATGAATAGATGGAAGGGTTGTGGTAGTGGAAGATGACGAAGAGGAAGGTGAAGATGGTGGTGAGGGTGATGGTGGAGTGGATGGTATTTTATTACCATCTCCATGGCCTCCTCCTGGATAACCCTCTCCTCTTGGAGGCCTAGAACACTCTCCATGCATCATTAAATTCCTCTCCTCATATAAGACCTTTACCATCTCATTCATATAAAAAAATACCTTAATGAATTCTCTCTCATCTTCTGTCATGGTAGGTTCTCCTTCATGAGAAATGCTCACTGAAGACTCAACTTCAACTTGAGGATGTGCTGGTGTTGAAGACTTTTTCAACCTTTCCCTTCTTCCTCTTGACCCAACTACAGGGCTTTCAACCAACTTCCATTCTTCTCTTTTGAGTTTTAACCTTGTAAGCATGACACAAACTTGGAAACAATTAGATCCCTTCTTGCACAACAAACCTAAATCTTTGATACCAAAAATGATCTGAATAAGGTATGTTAGTATTGTTGTGCTAATTCCTTTTTCAGATGTTGAAACCGGTGTTTTACATGTGCTTAAGGGTTCAAGTCCTTTTGCAATTTATTGAGTCTCATGAGTGATTTTTATGTTATTTTTATATGAACAATTCAACATAAAGGAAAGAATGAACAACAACAAATAAAAGTACAATACATCACCATACAACACATCAACACAGGGATTTGATGAAGGAGTTAACCCCACTTGGGCTACATCTCCTTGGTCCAACTTCCATGGCTTGGGCCTCTATATTATGCTCAAATTTGCAAAATGATGTGTTCACAATGATTTTCTGCTCCTGAAACCTGCACCAATGAGTTCAGAATACTCAAAAATGGTACCTTAGGCTCTCTCTGCTGCTGATTTGGTTGAAACCCGACTGAGTTATGACCTCCAACCATTTGTTCCATAATTTCCTCCCTAAATTTGGCTAACTGCCACTAATTCAAGCTAGCTGGCGCTAAAAGAGAAATTATGCCGAAATTATTGGACCTCCAAGTTAATCTAGTTTAGATTAATTAAACGATATTAGCACTAAATCCACGCTTGATGGCTAATCCTGATTAGCACTTAATTAATGGCATTTAAGGTTAATAATTACAGATTAAGGTTTAATCGTCGCTCTTAGGGTTAGGCCCTTCGGGTCCTCCACCATGGTCTCGAGGTTGTAGTCGCATGCAGTGGGGGCTGGCCCCCTCTCCCCCCGACGACATAAACATTACAATTTAAATATATGTGAAGAACTATATGGGTATGAAACAAATGGTAGTGGAGATGGTGGAGTGTGATGTTGGCGAGATGGAGGTATTGTATTCGACCCCTGCCCGACCTTTCTGGCTATAACAATTATTTTTTTACTCCGTGAGGAGGGCACGTGGTGGCCCTAGGCTGAGCCACATTTCCATTCCTCATTGGCCTTCAAAACCAATGAAATTTTGTCAACACACCATAACTTCAAACCATGAAATTTTTCCAACACACCATAAATTCGAACCAATCCTCACCTGCTACTTGGCAGTCTCCCATTAATCGGGGGAGAATTTGACCATGGTTGACGTGCCCTGTCACTCTGCTACATAGGCATGCCCTTTCAGCAGTACAAACTGCTTACTGGGTCTATCTGCACATTTTTTTAATAAAATTTTCCTATTTAGAAAAATAGACAAAACTCATTTATAAAGCCATACTGAGTCCATTTCGCGTGAAACAAGTTGCGTCGGATTCAAAACCATGAAAAATACGCGGTTGTTCAGGTTTCAAGCCATTATGAGAACTTTTATTTTTGAGGATAATTCTGAGCACCTGATCAATAACACTTGGTTGTCCCTATTAGAAACATGGTTGCAAAATTCACCATGGCTTCATTACAACTCCCATTCATTTGATGTAGGTATTGTGTCACATCCTATACAAGTATTATTCCACATCCCAAATAGAAATTTTCCAATACATTTTTACTTCTCATCCTATCATATGGTTCTAGTTCTTTAATTTTAATCCTCATAGAAGTGTTGGAAAACCCTTGTCCAATATATTTCTTCAATATAGCGATTAATGGTATCCTAATCCTGAAAATTTTATCGAACGATCATCTCATTATCTATATCCTTCAACCAATATTATATTGTATCATACCTATCCTCATGTCCTTGTAAGGTGTTTATAAGTTAACTCATAACCCTCTCGATATTCACCAAACATTTCTTCATGTTGGGGGTCTTCAGGTCCTTATCTGTGTCACTTCATCCTTGTTATGATCTAGCCAGCCAAACCTATCACTCTAGGAATATCCCTAATATGATCTAGCCATTCAAACCTGACACTCTAGGAATCTCCCTACTATGCTCTAGCCATCCAAACTTTGTCACTCTAGGAATCCTAGATTCAATTAAATACTAGTCTTTTGATTATTTCAACTAATACACCAACTTGTTACACCTCCAATGATACTCCATCTGAATATCAACCATCATGGATGTAATGGTTGAAATTACATTGCAATCTCCTCCTGGACTAATACAAACTGTCATGGATATGACAACAACACCAAATCAACTTCACTTCACTTCAATTCTTGATATCACATGTTGTGATGATAAGAGTGGAGTTAAGCAATGAGCATTCTTTGGAAAACTTTCTCTAATACCACCTATCAAGCTCCAACAAGTTCCACACAAATCAAGGCACATTGTGCACTCCTGGGGCATGTAACACCAATTTCGTTCCACCCGATGGGTTACCAAAATTTTTAGTAGTTAACTTGAACTATCCCTCACAATGATCATTATTTAAGTGCTTGTGAAATAATAAGTTACTTAACCAATTTCAAGTATACAACTACAATAATCTCCATAAACATGCACAATTGCAAATCTAAACACATGCAAAAAGACAAATATAGAGTTAGTGACTCATTAAACTACTACCTAAAATCAACATATATGCAATGAAATTTTTTACAAGGAATAACCCGCTTGACTCTTTTACCTCAATGAAAACCTTGCCAAAACCACTAGATCTAAGGAAAACACCATTTTTTGGTGAAATCCCCAAAATTTGTCGTTTACAACCCCAAATTACAACCTTGAATTTATGTCCCTAAAATTTGGCATATAGTAGCATCATGCAACACTTTGACAACCTGTGATTTTTTGTCCCCAAGAACTGGGCCTACATTCCTTTTACCTTATTAGGCAAGGTGTGGCCATCACCAAATACATGTCATGTTCTCTCCACCTAACTCTTCGATCTTGGTTCATGAATCACTTGGTTCATCCCTACCATAGACTATGTTGTATTCCATCTCATATCCACGTCGCTCTCTAGTGAACTCCGTTATGGTGAAAATATTGGAGGTGTGGGCGACCTCCCCAACCAACGCAACAGTTGGGAGGTGTGTCTATTCTCCTCCCCGTGTTTTTTTGTGTATTAGATGATGTGTTGATTGAATGTTTTTTCTCTGCACTTGTTCCTTCATTTATTTGGGCCAATGTGCCCATCACATCATGCCAATCTAGTCCAATTGAACACCCTTGTTGCATGTCACCAAGCTAACAATGCCAATTGCGCCCCTGGTCGTATGATGGTGGAAACCCAAAATTTGGATCTCTCGCCCCGCACACCCTCATATGCAGTCCCAACCAGTGTCTTGGGAGCTCCCATGCTATACAACCCACTTGTTGCAACTTTGGTCATGTGATCCTTCATCTTGTTGCAACATTAGTCATGTCATCCTTCATCTTGTTGCAACTTTGGTCATGTCATCCTTCATCTTGTGCAACTGATTTCAACAAGTCATTGTGATGGTGTGCGACTCACTCACTCGCCCAACCATGGATTTATCCAAGTTGTGTGACTGCCTAAAATGTGATGGTGTGCCACAATGTTGTATGTCGACCATGTGGTGCCAAACTAAAGATACCGCAAAATATTTGTGGATATTCAAACTAAGGTTATTATCTCCAACATTCCCAAACATACTTGTGTGTGTGATACTCTTATGAGTGTGAATGCATTACATGTACTCTCCCCATCCTTATTTTACGATATACTATTTAATTATTCATAATATATTATTATATAATTAATTTGAAAAAACAACTATTTAATATACCTTTTCAAGTACCTAACTAAAATGTGAGGAAGATCACAAAGATAATTCATGATGCTTTAAGTTATAACATTCACTCCTACAACGTATTTAATTGTGCCCGGAGGGGCTCTCCAACCCAATATGGAAGAGAGATTATCATATCATGTTATGTTATGTTCTAAAAGTTTTGAATAATAAAATTTATAATTATAATCATTAGTTAAAATATTTTGACTCAATCAAATTTTATAAAAAAACATAAATAAATAAATAAAATTAACTCCAATTGTTTAAAGTGCAAATTTTCTGCAAATTTTACATTAAAAAGAAATTTATATCTTGAGAAATACTTGATAGATCAAAAAAAAAAATACAATTAAGATAAATCCAAACTAAAATTTATATAATTAATTTAAGCTTTAAAAAAACTATTTAAAGGAAAAAAACATCACTAGATATCTCCAAAGTAAAATTTATATAATTAATTTGAGCTTTAACAAAAACTATTTAAAGAACTACATCACTAGATATCTCCATCCAAATGAATGGGACATCTCCAACTTCAACATAAAAGTTGGAAAATAAAAATAAGAGTGTTTTACTTAAGTGAAGTCAACACGTTGAACCCAAAGGCTTGGACCCCACGACATATACAGTGGGCACATGGCCCAAGACAGTTTGAAATGTCACCAAGGGCTTTGTTATGGAGTAGTCTAAAGGGGCCGCGTTTTAGCCCGGAAAAGCCGCCCGTCGGAAAACTTCGCTGCCCGATTCCGTCGCCGAGTGCCTCGGGATCATGTTATGGGGCATTCCGCGATGTGACACGCTGACCAACGAATAAACATGGTTACCCATGAACCATACATACATCCATCGTGGTGGATTTGACATCTGCCCCCATGGCGCCTAGAATTTCAAATTTCAAAATTTCCCGCTCAATTTCCACAACAGGTTTTTGAATAGGGATGCGATGGAGCCATTTTTTTCATTTTATTTTTTCAGGATTTTGAACAGGAATTTCCGTCTGTGCGATGCGTGGAAGATTTGCTGGTGCTCTCCAGGCGAGGAATAATTTCATGCGCAAGAGGCGGTCGCGAAGGAGAAAGAGAGCTCCGATCACGATTATGAAAGCAGATCCCACTGATTCTAAGCAATGGTTCAGCAGATGACGGGTTTTCCCGTCAAAAACAGCAGCGGGACTGCCCCGTCTCGGTTGAAGCCACACCGAAATCAGCCCGACCGAATCGGCGACGATAAGATGCCCTTCCGCCCTGCTCGCGCTCGATGCCTCATCCGCTGCCATAAACGACTTATTTGGCACTCGCCCTAATCAACTAAATCCAGCAACCTTCTGCAACAATGTGGCAGAAGAGTCTGTGTATTTAGCGGGAAAGCGCAACGTCTAGTTCGCATTTCAATTCCATGGGAATTGACAAGGTTAACATTTTACTGGGCCATATTAACGTTTTTGCTCGAATGGATTTCTGGATTTAATTATCAATTCTCTCTTTAACATTCGAAATTCATGAAGTTTTTAAGTTTTGATCAGAGAAATATTACGAGTAGCAGTGGATTTGCGTTTTGGATGGTGGAGTATGGGTAAAGGATGGCAGACGATGCTGACCATGACTTGTATGCAGAGTCTGTCCATGGTCTTGAATTTGGCTAAAATACATTGTAGGCGAGAGAGTTCATTTGGATGCAAGCATTTAAATATGGAAATGTTGACTTCAAAATCATTTATGCGTGCATGACATTAGTGCAAATGCCAGACTTCGACTTCTAAACCATTTTTGTCGCACATGCTGTAATTTTGCCTCATTATAATTTGGGTGATGATTTACATGTGCCAGAATTTAATAGAGTGATGTTTAAATGATTTCTTTTAAATGTTGGAGTTGTGTTTTAAATCCTAAAAAATGTTAATGTTTTCTTATTTTTTTAATTTCTTAGATTGTAATAATTTAAAATTATAATTCCATCGATTTTTCTTTTCTCCAAAAAAATAAAAATACTCAAATATTATAAATGAAAATTATAAAATTTGTATATCTTCTGTTATTGGACTTGCTGGCATATTGTCACTGTTGTATGTTATGTTAATTTTTCACATAATTAATAATGAAGAAATAAGATAATAAGGTTTGGAGGTGTAGTTCGGAAAATATGAAAGAAAAAACTAAGTATGGGCGTTTAATTGGTGTCGTACGAGATTTTGATGAGAGGAAATTGACTTGGGGGTGTAACAGTATGGGTGAGGCCTTAGAATGTCGAAGATCTCCCGAGGGGAGATAATGTTCAAGGTCATTGTAACATGAGTACAGGATGTCTCTATGGCCTTCTGGCTCACTAGGTGTTTCACCAAATTTTTAAACGATGGAGCGACTCACCTGATATGATATGGACTCTGTTTTGGTGGCATAACTAAGTCCCTAATTGTCTTGTGGTGCTTGCTTGTGATTATGTAGCGGGTATCAGTAATAGAAGTGTCTTTTGTGACAACGTGAATACATCTTGGCTCAGGCTGGTGGTGGGGCTTTTGGACTGACCTAGTTGCATTCAACGTGACAGTGTACGGGATGCGATGGTTCAGGGTACAAAAACGATGGGGGCCGGAGGCCATGGAAATGGCAGTAGGTACAGGAAAATGAGGGATAATGTAGTTCCCTCAAGCATTAAACTGAGAAAGAGTGTTTGACGTGTTGATGCTCAGATACTCAAGGAGGCGATGCAGGCCTACGATTCAGGCACGCCTGCGGACGTCAAACATTTTATTAAAACCTGGGAAATAGATATTAACCGCCTAACAGCCGCAGAAGTCAAGGTGGAGGATTTGCAAGATCTTGTCCCGAATCCGGGTAACACCTGGGGATGCATCACTTAGTACAAGCACACAGTGCACCTTTACTGGATTAGGAAGAGTCTGGTGGCCAGAGCCATAATGACTCCTCAGGGCATGCTAGGGAACCAAACTCGAGATTTTAGGAAATTCAAAGAGAGCTACAATTTATCCAAGTTCAAATTCAACATCAGAACAAGTGCCTTGGCTGAATTGAAGAGCACATTCCATGCCTCCCTCAATTAGAGTTGTCGGGTTCGAGCGCACGAGACCTAGCTCCAATGGAGTCTTCTGATTAGTTGATGTTTTCATGTTTACTTGTGTTGGAATTTTGCTAGTTTTTTTACAGTTATATATGTCAGTAACTGTAAATTATATATGTATAAATTGTTGGTCAGACTTACATGCTTATAAAGCCTTGATGGACATTGATAAAATTTCATATTTTGGTTGGCCTATAATGCATTTTGGTGGCCAGCAAATTCGGCTTCCCATAGGGTGGGTTGGTGTCGCCGAACGCCTTTTACATGACTGTAACCTCCTTTTAAATTGAATAAATGAAGAAAGACCTAACCAACTTGCCAAAAAAAAATACCAACTAACCAAATGAACACAATGAGAATGCAATTATTAATGGTTTATAATGTTTTTAATTAAAACTAACCAAATATGTATAATCATTTATGTTTTTGTTATAGCTTATAATGTTCTTTCATTTAAAGTAATTTTTTTAACAGACATATTAACTCCAAATTAAGTTCAACAAAATTACACATAGTCATTATATTGTAGAATAAGCCTCTCAGCGCAATCATTTCTCAAATCTAAAACTTTATAAAAATCTAAAACCTTATCAGACTTGATATGTTATATTTTGTATTCAGTTATATTCACCGGGATCAAATTTGGTAAATTTAGTTTTTTGACGGATAAATTCCGTCGAGGAACACTAATCTCTCTTAACATTCAAGCTATGAAACTAAATATTAATGAAAAGTGTCACAAGCGCCAATGTAACTTATTGATTTAGAAAATTTATTTATTGAAATGCATTAGGGGAATTTTGAGGTCTAAAATGGGCCTCATAAGGAAATTATAAAATAACGGTGGAAATAATAAAATAAGATTTGATTACATCATCAAATTTTAGAGGGAAAAAAGGAAAAACTACTTTTTCAACTCATATTTTCAAGTTATCTCCCTATTGGTTTACTCAAATTTCGAGCGGAAACACTCGTTGGATTCATAATTCGATTTCTAATCCAAGGAGTACCCATGTTGCATACTTTTTTTTTGGACCTTTCTACATGAAAAATGAGAAATACATGAAAAACGTGACCGCAAACATGTTTTTTCATGTATTTCTCTTTTTTCGTGTAGCAGGGTCCATCGAAAGTATGAAACACGGGTACTCCTTGGATGAGGAATTAAATTTTGCATCCAACAAGTACTCCCACTTGAAATTTGAGTAAAACCTTAGGGAGATAAGTTGAAAATATGAGTTGAAAAAGTAGTTTTATTATTTAATTATTTTTTAATATTTTTACTTTTTTACTCCAAATATGGTGAATCATCCCCCATAATTGACATCATCATCTTGAATCCCATTGGTTCTTATAAAGTTTATTTTTGTTATACATTTTTCTTAGGAGGCCCATTTTAGACCTCAAAATTCCCCTAATGGATTAATTTGATAATTCTTTAAAACCTCTCAATAAGAAAAAACCCTTTTAATTTATAGTGACATATTTTAATTTGTTTAGTTTAATTACTGTTGAAATCAAACTTTCAAAAAAAAAATGTTTTATTAAATTAAAAAATAATAATTACAAAGTAAAATAGCGTATGTCACTGGATATTTAAACAAAGTTTTATGAGGATAACTTAAATAGATACTTATTTTAAAAGGAGTAGTCTAAAGGGGCCGCGTTTTAGCCCGAAAAAGTCGCCCGTCGGAAACTTTCGCTGCCTGATTCCATCGCCGAGTGTCTCGGGATCATGTTATGGGGCATTCCGCGATGCGACGCACGGACCAGCCAATAAACATGGTTACCCATGAACCATACATACATCCATCGTGGTGGATTTGACATCTGCCCCCATGGCGCCTAGAATTTCAAATTTCAAAATTTCCCGCTCAATTTCTGCAACAGGTTTTTGAATAGGGATGCGATGGAGCCATTTTTTTCATTTTCGTTTTTCAGGATTTTGAATAGGAATTTCCGTCTGTGTGATGTGTGGAAGATTTGCTGGTGCTCTCCGTCGGAACGGGGCATTTCGATCGGGCTTACGATTACAAGAAGGTGAAGTGATGTGGTGTCGGCCAGTGGGCTAAGCCTGTCGTTAAAATCGTCGGAGATGGAATTTCTGACACGGTCGATCACGCCATGAGCATGGCATTCGGGAAAAGCCGGCGGAATTATGTCAGGATTTAGGTAACGTGAAAATCGATAATTGTCTTGTGCTATTTTTCATTTATGCCGATTTTTCCATTTACTGAACAAGATCGTGGTTATTTAATTTACAGGGGAACGGATTCACGAAAAAAATGCATTGGCGACACAGACGATCCGAGCGAGGCAAACGTGAAGCTGCTGATGAATTTTGCCGACGGCATGTTGAAGCAGAAAAGCGTGGAGTCCCTCCCGTTCGGCGGAAAACGAAAGCTCCCCTTCAGTAATGCAGAGCAACTCGAGTGGTTTGCCGAACAGGTTGCTACCGAGAATCGATTAAGACATTCGAGGTCGATTCCGACTGTAGTAGTGAAGCAAGTGACCCCTCGAAACTCAGTAACGGACGCGGCATGCATAACGCCATAGCCATTTCCATCATTCTTGAAATTATTTATTTTAACATACAAAATACAGTAAGGAAGAGAGGGGAATCGGATTCAGCCACCTTCTCTTTTGGTAATGTTTAAATCTTTTGCATTGGTGGGTTAAATAAATAATTAATAATAGTTTTTACAAGCAGCAATGGCCGCAGGCTTGCGATACAGTGTGAGATCCGAGCGAAGCTGTGTTGTTTCCTACGTGTATATAAAAAGTAGAAACCTAATATGAATATCTCAAAATGTGTGGGCGTGAGTGTTTGAGTGTAACTATAATGAGCTGATTTGTTTATTAATGTTCGAAGATATTTTGAACAGTAAAATGGTTTGGTAATGCTGGAGAATAGGAAGATATGTGTTGATTTGAAAGATTTGATTCCTAATTAGCAAGTCTCGTGGAATGTAATGTTAGAAAAGTCAATTAGTCATCAGATTCTCGACATTACTTCCATGTTCACTTCCATGTGCTCCAAGTTTTTCACTCAAACTGATTAGTGTGCAAGCAATGTTCACAAACACAGCTATCTACCACAAGATGGCTTCAAGATTCTTCTAATTCAAAATAGAGTATGTATGTATGGAGAATTCAATTTCAAACTTTCTAATGCAAGAAAAGGTAAAATTGAATACATTATTTTATGAGGAAAACTACATAGAATACATGTAGAAAACACATTTTGAGAACACAGATCAAGTAATATCCAATGTAAATGTTTAGCTAGAAAATGTCAAAATCTTAAAACTCAAATATAGGCATGGCCATCAAAATGGATATGCAAAATTTGTTTCACCCTTTTAGAAAAAATCAGTAAGTTTGATGCCTTAATTCCACTCCATCACAACGCATGACTATAATATCCAAAAAAAATTCAAAACCTAAAGAAGTTAGACACTTAAATATGATTGAGTATATCAATATTAAAATCCTTATAGTTTTATATTCTAAGGGTAAAAATGCCCATTTTGAAGCTATGAAAAATCTTTAAGGGCCACCTTTATAGAAAGCAATAAGAAATATTTGAAGTCTAATAACTACATGTTGAGTTATCACAACCATTCACCATATGTAAAGAATATTTGAGGATGGTGAATCTTTAAATCTGAACTACCATACAATTGCCTTCTTTTAGTATCTCCATTCAAGAAATGAACAAGAATAAATCCCAAAAACATTTTAACATGTTTCTTTTACATGTCTTCTATTTTTTCCCATTGTTAATGGAAAAACTTTGCATTGAAACCATTACATGTTGGATAAATAACAACATCCAAATAAGGAATCATGTCATGTAAAATTTTTGCAACAATAGCATTTGCATAATGGCTATTCACACAATTCTTAAAAGTGTATGTAATAAGCATATTAAAACACCCTCACCAACTATCACCAAAAAATGTGATTGACAACTATGTTCTTCTTTCTTACCACAAAACCATGCCAAAGTTTCACATTTTGCTACCAAACTAGTGTATTTTTTGTGACACTTTCATCTTCACCAATTAATACATGAATTGGGCCCTCTATACCATGTTTGGATTTATAAAAGAAGCATAAACGTTTCCAAAATAGTAAAAAATGTATTTGTGCTCCCTTGGGATGTATGCTAATAAGTTTTAAACTTTCCTTAAAGTCATATATATTGAAGGGTCATCCAAATGCAAATTAATAAACCTATGTAATATAAGACCACTTATTTTGGATCCACTCAATTAAGGCATTTTTCATAGGTCACATGCCTATGAAATTGCTAATGATCATGTGGTATTTCATATACTAGATGTAGTTCTTTAGCTTCCCAGATTTGACTTTAAATTTTGGGTCCTAAACCGCCTGATCTGAATGGGAATATTAGTTTTGTTGTGCTAAGATCCAATTCATAATACAAATAAAGTGCTTGAGGATTGAGAGGTTAATTGCAAGTTTAATATGAGTTTTTATGTGAATTTCATGAAGAAATTAACATAAATAAAACACTCAGCAACAACATCTAACATACATGAACATCACCATAACAGTCACACAAAAACACATGATGAAGGAGTTCACTCTGCCTGGGCTACGTCTCCTTGGTCCAGCTTCCAATGGATTTACCCTCTTCTATTATGCTCAAAAGTGTGATTACATGATTTTAAAATGCTCAAACAACTCTGAAACATGTTCCATCAGCTCTAGAATGCCCAAAAATGTCTGTCTAGCCTCTTTATGCATCGCATTTGGTCAAAAAATGGAGAATTTATGACTTCCCCTAGTTTCTCCACTATTCATTCCAAAAATTCCTCAAAATTCGGCATAATCCTACAAATCTACCCAGAATCCAGCTAACTAAGCGCTGATTTTGCCGAAAATCAAGAAAAATTGTTGGCACGTTAATTTTCCCAATGACGCCTAAAAAATGGATTTGTAACCATATACAATATAGTTTAATAAAAAAAATTAAATTCGTTAGCGGTTAGGCTAACCGTCGAGCTTAACCCCAAGATGTGGGCACATGGTGGCATTGTGACGATCATCGTTGGCGATTTTGGCACCTAGCGGTTAGAGGTTATGGTTCAAGCTGACGATTTCTGGCTCTGGCTGGTCACAAGCATCGTTGGCACTTGTTGTTTATGTTAACGGTTACGAATGGGGTGCAGGGCTGGCCTCCCACCCCCAGCGATGACCAGGGTTGGGGCTAGACCCCTACCCCCTCCCCCCAATGCAAAACAACATTAAAATAAATATATTTGCCAACCTTAATATGTTAAGTATCATATGCATAGTGAAATGGTTCAACTTGGAACTTGGTGTTAGTTGGTCACGGGTTCGACCCCCACTTGTGCCATTCAGACTTGGCCAAATATTTTGTGGCCTTCCGTGCTGCCACATGGCAGACTCTGGTTGGGCCACGTGGGAGCATGTGGTTGGCCACAAGCCCAACCAAATACAATTTGAACACCAACGAACCAATGAGAAAATGGCACTTGGAATCACACCATTCGACCATGAAGACCCCCTTGACCAAGTCAACAGTGCAGTCACCCTGCCACGTAGGCATGCCCAGTCATCTGTACAGACTGCTGACTAGGTTGTCCTGCATTTTTTTTGTTAATTTGCCTATTTGACAAAGTGGACAGAACACGTTTTTGGGAGCATACAGTGTCGATTTTCTGCGAAACGAGTTGCACTAGATTCAGAACAATGAGATTTACATGGTTGTTTAGGTTCCACACCGATTCGACAAATTTGATTTTTGAGCATAATTTTGAGCACCTGATCATGCCTCCCCACTGGAAGATTTTGGACCCCAAAATATATTTCATTACTGAACATGTGTATGAGGGTACAACCCCCTCACCCTTCTAGTCTCAATCCACTTGAATTTTCCTGAATTCAACAATTTGAGCTTTTCATGAAAACTGATCTTTTTCCTTGATTCTAGAGACCCTGTCTTGTTGTTGTAGACACTATCAAGCTGCAATTTACCAGAATTTTCAGAACAACAAGATTTCCTTGAAGAAACAAACCTTTTCCCACCTCGGTCGTCAATAAAAGGAAACTTGAATAACTTGAAAACTTTCTCACCTCGAACACTATCGACATGGCAATTTTTAGCTTGTCTTGCCTTGTACTTGTGTTGAATTTTGACCAAGTGTTTTCGCCATTGCCATGTACCATTTTGAAACCCAAAATAAGTACTTGTGCAACCTATGCCTTATTTTTCATCTTGACTTGGCACTTGTTCTTTGATTTTTGCACCATTCAACACCGACATCTTGTTCCCATCATTGTTCAACACTGATGTGGACTGATGCAATTTTTTCCCATCTTGTTTACCTCTTTTCAAAGGAAACATGTTAGAGCCCTTAAACATCTTATTAAAAACATTAGCAACTTCAATGAAATCATCTTGTTCATTGAAATTCTTGGTTTTGTCCATGTCGCCATCAAAAGAAACATCCTTATTACCAAGATGACACAACAAATTATGATGCAAATGGTAAACAAATTCCACTACTTGGTTTACTTGACTCAAGCTTGAATGTCAATCTTAAAAGTATGCATATTGTTGAACATGACTTTCATGTAAAAAAAAATTATGCTTGAGTATAATAGTTACACAAATAACATGCCTAGAAGGAATATCGACAAACTTGTTGCTTATACATCTCTTATACCTTTTGACCAAGTGGAATTGTTGACGAACACCCATTAAATGAAAGTGACTTAATTGCTGCAACTTAACCATTGCACCATTAAAATTCTTTGAATGAAATGAAATGGAAAAATCACTTGCATCAACCTGAAACTAAAATGACCTTTTCAATTTTAAAAGAGAAAATAAAAGAGCTGAAATGATATTTTGCTTCGAAGCATCACATGCCTCTTGTTGTTTGCCTCCCCACTGGAAGACCTTTTTCACGCATGTCAATGCATGCCAAGGAGCTACAATAGAAGAACTATTAACAAAAAATTTCCTCCAACATTGGGTTGCTCCCAAAAAAACCTCTTATTGAGATGACCATCTTGGGCGTTGACTAATCCACAATGGTGTCAAACTTGGAGAGGTATACCTTCAACTTGCCTCCTCCAACATTATTGCCCAAGAACATCAAAGTAGTTTTACCCAACTCATACTTTGACATCTTCAAAAAAAATGTTCACGCCTTACAACATTAGGTATTTTTCTCTCATACATGACATGTTCATAATGAAATTTTCTGAAAATGGAAATGTCATACAAGTGGACTATCACATCTACAAATGGCTCCAATTCATCATTCTTCATATGCATGAAAGTAGTAGGAGTATGGGAAAGACCATAAAACATAATAAGCCATTCAAACAAACCTTGTTTGATGTTAAATGTTGTCTTCCACATACCTCCTTCAACAACTCTTCTTTGATGAAAGCCACTCCTTTTGTCCCTCACAATAAAATGTTTTCCATTCTTCTTGGGCACCAAAACCATAGGTGCACTGCTTGGCTAAAGATATGGTCGAGTGATTCCATTGTTCAACAACTTTTGGCTTTGCTTTGGTATTTCTGCACTTTGCATTTTTGACATCTGATGTATGCCAATGTCACAAGAGAACATTATTGCTGCAAAATCCTTACCAAGTATAAAATCAAAAAAGACCTTGGAAAATAACCCAAACAAGCTTCACATGGTAAATACTTGTGTAAATAAGTGCTTGACACATTTGTAACAAAATGAATGTGTTGCAACTACTCATCCCAAATTTTATGATGCTTACTAAAATGTCCACAAATAGAAATTAATTTTAGAATACGGAATAAATTTGACTCCCAAAGTCCCATACAAAATGACTCATCATCAAGCCAAAATAGCATGACAATGCCAAAGAAATCATTGTTGCATATAAGTGATTTATTCACAAACATCACTTTTTCAAAATGCCCAACTGTGGGGATATGTAACAAGTGATTTACAAAGATTTATGATATGCAGCAGGACAAGTAGTTCATCCATTTCTTACCCAACTAGGTGAATGAACTCTCTACTTGAACTTGTTTTCCTTCTTGAGTCGCTTCATGGATGGTCACAACTTGCGCCACTTTTTCCTTTGTCGATTCCTCTTCAGGTGCTTGCATGAATTTATTTCCCTTGTTAGGATGAAGTTGTGGATTCAATTTCCAACACTTCTCGACCCAATGCCCACTGATATTGCAATGAGTGCAAAGGTTTTTGTGAGCATCTCTTGGCACAAATATCTTTAAACTTGGACGAGAATTTCCCTTCTCGGTCTCAATTCCAATTGACATATTCATCTTCTTGACTAATGCTTTCCTTATGTGGCACTTAGCTACACAATGGTTAGGTGCATGACATAAAGTGCACAGAAAAAGATACCACAACATGTTATTAAAATCATCATGTGGTTTGTCATAATAAAAAGCCTTTGAATAATTAGGACGCTTATACCTCTCATGGTTGTCCTTTGGCTTATGATTTTTACACGAGGAACTTGAATGGCGAGAAGAACTTGTCTTAGTCTCTTCTTCAACTTGCTCATCTCTCTTTGCAGATGTTTTGCACTTCATGTCCTCCTTTTGCTTTAGAAACCAAGCTGGTACCAATTTCGAATGCAAATCCCAACATTTTTCCTCCTCATGTCCTCTCTTATGACAAAAAGAACAATATACCCAAGAGCTATCATTGGAACACCATTCTTCTTTTTTGACATAGCCCAAACCTTCATATCAAGGTCTCTCCTTTGCCTCAATTGGATGGATAATGCCTTGATTGTTCACTCCAAGGCCTCCTCCCTTGAAACCCATCTTGGACAATAGCTTTGTTCCTATGCCTTTGCTATGCATTTCAAGGGTTGTAAAAGAGCTTAAATCAACATTTTCATGTAAAGAAACTGCATGTAAATGCTTAGCATTTTCCTCATCTTTCAACTAAGGGACAAAGATGCTATTAAAATCTTTCTTGATTCTTGAGGTGTCCTCTTGGACTTTTGGTCTTTCTTCTTTTAGCTCTTTTGACTTTTATGCTGATAGAACCTCATCCTCATCATCATGTGGACAAAAGGTGCAAACTTAGCCATATTCCTTCTCTGAGGGACTTTCTGCACTAGCCTCTTGTATAAGAGTTGTTGTGGAAAAGGATGATGATGGTGGTTTATCACCATTCTCATTACCTCCTCCTCCTGGAGAACACTCTCCTCTTGGAGGTTTGGAGCTTTCACCCTGCAGTTTGGTGTTCCTCTCTTCATAGAGGACTTTCACCATTTCTGCCATGTCAAAGAAAGCCTTCCTAAAAGCCTTCACATCCTTTGGCATACTTGCAGGCTCTCCTCCATGTGACATGCTTACTAAAGCCTCAGGTACAACAAGAGGTGAAACTGTGGTGGAGATTGTGGCAAATCTTCCCTCCTTCTCCGTGCTCCAATTTGAGAACTTGCACCCACAAGCTTGCCTTCTCCTCTCTTGAGCTTCAACCTTGTAAGCATTTAAACACTTGCAAAACAAATTAATTTTCCTTGCACAAGCAAACCTAGTGCTCTGATACCAACTTAATTTGAATGGGTATATTAGTTTTGTCATGCTAAGATCCAATTTAGAATATAAAGAAAGTGCTTGAGGATTGAGAGGTTAATTGCAAATTTAATATGAGGTTAATAAAAGCATTGATTTTATGAACAAAACATCACGTTCCACTTAGATTCATGCGGGTTACTTCCCGGTTCTGACACTCAGGCTAACATTAACTTCAAAATTCAGAAAAATTAAAAGTAATGTCGAGAATCTGATGACTAATTGACTTTTCTAACATTACATTCCACGAGACTTGCTAATTAGGAATCAAATCTTTCAAATCAACACATATCTTCCTGTTCTCCAGCATTACCAAACCATTTTACTGTTCAAAAGATCTTCGAACATTAATAAACAAATCAACTCATTATAGTTACACTCAAACACTCACGCCCACACATTTTGAGATATTCATATTAGGTTTCTACTTTTTATATACACGTAGGAAACAGCACAGCTTCGCTCGGATCTCACACTGTATCGCAAGCCTGCAGCCATTGCTGCTTGCAGAAGCTATTATTAATTATTTATTTAACCCACCAATGCAAAAGATTTAAACATTACCAAAAGAGAAGGTGGCTGAATCCGATTCCCCTCTCTTCCTTACTGTATTTTGTATGTTAAAATAAATAATTTCAAGAATGATGGAAATGGCTATGGCGTTATGCATGCCGCGTCCGTTACTGAGTTCCGAGGGGTCACTTGCTTCACTACTACAGTCGGAATCGACCTCGAATGTCTTAATCGATTCTCGGTAGCAACCTGTTCGGCAAACCACTCGAGTCGCTCTGCATTACTGAAGGGGAGCTTTCGTTTTCTGCCGAACGGGAGGGACTCCACGCTTTTCTGCTTCAACATGCCGTCGACAAAATTCATCAGCAGCTTCACGTTTGCCTCGCTCGGATCATCTGTGTCACCAATACATTTTTTCGTGAATCTGTTCCCCTGTAAATTAAATAACCACGATCTTGTTCAGTAAATGGAAAAATCGGCATAAATGAAAAATAGCACGAGACGACTATCGATTTTCACATTCCCTGAATCCTGACATAATTTTGCCGGCTTTGCCCGAATGCCATGCTCATGGCATGATCGACCGTGTCAGAAATTCCATCTACGACGATTTTAACGACAGGCTTAGCCCACTGGCCGGCGCCCCATCTCTTCACCTTCTTGTAATCGTAAGCCCGATCGAAATTCCCTGTTCCGACGGAGAGCACCAGCAAATCTTCCACGCATCGCACAGACGGAAATTCCTGTTCAAAATCCTGAAAAACGAAAATGAAAAAAATGGCTCCATTGCATCCCTATTCAAAAACCTGTTGCAGAAATTGAGAGGGAAATTTTGAAATTTGAAATTCTAGGCGCCATGGGGGCAGATGTCAAATCCACCACGATGGATGTATGTATGGTTCATGGGTAACCATGTTTATTGGCTGGTCAGCGTGTCGCATTGCGGAATGCCCCATAACATGATCCCGAGGCACTCGGCGACGGAATCGGGCAGCGAAATTTTCCGACGGGCGGCTTTTCCGGGCTAAAACGCGGCCCCTTTAGACTACTCCTTTTAAAATAAGTATCTATTTAAGTTATCCTCATAAAACTTTGTTTAAATATCCAGTGACATACGTTATTTACTTTGTAATTATTAATTTTTTATTTAATAAAACAATTTTTTTTTAAGTTTGATTTCAACAGTAATTAAACTAAACAAATTAAAATATGTCACTATAAATTAAAAGGGTTTTTTCTTATTTAGAGGTTTTAAAGAATTATCAAATTAATCCATTAGGGGAATTTTGAGGTCTAAAATGGGCCTCCTAAGAAAAATGTATAACAAAAATAACCTTTATAAGAACCAATAGGATTCAAGATGATGATGTCAACTATGGGGGATGATTCACCATATTTGGAGTAAAAAAGTAAAAATATTAAAAAATAATTAAATAATAAAACTACTTTTTCAACTCATATTTTCAACTTATCTCCCTAAGGTTTTACTCAAATTTCAAGTGGGAGTACTCGTTGGATGCAAAATTTAATTCCTCATCCAATGAGTACCCATGTTTCATACTTTCGATGGACCCTGCTACACGAAAAAAGAGAAATACATGAAAAAACATGTTTGCGGTCACGTTTTTCATGTATTTCTCATTTTTCATGTAGAAAGGTCCAAAAAAAGTATGCAACATGGGTACTCCTTGGATTAGAAATCGAATTATGAATCCAACGAGTGTTTCCGCTCGAAATTTGAGTAAACCAATAGGGAGATAAGTTGAAAATATGAGTTGAAAAAGTAGTTTTTCCTTTTTTCCCTCTAAAATTTGATGATGTAATCAAATCTTATTTTATTATTTCCACTGTCATTTTATAATTTCCTTAGGAGGCCCATTTTAGACCTCAAAATTCCCCTAATGCATTTCAATAAATAAATTTTCTAAATCAATAATTTACATTGGCGCTTGTGACACTTTTCATTAATATTTAGTTTCATAGCTTGAATGTTAAGAGAGATTAGTGTTCCTCGACGGAATTTATCCGTCAAAAAACTGAATTTACCAAATTTGATCCCGGTGAATATAACTGAATACCAAATATAACATATCAAGTCTGATAAGGTTTTAGAATTTTATAAAGTTCTAGATTTGAGAAATGATTGCGCCGAGAGGCTTATTCTACAATATAATGACTATGTGTAATTTTGTTGAACTTAATTTGGAGTTAATATGTCTGTTAAAAAAATTACTTTAAATGAAAGAACATTATAAGCTATAACAAAAACATAAATGATTATACATATTTGGTTAGTTTTAATTAAAAACATTATAAACCATTAATAATTGCATTCTCATTGTGTTCATTTGCTTAGTTGGTATTTTTTTTTGGTAAGTTGGTTAGGTCTTTCTTCATTTATTCAATTTAAAAGGAGGTTACAGTCATGTAAAAGGCGTTCGGCGACACCAACCCACCCTATGGGAAGCCGAATTTGCTGGCCACCAAAATGCATTATAGGCCAACCAAAATATGAAAGTTTTATCAATGTCCATCAAGGCTTTATAAGCATGTAAGTCTGACCAACAATTTATACATATATAATTTACAGTCACTGACATATATAACTGTAAAAAAACTAGCAAAATTCCAACACAAGTAAACACGAAAACATCAACTAATCTGAAGACTCCATTGGAGCTAGGTCTCGTGCGCTCGAACCCGACAACTCTAATTGAGGGAGGCATGGAATGTGCTCTTCAATTCAGCCAAGGCACTTGTTCTGATGTTGAATTTGAACTTGGATAAATTGTAGCTCTCTTTGAATTTCCTGAAATCTCGAGTTTGGTTCCCTAGCATGCCCTGAGGAGTCATTATGGTTCTGGCCACCAGACTCTTCCTAATCCAGTAAAGGTGCACTGTGTGCTTGTACTAAGTGATGCATCCCCAGGTGTTACCCGGATTCGGGACAAGATCTTGCAAATCCTCCACCTTGACTTCTGCGGCTGTTAGGCGGTTAAGATCTATTTCCTAGGTTTTAATAAAATGTTTGACATCCGCAGGCGTGCCCAAATCGTAGGCCTGCATCGCCTCCTTGAGTATCCGAGCATCAACACGTCAAACACTCTTTCTCAGTTTAATGCTTGAGGGAACTACATTATCCCTCGTTTTCCTGTACCTACTGCCATTTCCATGGCCTCCGCCCCCCATCGTTTTTGTACCCTGAACCATCGTATCCCGTACACTGTCACGTTGAATGCAACTAGGTCAGTCCAAAAGCCCCACCACCAGCCTGAGCCAAGATGTATTCACGCTGTGACAAAAGACACTTCTATTACTGATACCTGCTACATAATCACAAGCAAGCACTACAAGACAATTAGGGACTTAGTTATGCCACCAAAACAGAGTCCATATCATATCAGGTGAGTCGCTCCATCGTTTAAAAATTTGGTGAACCACCTAGTGAGCCAGAAGGCCATAGAGACATCCTGTACTCACGTTACAATGACCTTGAACATTATCTCCCCTCGGGAGATCTTCGACATTCTAAGGCCTCACCCATACTGTCACACCCCGAAGTCAATTTCCTCTCATCAGAATCTCGTACGACACCAATTAAACGCCCATACTTAGTTTTTTCTTTCATATTTTCCGAACTACACCTCCAAACCTTATTATCTTATTTCTTCATTATTAATTATGTGAAAAATTAACATAACATACAACAGTGACAATATGCCAGCAAGTCCAATAACAAAAGATATACAAATTTTATAATTTTCATTTATAATATTTAAGTATTTTTTTATTTTTTTTTGGAGAAAAGAAAAATAGATGGAATTATAATTTTAAATTATTACAATCTAAGCAATTAAAAAAATAAGAAAACATCAACATTTTTTAGGATTTAAAATACAACTCCAACATTTAAAAGAAATCATTTAAACATCACTCTATTAAATTCCGGCACATGTAAATCATCACCCAAATTATAACGAGGCAAAATTACAGCATGTGCGACAAAAATGGTTTAGAAGTCGATGTCTGGCATTTGCACTAATGTCATGCACGCATAAATGATTTTGAAGTCAACATTTCCATATTTAAATGCTTGCATCCAAATGAACTCTCTCGCCTACAATGTATTTTAGCCAAATTCCAGACCATGGACGGACTCTGCATACACGTCATGGTCAACATCGTCTGCCATCCTTTACCCATACTCCACCATCCAAAACGCAAATCCACTGCTACTCGTAATATTTCTCTGATCAAAACTTAAAAACTTCATGAATTTCGAATGTTAAAGAGAGAATTGATAATTAAATCCAGAAATCCATTCGAGCAAAAGCGTTAATATGGCCCAGTAAAATGTTAACCTTGTCAATTCCCATGGAATTTAAATGCGAACTAGACGCTGCGCTTTCCCGCTAAATACATAGACTCTTCTGCCACATTGTTGCAGAAGGTTGCTGGATTTAGTTGATTAGGGCGAGTGCCAAATAAGTCATTTATGGCAGCGGATGAGGCATCGAGCGCGAGCAGGGCGGAAGGGCATCTTATCGTCGCCGATTCGGTCGGGCCGATTTCGGTGTGGCTTCAACCGAGACGGGGCAGTCCCGCTGCTGTTTTCGACGGGAAAACCGTCCTCTGCTGAACCATTGCTTGGAATCAGTGGGATCTGCTTTCATAATCGTGATCGGAGCTCTCTTTCTCCTTCGCGACCGCCTCTTGCGCATGAAATTATTCCTCGCCTGGAGAGCACCAGCAAATCTTCCACGCATCGAACAGACGGAAATTCCTTTTCAAAATCCTGGAAAACGAAAATGAAAAAAATGGCTCCATCGCATCCCTATTCAAAAACCTGTTCCAGAAATTGAGCGGGAAATTTTGAAATTTGAAATTCTAGGCGCCATGGGGGCAGATGTCAAATCCACCACGATGGATGTATGTATGGTTCATGGGTAACCATGTTTATTGGCTGGTCAGCGCGTCGCATCGCGGAATGCCCCATAACATGATCCCGAGGCACTCGGCGACGGAATCGGGCAGCGAAGTTTTCTGACGGGTGGCTTTTCCGGGCTAAAAGGCGGCCCCTTTAGACTACTCCTTGTGTTATTATGTATTGTGTTATTATGTATTTAAAGGGAATAGTTTTTAGTTTGATTTTTTGGTGAAAAAATTTAAGGTAAAATCTTGATTTCTGTTATTTACACTAGTTTTTTTATTATAAATATAGATTCAGCATCCTACAAAATTTTTAGAATACTTCGATTGTGCAAGTTATCCATCAAATTTTTGGTTTCAATAAATTATGGCTGGATTTAAAGAAATTAGACAAAAAAATCCACAATTAAAAAAAAAAAAAACTCACTAAAACAACTTCAATTTAAAGTGAGAATAAGATAATTTGATTAACTTGCTGAAAATTGTGCGACTTGCAAAAGTTGAAGAGAATGAATACAAAGTGAGGATGAAAACTATCTGATTGACTTGCCAAATCAAAGTGGGGATGAAACAATTTGACTGACTTGTTTTGAGAGAAACCATGTGGTAGATTCACACAAAGTTGAGGAGAATCAACACATCTATTGGAACTTGTGGCAGCTTCACTTTAATTGAGAAGAATCGGCACGACATCCATAAAAGCTGTGGGTACAGTTTCATTATGAAAACAATGGATACAATTGAAGAGACTGGATACAAAGTGGGGATGAAAACAATTTGACTGCTTTACAAAATCAAAGTGGGGATGAAACAATTTGATTTACTTGTTTTGAGAAACTCTATGGTAGATTCACACCAGTTGAGAAGAATCGATACAAGTTGGTTTTCATAAAAATTAGTAGAGTTGTTTTTAGAAATTAATCGAGTTGTCTTTAGTGATATTTTTTAAAAAGTTTTTAGGATTTTATTGAAATAATAAGTTTGATGGGTAACTCTTGCATAATCGAAGTGTTTTAAGAGTTTTTCAGGGTGCTAAATTCATATACAGTAAAAAAAACCAGTTTAAATAGGAGTTGTCTTTATTGAGATTTTTTGGAAGTTTTACCAGTGTAATTTTTCTAAAATCTCACAAAAATTTATTGAAATCACAAGCTTAATGGGTAATTCCTGCACAATCAAACTACCTTCAGAGTTTTACAGAGTGCTGAATCCATATATACAATAAAAAAAAAAAAAACCAATTTAAATAACACAAATTAAAATTTCACTTCAAATTTTTTATCAAACACCAAAAAAATCTAAAAATTCACACTAAATACAACTCCTTTTAACTAATACAAATCACAAATTCAATCCAAAAAAATCGCACCAAAGACAACATCAAAATTAATTGACTTTGTTTGGCGAACTTGTGGCAGCTGCACTGTAATTGAGAAGATTCGACACGACATCCATAAAATGTGTGTTCAGTTTCATTATGAAAGCGCGATGTCGACGAAATGCACAAAGTCAAGAATGCCGTGAATTAATGTGGAATGAGCTCCACTGGCCATTTTTAAAATTTGCGTTTCAGTTAGGTAATTTTTTAAACGAATCACAAATTATTTTTACACGAGATTTATGATAGAATTTAGATTATTTTAGTGGCCGAATTTAAAATTTAGATTATTTTATGAGTAAATGAGAAGAGATAGATGGCCTGAAGTTATTTTCAATGAAGATACGAGTGAAAAAAAAGAAATTATGAATTAGACAAAACAACAAATGGATGCAAAAATGAAATATTTACTTGAATGCATGTCTCATAAATAGCAAGGAGTCAAAAAATTGTGCTGGAGAAGTTTCCTAAAGGAATATGGGGAAAATAGTTGGGTAGAAAGAAGAAGTATTATGTTCAGGAATTCAACCAATTCAACCCCACTTGTGATCTCCAATAGAAAGAATACATTGGAGCTAGCATTGGGTGGAGGGCAAAGGTTCTTATTGTTCAATTAAGAACTAACTCACATCAACTTTGGTGTGAAAGTGGACGGTGGAAGAGACCTAAAGAAGCTTGGGAAGAAAGGGTATGTACTTTTTCCAGTTCTTGAGGCAGTGGAATCAGAAAAACATTTCATTTTGAAATATGACGCTTTCAAAGACATCAGGGACAGTTAGTTACCCCAGTATGTTAGCATCAATTCTGTGGCATTGTTAGAAGGTTGGGTCAGCGCATCATCAATTTGAGTAAGAAAATGATTGAATTACAGAAGGCAAAAAACAAGGAAGTTGGTGGTCCCATAGACTATTTTTAGTATCATGAATGTTAAAATATCATTCATTTATTCATTCAATGTATGGAAACTTTGTTTTGTAAGGAAAAAAAAAGTTAAAAAAAATATAAATTGAAAGATAAATTCTTTTCAAAAACAAGAAAGTTGGTGGTCCCATAGAGTATTGTTAGTTTCATGGACTTTAAAATATCATTCATTCAGTATATGGAAACTTTCTTTTATAAAAAATAAAAAAAAATAAAAAAAAAATATCAAATGAAAGATAAATTCCTTTCAAACATGACTCTTGCCAGTTTTCCTCCTATAATACATCTAGTCCCAGCTCACTTCTTTCTCAGCTCATTCTTAACTTGCCTCAGATATTGGACAGTCATGAGCAAGGCAGGACTTCCAATACCAAACGCTTGATCGCTCAGTGACATCCAATAACTTGGAATTGAGGATGCCTCTGCCGCCAGTTGATCCTCTTATTGGTGCGCTTATTGGGGAAGCATTGACCAAGCTGTTAGGAGTCGTTAAAATCATTGCTTCAAGCAAAACAAGGGGTAAAAAACTGAAGGAAAAGCTCGAGTCCTGATCAAATTTCCACGAATATTTCAGATACATCACCTGGCAGAGGTAATCAGTTCAAAGACTTTCAAAATGTCTGGTGGAAAAATTAGAGAAGGTATACAGCTTTGATATATACAGAAAGTACCGATATGGAAATAAAATCCGTAAGTTTCAAAGGAAAGTCTCTGATTTCCTTCTTACTCAAGTTCCACTCAATATAGCCCTTGATGTGCAGAAACTAGATGCAGATTTTAGGGTTTATTTTGAACGATTTGAAAGTGAAATTAAGAGAGTCATTGCCGAAATGACTATGAGTCCCATTTACAATACCCTCATGCTTCAACAAATCAACACAATTCAGGTATGTCAGACCTCCAGTACTGATATGATGCATGAAACTAGAGCGGCTCAACAGGCCATCATCTGCGCCTCCCAAGTCCCGGATATGCCAAAATTTGTTGTGGGTTTGGATAATCGTATCAAAGATGTCAAACAAATTATATTGCAAATCCTCCTCTTTACGACAACTGTAGATCCTGGGAAAGGTTGGAAAAATTGTATGTATGCCTACGTGAGGGCCTTGAAAATATCACTCTATTAGATAAGGAAGTCCAAGCCCTGAACTTTCCAAACGTTAAGGAAATCAATATTGATCACTGTAGTGATTTAAGGGAACTCCCAGCTAACCTATGCAATTTGACTACCCTTCAAATATGGTCTGTCACTAATTGCCATCTTATCCAAAAATTGCCTGGAGACCTGGGAAGGTTAAGGTCACTGAGGGTGCTAATATTGTCTACATGTCCAATCTTGTCAAGGTTGCCACCGTCCATTTGCAGTCTGGGGAAACTAGAATATCTGGATATTTCACTATGTGGGAGTTTGAAGGAGGTTCCCTCTCAATTTGATCAACCATCAAACTTAGAGACGTTGGACATGAGGGAGTGCTCAAGATTGAAGAAGCTGCATAAAGTCAAACTGAAATCTTTAAAGCGTGTAATAATCTCTGATGCCGCCATGGAAGGAGAGTGGCTGTCCATCCCGAATCTCATTGTTGAGGTGGCGGTAGAACGCTTTAGTTTGGATTGGCTTGATGAGTGAACTTGTTAGAAGCTCAGGAATAATTGTTGAGTTAGACCGCTTTTAGTTTGGAATTGTTTAGGGATAATTTCAAAATACAGAGCACTACAATAAATGTTTTCATTTTCTTTGAACTACACTGTTTTTCTAGGTTCAATATATCATATAAGTTTTCAAACTATTGTGCAGTACATGAAAGAAAAATCGAATTCAGTCAGTTTCCCCATGTGGGCGGCTCAGTTTTTTGTTTAGTTTTGATATGTCAAAGCTGGTTTCCTCTGTCGAGGCAGCTCTTAAACAATGCTCGGGCTGGTTTCCCTTTGAGGGCGGTTCAATTTTTGATATTCTGCTGACAATATGCCTCATGAAGGCCATGAACACTTTGTATCATATGTTTCCATAATAGATTTAGATTTACTTAGAAAAAAAAAACAACGCTAAGTAACTAATTATGACTTAATAAATCTGAATCTCATTTATGATTAAAAAATTTCCAGAAGTAATTGAAAAACTAAAAAAAATCACACAAATTTAATTACTAAAGTCTTAATTTATTTTCTTTCATAATTAAATAAAAATATTATAATTAGTTTAATAATGTATTTTACAATCACTAGAATTAATAAATTTTAAAAAATATTAGTGTAAATTTAAAATTTACTTTGATAATATATTTTACAATAACTCAAATTAATAAATCTTACAAAGTAAATCTTTTTCAATTTGACTTGATATATATTTTAAATTAGCATTATAATTAATATATTTAACTTTAAATTATATATATATATATATATATATATATATATATATATATATATATATATAAAAGTAATAATAGAATTAAAAAATAACATATTTAAGTTGAATTAATGGTTTTTAATAAAAAAACAGTAACAATATTTAGATTCAAGATAATTTTAAAAAAATTAAAGATGCAAATTAATTATTTAATTAATTTTAAAATTTATTTTTATATTATTTCAATTATTTTAATTGGAAAATTTGATTTTCTTTTTGGATAATACAAATTTAATTAATATTATAAATTTTTTAATTTTTTTGTTATTTAAAATATATTTTTAATAAATAGATTTATCACTAAAAAGTTCATTAATTTTTTTTTAATTAAACAACTAAATTTTATGGTCGGTTTTGCAAGGTTACTTAATAAACCAATAATGTTATATTATAAAATGTTATCTAATGTATTTTTATTTTGATTTTTAAATGAATTAAAATAAAGTTAAATTTAAAAAATAATAATTAATATATGATATAGTTAGATATATTTGAGTTAGTTATTTTATAGGTATTATATTTTGATTTAGTTAAATTATTTAAAATAAAGTTCAATTTTAAAAATAATAATTAATATATGATATAGTTAGATACATTTGAGTTAGTTATTTGATAGGTTTAGTGATGGTGGTTTATAAGTCCATGGTATTGCATAGTACTTATAAGTATTTGTCTATTATATTTGTTATGATTTAAATATGAGAAAATCTATTCTTGAATACAAGTACCAACTTAAATTCGTATTAACTACAAAATTGATTTATATCAACCTTTGATAAAACCATATTTAAAATAAATTTAAACTAATTATTACAATTGTGTAAATGAAAATAAATTGGTGATTGCCTAAATACATGCATTTAATTTCACATATAATGCATGGTTGTAAATTTTTTGTGGGCTTTATCAGAGCCAAGACCTGGTATTCGGGCAAGTTCTCAACCCCTTGGGAGTTGTTGTGCATAAATCGTGACAATCAACAACTCCCCACCCACACTCATTAAATACACTACCATAAATCACTAAATACTCCGGGCACAATTCAACAGGCTATGGGTGGACGTTTGTAGTCTTAATTTTTTGCCACCGAAAAAACTCTTTTACCAGGCAAAGGAGAAAATTGGTCCCCAAAGCCTCAACAACCACGAGTTAACAAATATAATCCAGGGTGCACTTGAGAAGTGCAAAAGAGAAAAAAAAAGGAAATCAGAATCAAATTATTTTCCTGTGAATGCGTGATTTGATGAGGAACGAAAAATAGCAAGGAGAACCTTGAAAAAGGAAGGATAGGGGAAGATGAATGTAAAGTTATATAATCAGATTTTAAAAAATAAAAATATGAGTTCATGAAAACAAGGCATGAAGAGTTGATATATCTAGGAAAGAATAACCCAAAACTTTTTTGGCAGGAACTTCAACCAAGGAAGAAGCAATTTGAAAATAATATTACAACCAATGAGTGGTTT
>CM076582.1:1002713910-1002731410 GCA_034641835.2 Pinus albicaulis
ATCAATATTCTATTGTATCATACATATCATCATGTCCTTGTAAGGTGTTTATAAGTTAACTAATAACCTTATCGATATTCACCAAACATTTCTTCACATTGGGGGTCTTTGGTTCCTTCTCTTTGTCACTATGTCCTTGCTATGATCTAGCCATTTGAACCTGTCACTCTAGGAATCTCCCTACTATGATCTAGCCATTCGAACCTGTCACTCTAGGAATCTCCCTACTATGATCTAACCATCTGAACCTGTCACTCTAGGAATCCTAAATTTAACTAAATAATAGTCTTGTGATTATTTCAACTAATAAACCAACTTGTTACACCTCCAATGATACTCCACCTGAATATCAACCATCATGGATGTAATGGTTGAAAGTACCTTGTAATCTCCTCCTAGACTAATACAAATTGCCATGGATATGACAACAACACCAAATCAACTTCACTTCACTTCAATTCTTGATATCACATGTCGTGATGATAAGAGTGGAGTTGAGCATTCTTTGGAGATCCACACAAATCAAGGCACATCGTGCACTCCTAGGGCATGTAACACCAATGTCGTTCCACTCGATGGGTTAACCAAATTGTTAGTACTAAACTTGGACTATGCCTCACAATGATCCTTAGTTAAGTGCTTGTGAAATAATAAGTTACTTAACCATTTTCAAGTATACAAATTCAATAATCTCCATAAACATGTACAATTGAAAATCCAAACACATGCAAAATGACAAATATAGAGTCAATGTCTCACCAACCTATTACCCAAATGAACATATATGTAATGACAATTGTTTACAATGAAGCGACTCTTTTACCTCAATTCAAACTTTGCCAGAACCACCAGATCTAAGACAAACACCAAATTTTTAGTGCAATCCCCAAAATTTGGCATTGACAACCCTAATTACAACCTTGAATTTATGTCCCTAAAATTTCGCCTATAGTAGCATCATGCAACACTTTGACGATTTGTGATTTTTTTTCCCCAGGAACCCAGGCCCACATTCATTTTGCCTTGCTAGGCAAGGTGTGGCGAACACCAGACCCATGTTGTGCTCTATCCACCGAACTCTTTGATCTTGGTTCATGACTCACTCGGTTCATCTCAACCATAGTCTATGTTGTATTCCATCTCATCTCCACGTACCTCTCCATAGAACTCCCTTGTGGTGAATATATAGGAGGTCCCCAACGAGCGCAATAGTTGGGAGGTGTGTCTATTCTCCTCCCCTTGTTGTTTTATGTATTAGATGATGTGTTGACTGATTTTTTTTGCTCTACACTTGTTCCTTAATTCATTTGGGCCGATGTGCCCCTCTCATCATGCCAATCTGGTCCAATTGGACACCCTTGTTGCAGGTCACCAAGCTAACTGTTCCATTGTGCAGAAACCCCAAATTTGGATCTCTCACCCTACACGCCCGCATATGAGGTCCCAACTAGTGTCTTGGGAGAACCCATGCTATACAACCCACCTGTTGCAACTTTGGTCATGACGTCCTTCATTTTGTGCAACTGGTTTCACCAAGTGATTGTGATGGTGTGCGACTCACTCACTCGCCCAGCCATGGATTTGTCCAAGTCACATGACTACCTAAAATGTGATGGTGTGACACAACATTGTATGTCGACCACGTGGTGCCAAACTAAAGATACCACAGATATTTGTGGATAATCAAACTAAGGTTATTATCTCCAACATGCCCAAACATACTTGTGTGTGTGAAACTCTTATGAGTGTGAATGCATTGCATGTACTCTCCCCACCCTTATTTTAAGATATAATATTTAATTATTCATATATGTTATTATATAATGAATTTGAAGAAAAAACTATTTAATATACCTTTTCAAGTACCTAACTAAAATGTGAGGAAGATCACAAAGATAATTCATGATACTTTAAGTCATAACATTCACTCCTACAACATCTTTAATTGTGCCTAGAGGGGCTCTCCAACCCAATATAAAAGATAGATTATAATGTGCTTTTATGTTATGTTCTAAACATTTTGACTTTCTCAAATTACATAAAAAAAAAATAAAATAAAATAAGGGCACATGGCCCAAGACACGCGGTTTGAAATGCGACCAAGGGCCCATGGTGGAACCAAGTATAAATTGGTTTGGTGGAACCAATTTAATGTGGGAACACACCCATAGTGAGGGGCACATGGCCCAAGACACGGTTTGAAAATGCGACTAATAACCTTATCGATATTCACCAAACATTTCTTCACGTTGGGGGTCTTTGGTTCCTTCTCTTTGTCACTATGTCCTTGTTATGGTCTAGCCATTTGAACCTGTCACTCTAGGAATCTCCCTACTATGATCTAGCCATCTGAACCTGTCACTCTAGGAATCTCCCTACTATGATCTAGCCATATGAACCTATCACTCTAGGAATCCTAGATTTAACTAAATACTAGTCTTGTGATTATTTCAACTAATAAACCAACTTGTTACACCTGCAATGATACTCCACCTGAATAACAACCATCATGGATGTAATGGTTGAAATTACCTTGCAATCTCCTCCTAGACTAATACAAATTGCCATGGATATGACAACAACACCAAATCAACTTCACTTCACTTCAATTCTTGATATCACATGTTGTGGTGATAAGAGTGGAGTTGAGCATTCTTTGGAAAAATTTCTCTAATACCACCTATCACAGCTCAAGGGAGATCCACACAAATCAAGGCACATTGTGCACTCCTAGGGCATGTAACACCAATGTTGTTCCACCCGATGGGTTAACCAAATTGTTAGTACTAAACTTGGACTATGCCTCACAATGATCCTTAGTTAAGTGCTTGTGAAATAATAAGTTACTTAACCATTTTCAAGTATACAACTTCAATAATCTCCATAAACATGTACAATTGAAAATCCAAACACATGCAAAACGACAAATATAGAGTCAATGTCTCACCAACCTACTACCCAAATGAACATATATGTAATGCCAATTGTTGACAATGAAGAACCCTCTCGGCTCTTTTACCTCAATTCAAACTTTTCCAAAACCACCAGATCTAAGACAAACACCAAATTTTTAGTGCAATCCCCAAAATTTGGCATTTACAACCCTAATTACAACCTTGAATTTATGTCCCTAAAATTTCGCCTATAGTAGCATCATGCAACACTTTGACGACCTGTGATTTTTTTTCTCCAAGAACCCAGGCCCACATTCATTTTGCCTTTCTAGGCAAGGTGTGGCGAACACTAGACCCATGTTGTGCTATATCCACCGAACTCTTTGATCTTGGTTCTTGACTCACTCGGTTCATCTCAACCATAGACTATGTTGTATTCCATCTCATCTCCACGTACCTCTCCATAGAACTCCCTTGTGGTGAATATATAGGAGGTGTGAGCAACCTCCCCAACGAGCGCAACAATTGGGAGGTGTGTCTATTCTCCTCCCCTTGTTTTTTTATGTATTAGATGATGTGTTGATTGATTTTTTTTGCTCTGCACTTGTTCCTTAATTCATTTGGGTAGACGTGCCCCTCTCATCATGCCAATCTGGTCCAATTGAACACCCTTGTTGCAGGTCACCAAGCTAACTGTTCCATTGTGCAGAAACCCCAAATTTGGATCTCTCACCCCACACGCCTGCATATGAGGTCCCAACTAGTGTCTTGGGAGAACCCATGCTATACAACCCACCTGTTGCAACTTTGGTCACGACGTCCTTCATTTTGTGCAATTGGTTTCACCAAGTGATTGTGATGGTGTGCGACTCACTCACTCGCCCAACCATGGATTTATCCAAGTCATGTGACTACCTAAGATGTGATGGTGTGACACAGCATTGTATGTCGACCATGTGGTGTCAAACTAAAGATACCACAGATATTTGTGGATAATCAAACTAAGATTATTATCTCCAACATGCCCAAACATACTTGTGTGTGTGAAACTCTTATGAGTGTGAATGCATTGCATGTACTCTCCCCACCCTTATTTTAAGATATAATATTTAATTATTCATAATATATTATTATATAATGAATTTGAAGAAAAAACTATTTAATATACCTTTTCAAGTACCTAACTAAAATGTGAGGAAGATCACAAAGATAATTCATGATACTTTAAGTTATAACATTCACTCCTACAACATCTTTAATTGTGCCTAGAGGGGCTCTCCAGCCCAATATAAAAGAGAGATTATAATGTGCTCTTATGTTATGTTCTAAACATTTTGACTCTCTCAAATTACATAAAAATAAAAATAAAAATAAAACAAGGGCACATGGCCCAAGACACGGGTTTGAAATGCGACCAAGGGCCCATGGTGGAACCAACGTGTTAAATTGGTTTGGTGGAAACAATTTAAAGTGGGAACACGACCTATAGTGAGGGCACATGGCCCAAGACACGGTTTGAAATGCGACCAAGGGCCCATGGTGGAACCAACGTGTTAAATTGGTTTGGTGGAACCAATTTAAAGTGGGAACACGACCTATAGTGAGGGCACATGGCCCAAGACACGGTTTGAAATGCGACCAAGGGCCCATGGTGGAACCAACGTGTTAAATTGGTTTGGTGGAACCAATTTAAAGTGGGAATGAGACAATTTGATTAAGTTGCTGGGAAGTTGTGTGACTGACAAAAGTTGAAGAGAGTGGATGAAACAATTTGACTGACTAGTTTTGAGAAACTCCAGGGTAGATTCACAGAAGTTGAGAAGAATCGACACATCTATTGGAACTCATAAAAATTAATTGACTTTGTTGGGAAAACTTTTGGGAGCTTCACTTTGATTGAGAAGAATCGGCACTACATCCATAAAAGCTGTGGGTACAAGCGCGATGTCGAAGAAATGCACATGTGGGTACGGTCTCATTATGAAAGCGCGATGTCGAAGAAATGCACAAAGTCAAAGACGCCGTGAATTAATGTGGAATGAGGTTCATTGTCCATTTTTTAAATTTGCGAAATTTCCTGGGACGGGACTTGATTTGACTTGTCAGTTTTCCTCCTGTAATAAATGTAGTCCCAGCTCATTTCTTTCTCAGCTCAGCTCATGCTTCAGTTGCCTCATATATTGGACAGTCGTGAGCAAGGCGGGATTTCCATTATCAAACGCTTGATCGCTCAGTGTCCAATAACTAGGATGCCTCCGCCGCTAGTCGATCCTGTTACTGGTGCGCTTATTGAGATAGTGCTGAACGAGCTGTTAGGAGTCGTTAAAATTATTGCTTCCAGCAAAACATGGGGTAAAGAACTCAAGGAAAAGCTCGAGTCCTTGAAGCCTACCATTGATCAAATTTCCACGAAAGTTTCAGATACATCACCGGACAGCGGTGATCTGTTCAGAGACTTTCGAGTTGACCTGGAAGAAGGCATTAAGGTGGTAGAAATCTTAGAGAAGGTACGCAGCTTTGATATATTCAGAAAGTACCGATATGGTAAGAAAATCCGTAAGTTTCAAGGGAAACTCTCCGATTTCCTTAGTAGAGTTCCACTCAAAATAGCCCTTGATGTACAGAAACTAGATGCAGATTTGAGGGTTTATTTTCAACGATTTGAAAGTGAAATTAAGAGTGCCATTGCCGGAATAACTACTGATCCCATTTACAATACCGTCATGCTTCAACAAATCAACACAATTCAGGTATGTGAGACCTCCAGTACTGATATGATGCATGAAACTACAGCAGCTCAACAGGCCATCATCTGCGCCTCCCAAGTCCCGTTTATGCCAAAATTTGTTGTGGGTTTGGATAGTCGTATCAAAGATGTCAAACAAATTCTATTGCAGAATGATGTTAATGTCGTTGGAGTTGCAGGAATGGGTGGGAGCGGAAAAACCACTCTTGCAGCAGCCCTTTGCAATGATACAGAGGTCAAAGGTAAGATTTGCATTTTATTTTTAATATTTAATTTGTTCTGCTGATTTTCAGTTTATTTTCTGGTGACTTAGTTTGTAATGCTTGTGCGCTTTGTGATTTTCAGACTTTTTTCAAAACAACATAATTTTCATTACAGTTTCGCTTCTTGATAATGTAAACGGCCCTTTAGAGATTTTAGAGGTAATGTGGGATAAGCTAATTAAACGTCCCCAAAGGCCTAAATTGAGGAGCATAGAGGATGCACACAACCAGCTGAATGAACAGCTAAAGTCAAGAACAGAGCAGCCAACTTTGGTAGTTTTGGATGATGTTTGGTTCACGTCAAATCTGGAATCCTTGCTGTTTGAAACAAAAGGATACAAGACACTTATCACAACCAGACAGGATTGCACCATTCCAATCACAGATAGTACACGTCATCTGTATAAAGTCGAGATGTTGGATGAAGCTAATGCGCTGTCACTTTTCTGCTTCTGGGCCTTTGGTCAGACTTCGATTCCAACAACGGCAAAGAAGAATCTCGTTAAAGAGGTATGTAATATGAATTATACATACTATTCATCATCTCATTTTCTCAACTGATCATGTTTCCGAAATACAAATTTTGCAATCAATCCTCAACTTTTTAACATAAAAATTATTGAGGTTTAAGGGCAAAGAAGAAATCTCGTTAAAGAGGTATGTAATATGAATTATACATACTATTCATCATCTCATTTTCTCAACTGATCATGTTTCCGAAATACAAATTTTGTAATCAATCCTCAACTTTTTAAGTATTGAGGTTTAAGGGCGTTTTTTTGGAAGTCCTGGTTATCTGGTGAAAACCCTTAACACTATGTGATTCATTTCACTAATGTCAATCTCATTTCTTCACTTTCATCTTTGTAAGCATCACAATGCAATGAGTGTTAAATGAACTATTCAAAAATCATGAAAAATTAGTCACTTAAAACTATCTCATGAAAATAGTCATAATTCAATGAATTTCTTAACATAATTGAATCCCAAAAAAATAATATGTAGTAAAAATTATTGGTGTTCAATACATCTCACTCCCAAAAAACTTGTATTAATTTTGACAAATATTTGTAGGTTGCAGCAGAGTGCAAGGGTTTACCACTTGCCCTCAAGGTGATTGGAAGTTGTTTGAACGGGGAACCCCAGCCCGTTTGGCACAGTGCTAAGGAGAAGCTTTCAAGAGGAGAATATATATGTGTCTCTCACAGAGATGAACTTCTTAAACGCCTGGAAATGAGTATAGATATCCTTGATGATGTACAAAAGCAGTGCTTTTTGGACTTGGGGGCATTTCCTGAAGGAAGAAAGCTCAGCGTGGATTCGTTATTGGACATTTGGGTATATGTCCGCGGGATGGATTGGGAAGATGCTTTTGTGGTCCTCTTCGAACTTGCAAAAAGAAATCTCATAAATTTAATAGGCAATCCCGGGTAAGGAATTTGTTTAGTGCTTAGCCCTCTGTTTTTCCAACTCTAACAATCAGAAACCGCAGGGTAAAATCAATCCATATGTTGTCACAAACTAAACATCAAAGGAGTTTTTTTAATTACAATTATGGTTATTGGTCTGTGTTTTGATCATTTGATTTGTTAGGAGTGGCGCCATGGAATACAGTTGTGCCTCTGAGCTTTCTTTTTCTCAGCATGATGTAATGCGGGATTTAGCCGTGCATGTGGCTAATAAGGAGTCTATCGACAATCGTAAGAGGCTTTTCATGCCTGGCAAGGAGGATAATATTCCCCAAGAATGGCAGACTCTCAAAAATCAAGTGTCTGGCGCTCAGTTTCTTTCATTTCATACAGGTCAGTCTGCTCCTAATAAAACATGCTTTCTTTCTTTCCCTTTCCTCATCATTCAATATTTATTACTTCTATTCAATAATTTCCCAATTTTATTAAAGATGCGTTTTATATACATTTTGATGACTTTTAGATTTCTGAAACTTGTAGGGGCAATGCAAGACCATGATTGGCCTGAAATTCATTTTCCGGAGGTGGAAGCTTTAGCCTTAATCTTTTCCGCAGGACAATATTGTCTTCCAACATTTTTACAGACCATGCCAAAACTGAAAGTTCTAATATTATACAATTACAGTTCTCAGCGTGCAACACTCAGTGGGCTGCCCTCTTTTCCTTCACCTGTTCAGATTAGGTCTGTGCTTCTTAATAAGTTGCGTGTGCCTCCTCTTTACGACAACTGTAGATCCTGGGAAAGGTTGGAAAAATTGTATGTATGCCTATGTGAGGGCCTTGAAAATATCACTCTATTAGATAAGGAAGTGCAAGCCCTGAACTTTCCAAACATTAAGGAAATCAATATTGATCACTGTAGTGATTTAAGGGAACTGCCAGCTCACCTATGCAATTTGACTTCCCTCCAAATATTGTCTGTCACTAATTGCCATCTTATCCAAAAATTGCCTGAAGACCTGGGAAGGTTAAGGTCACTGAGGGTGCTAAGATTGTCTACATGTCCAATCTTGTCAAGGTTGCCACCGTCCATTTGCAGTCTGGGGAAACTAGAATATCTCGATATTTCACTATGTGGGAATTTGAAGGATGTTCCCTCTAACTTTGATCAACTATCAAACTTAGAGACGTTGGACATGAGGGAGTGCTCAAGATTGAAGAAGCTGCATAAAGTCAAACTGAAATCTTTAAAGCGTGTAATAATCTCTGATCCCGCCATGGAAGGAGAGTGGCTGTCAATCCCAGATCTCATTGTTGAGGTGGTGGTAGAACGCTTTAGTTTGGATTGGCTTGATGAGTGAACTTGTTAGAAGCCCAGGTCGAATAATGGTTGAGTTAGACCGCTTTAGTTTGGAATTGCTTGAGTGAACTTGTTAGAAGCTTAGGGACCGCTTTAGTTTGGAATTGATTTAGTTTGGAATTGCTGGAGTGAAGTTGTTAGAAGCTTAGGGATAATTTCAAAATACAGAGCACTGCACTGTTTTTCTGGGTTCAAAATCTATATATCATATGTAATAAGTTTTCAAACTATTGTGCAGTACATGAAAGAAATAGATTTTGCAGTACATGAAAGTTTTCAAATCCATGCAAGGAATAGATTGTACAGTATTCTTCTTTCATAATTATGCAAGGAATAGATTGTGCAGTACATGAAAGATGAGCTTTCTTAAAAACTCGACATAAGGAATTAGCTGTTCGATAGGAGAAAATGAAAATCTCAATTTCTTTATTAGTCCCTGCCGCCTGCGGCATGGCAGGGACTATTGTAATCGATTTTTTTATTTTCATTAGTCTTGCACACAAACCAAGTTATACGAAGTTAGAAATGGAACTTATAATCCAAAGTTTTAATTTTATATTTAATAAACAACTTTCTTTTAACCAATAAGAAAACTCTGCCTGCTTTTTCGACCAATAGAAATTTTAGAGGTCTTATTTGGCCTCATATCGAGGCCAGATCTTGGGAAACTTAGGGTAAAATTCTCATTTTTGCATATTATTGATTGAGATTTCACTCTTGGAAACTAATGCTAGCATTAGTTTGAGATCGGTTAAACTTTGATGTTTTTGATTTGCAAGGGGCTCATTCCATAAGTTATAGTTACTGAAGCGTGAGACCAGATGGCATTGTGCATGGGTTGTTAGATGGCGGTGCATGGGTTCTGTATGCTGCCCACGGGTCACTAAAACCAGAAATCGGAAATCTGAAACCTGCTCATGCTCGCCATCCATCATGCTCGTCATCGCTCTATGCCAGTGCTATGCCAGTGCCAGAAGCATTGGCTGGCTGTAGAACACGGAGCTCAGATTCTTGATTTTATAGCTTTCAAGAGAGCCTTTTCACTCAACCCCGCATCGGAGAGGGATTATGCATACTTATTATCTGTGCTGAACCATACCTATTACTATTCTGGACTTTGCTGGGTGAATCAAAGCTTAGCGCTGGACCGTTCCTGCGATCACCACTACTTAAAGATCAAAGCTCTGCACCTATCTCCTTGGAACAAAATTCCAAATTCCAAATTCCAGTGAGTTTTCCACAAAGCTTTATTCTTGTTTCAATTGTGCAAAATTTTCAATATGTGAAAAGTATTCTATTCAATAGAAATCAGTAGTTTATAGAAAGTTTATACAGTCTCATGATCTGCGGAGATTTTTTTTACAGTGTTTTATCCAATACAAATCATCACCGAAACCAACATATCCATATCCTCTGCAGATGTTCTCCTGCAGAAACCATCATAATCATGGGTTCATAAATCATGATATATAAATCTATCCATGACCATGACCTGTTCAAGTTATCTTCAAAACAGAAGTATATATGCCTAGTAAATCTCATAGCCAAATATCCATTTACATGCGAGAATAATTCAACAGCATAAAAAATTATTACAACATATGTGACCAAGCGCCTATTCTTTGAAACATCAATACATCTCATTATAAGCATCCTTCCTGCCCTAAATACATACATACAGTAAATCAAATCAAGATCCTCTCTTCCATCACCACAAGTTTCGTACATATTTTCTCTCTTTGTCTTTTGGCTCCTCTGATGCAGTGCTTCTAGTACCGGCCAGCCACGCCTCAATTTCCCGAGTGCGGCTCATCCATTCTGCCATAGCTTCAAGGCATATTGATGACAACGTGAATTTCATTGCAACTCCTCTATCAACCAAGCAAATTGAGACTCAAGCTTACTAGTTTTCAAAATGGCACACCATGAGAATCATAATCTAGGGGCAGGAAGCCTTATATATAATCTGCAACACAAACTGCATAATCCATATAGAAATAACCAACTAGCAATAAAATTCAGAATTGACTTGCATTTGGGAACATAAAAACAGATAGACAGATTAAAAAAAATAGGTATTGACTGTGTTCCCAACCTGTCTTTGTATATGATAACAACAATTCTATTTGCTGCTGCTTCATGCGAAATCTAACCGCCATGATTGTGGGTGTAGAAGCACAAATTCGCTCTTTTCAAGATCTTCTACTGCCTGGACCAACGTGAATTCCACCACTACCTGACTAGCGTGAATGGCTCGTGGTCCCCTGCTGAGGATCCTGCTACTTTGATTCTTTTTGGCAAGGAATTTAATGGCTTCTCGCAGATAAATTTGTGTGGTGTACCCACATAGACAACTGGTGGCCCTAAAACAATAAAACAATTGTTTTAACAAGTTTTGGATTGCTCAATTGAATGTTTTATTTTCACAAAGATATTGTAATATTATACGTACTTTAACTTCCGTATTTACATATAGTAAATTTTTTTTTTAATTTAATATCATTATAACTTTTTTAGTCAAAAATCAATTGAAATTGAAACTAATTCTTGATAACCTCTCTTCGTATTATTTATTCACCTTAGATCTCTTGAGAAAATACGGAGGATAAACGGTATATGATTTTATTATACATATCTCGCTTCTTGAGGTTGGTTGGATGTTCTTCCCCTGCAAGTTCTGGGATTCATTACTTCAGATTTATGGCGACACAGCTACGTTGTGCCATCTTAACCTCCTTTTTAAATAAACCAGCGATAGACTGTAAAATGAGATTATATACTCAATTCCAGTCCAGCAACCAGCATAGACTTTGATATTCGTTGCAATATGTTATTTTTTCTTTGTTGCTGTGGTTACCAGTACTCGACAGACTTCCTATTTCCTAACGTCCACTGCCTCTTGGCAGGGACTTGCTGCTTTGCAGCTATTCTTGTTTTTATTCTTTTTACCTAACCATTCCTGTGCAAGAGAAATAAAAACAAACTATATAACGTTATTTAATAAAAAATTCATTCTTACAATGCTATAAATTTATAGTTTGTGGATCATGGTAATTATTGGGATTATGAGACTGTTCTGCTCGGCCGAAAAACTCAATAGGACCAGCCAAACTATTTAAGTCCCGATCCCACTTCACACGCACCAAAGAAATCATGATAGCATGGCCACTTTATCTTACATGATTATAAATGTAGGGTTTGCGGACCATAAGAATGAATTACTGATAATAGATGGTGATGTTTTTATCTATATTCAAAATTATAAACATTATTTTTGAATATAAACTAAAATATTTCTTTCCCAAATTTGTGACTTTTAAAAATTTTAAATATAAATAATGATTAATTAAAGTTTCTATTATATTATTTTAATGTAACATATATCGATATCTCACATGGAAATGCGAGGAGTTAATTTTTTTTTATACAAGTTACCCACGGGTAATTATCTAAATCACTATTAAATATTTCTTACTCATCATTACATAGAATATTCACCAGTTCATATTGAAATCTTAGTATAAGAATAGTAAGTTGCTTAACCATTAACAACCTCTATTACTCGTAATGGTAATATAAATGGTAATATAATTTATACTCGTAATATAATTTATATTTCTTGGTAGAAATGGTAATATAATTTATACTCATAATTATAGCATTTTTACCGAAGGTAGGTGTGTTACATACTCTCCCCCTTAAGGAGAGCACGTCCTCAGTGTGCTTGAGACATTATGCAAAAATACTTCATGCATGCACCCAAAAACATTTCAAAAAAAAGTTTTGCACCCACAAAAACTTTCAAAAAATATTTCGCATCCAAAAAAAACTTGAAATTTTTTTTTTTGCCAAAAAAAATTTGTACACAGAAAATATTCGCACCTTTATAGAAAAAGAATTCGGACCTTCGCAATTTTCAGACCCTCGCACCTTCACAATTTTCATTGGTTCGAAATTGTGTGTGAAATTAATCTTTCGGGCGAGAGTATTTATATAAAACTTTCGACCGAAAGATTGCGTCGGCTTTTGATTAAAACATTTTATAATACTTTTATATAAAACATTTAATAAAACTCTCAGCCGAGATTTTTCTAAACTCTCGATCGAGAGTTTTATAAATGTCTCGTTCGAGACATTATCTCAGCCGAGAGTTTGTGGTCAACGAAAAACTCAGAAAATTCTGCAGTTTTCAGGAACCTACAACTTCGGAGAGACGGAACACCTACAAAAACAAAATGTTATATGTCAGACCAAGTACCATTAGATTCATCTATGAGATTTGTGGAATTCCATTAAAAAATTAAAATTTTTATTAATTTTTTACTAAACTGTGTCACTGTGGAATTTCATTGTTCGAAAAATTGCACTGAATGAAAATTCAATAACTTTCAAATGATGACACCAAAAAATTCAGAAAAAAATCATATTGCATTTCCTCCCCCTGTCTACTTCAAAAGGGTATTGTCATTTTTTTTATTGACGATCACATTGAAAAGAAAATCTAGAGATCATAAAATGTACTAAAACATCACTGTTTTTTTATCTTCGTCCATTTCAAAAAATAATAAAAAATAGTGATTTAATCTGAAATTACGGAAAAATAGTGTGTGCACTAGTACAATATATGCAGATTATGATGCTATGGTTTTTTTCCAAAAAATTGAATAACCTTCACTAAAAAAATTTAGGGATCATCAAGTGACTATTTATGTTTGCCTGAAAATTTCAAGTATATGCAGTTAGTAAACAAGAAATTTACCCCTCTATATGTCAAATTTTTTTTTTTTTTAAATATGGGTATGGAGGTAAGACAATTCTCTACAATTCTTGTTTTTATGTCAAAGCATAATTTGCAATAAAAATATGAGTTTAGTGGAGTTGAAGTTGAAAAACATATAAAATTAGAGGGAGGCCGCGAGATGGCGCGTGGCGTGGCCACATGGCCTCCCACAGGCAGAATTTATTCACCACTGATACGAGCTCTGCACCAGGCCTCCACCCTACGCGGCATTTATGCCGGTGGGATGGCCGAAACGGCAAGTCATTCATTTTGTACCCGTCCAGCTCGTCTTTCATTCTCATTCAGCTCTTCATTGCTCTCCTCCGTCTCCTCTCAACGCGCTCCTGCAACAGCCTGCAAAGCTCCATGCCGATACAACTTCGGCCTCTTGGATTCAGATGCTCTGAGGAAGCAAATTCTCCTAGCCTCTGCACTCATGTTGGCAGGCGCTGCCAGCTAGGCTGTTGCCTCGACTTTCTTCCAGGTTTGCATTTCACTCACAGTCCCTTCTGCCCCCGTCTTTCTGCTTCTTCGCTCGAGTTTTTTGCTCCCTATACCCCCCTGCTGCCTCGTTTCTCTTCTGTTCTCCCCTTTAGCCACTGTGACACCATGCCTAGGCTCAGGCATAGACTGAGATGCCATCGGGGCAGCACTCGAGGCCCCTCCACCAGCCGACGTCGCTCTCATGCTGTTACCTCGCCGTCGTCTTCCTCCGAAGACCTCAGTGGGCATCTTCCCCACGCGCTTTATCAACGTGGTAGTGAGCGAGGGCGTTGCGCCCATTCCTCCCCCAGGCGAGACTCTGCAGTCTCTAGGCCGCCCGCTGAGACTCGCCCCGCTCCCTCTGCTTCCCTTCAGAACCCTACCACTGCTATTTTCCACTTCCAGAGCAATTCCGACAAGCCCTTGGTCATAGCAACAATATCCGTCTCTTTCAAAGAAATCTCAGAGATAACTCCTGTCCTCCCTCCTGCTACTCACATGGTCAATTTGCAAGCGCCCCCCTCTGCTTCGCCCGCCCCTCTGGCCGCAAGTATAGACACATCCCGCAAAGCTGTGGAGTGCAGCTCAAGTATTCTTCAGGATGGAGGGATCCAGGTTGGAATTCGTGATGCTAGCACTGTTGCAGTTCAAAGCGGTCCGAGCCATAACGATGAAGATGTTGGATGGTGCAGAATCGAAGAAGAATCGCCTTCAGGAGACTATGGTCTCTAGTGGCTCTCTCCTCGCACAAGTAATTTTTCTCAGTCTATATGATTTTTTTGTTGTTTCTGGTCCCAACAGGTTTTGGTATGTCAAAGTTGATTGCCTCTCTCGAGGCAGTGCAAGAACTCAGATCGAGTCGGTTTCCCCATGTGGGCAGCTCAGTTTTTTGTTTAGTTTTGATATGTCAAAGTTGGTTTCCTCTGTCGAGGCAGCTCTTGAACAATGCTCGGGCTGGTTTCCCTTTGAGGGCGGTTCAATTTTTGATATTTTGCTGACAATATGCCTCATGAAGGCCATGAACACTTTGTATCATATGTTTCCATAATAGATTTAGATTTACTTAGAAAAAAAAAACAACGCTAAGTAACTAATTATAACTTAATAAATCTGAATCTCATTTATGATTAAAAAATTTCCAAAGGTAATTGAAAAGCTAAAAAAAATCACACAAATTTAATTACTAAAGTCTTAATTTATTTTCTTTCATAATTAAATAAAAATATTATAATTAGTTTAATAATGTTTTTTACAATAACTAGAATTAATAAATTTTAAAAAATATTAGTGTAAATTTAAAATCTACTTTGATAATATATTTTACAATAACTCAAATTAATAAATCTTACAAAGTAAATCTTTTTCAATTTGACTTGATATATATTTTAAATTAGCATTATAATTAATATATATATATATAAAAAAGTAATAATAGAATTAAAAAATAACACATTTAAGTTGAATTAATGGTTTTTAATAAAAAACAGTAACAATATTTAGATTCAAGATAATTTAAAAAAAATTAAAGATGCAAATTAATTATTTAATTAATTTTAAAATTTATTTTTTATATTATTTCAATTATTTTAATTGGAAATTTTGATTTTCTTTTTGGATAATACAAATTTAATTAATATTATAAATTTTTTAATTTTTTTGTTATTTAAAATATATTTTTAATAAATAGATTTATCACTAAAAAGTTCATTAATTTTTTTTTAATTAAACAACTAAATTTTATGGTCTTCAAAAGATATGTGGTTTTGCAAGGTTACTTAATAAACCAATAATGTTATATTGTAAAATGTTATCTAATGTATTTGTATTTTGATTTTTAAATGAATTAAAATAAAGTTAAATTTAAAAAATAATAATTAATATATGATATAGTTAGATATATTTGAGTTAGTTAAATTATTTAAAATAAAGTTCAATTTTAAAAATAATAATTAATATATGATGTAGTTAGATACATTTGAGTTAGTTATTTGATAGGTTTAGTGATGGTGGTTTATAAGTTCATGGTATTGCATAGTACTTATAAGTATTTGTCTATTATATTTGTTATGATAAGCCTATTTAAAAATATGAGAAAATCTATTCTTGAATACAAGTACCAACTTAAATTCGTATTAACTACAAAATTGATTTATATCAACCTTTGATAAAACCATATTTAAAATAAATTTAAACTAATTATTACAATTGTGTAAATGAAAATAAATTGGTGATTGCCTAAATACATGCATTTAATTTCACATATAATGCATGGTTGTAAATTTTTTGTGGGCTTTATCAGAGCCAAGACCTGGTATTCGGGCAAGTTCTCAACCCCTTGGGAGTTGTTGTGCATAAATCGTGACAATCAACAACTCCCCACCCACACTCATTAAATACGCTACCATAAATCACTAAATACTCCGGGCACAATTCAACAGGCTATGGGTGGACGTTTGTAGTCTTAATTTTTTTCCACCGAAAAAACTCTTTTACCAGGCAAAGGAGAAAATTGGTCCCCAAAGCCTCAACAACCATGAGTTAACAAATATAATCCAGGGTGCACTTGAGAAGTGCAAAAGAGAAAAAAAATAGGAAATTAGAATCAAATTATTTTCCTGTGAATGCGTGATTTGATGAGCAACGAAAAATGGCAAGGAGAACCTTGAAAAAGGAAGGATAGGGGAAGATGAATGTAAAGTTATATAATCAGATTTTAAAAAATAAAAATATGAGTTCATGAAAACAAGGCAGGAAGAGTTGATATATCTAGGAAAGAATAACCCAAAACTTTTTTGGCAGGAACTTCAGCCAAGGAAGAGGCAATTTGAAAATAATATTACAACCAATTAGTGGTTTGACTATGCAAGGCAACTCTATGAAAAAGAATTAGAGGTTGAGCCTCCTCCCAGGATCAACACATCTACAAAGCTTTTCACAGTACATGAGGTGGAGGCAGGAATTAAAAAGTTGAAAACAGGGAAGGCAAAGGAATTGGTTGAACTTCAAGCAGAATATCTAAAGTGGGGAATGAACATTTTGGCACGACACATCATGAAAATAAAACTATTTCCCCCCCCTACTTAAAATATGTGTGAACTTTGCAAAAATCAACTTGAAATAAAACTGACACTAAGCCTACAAAAAGCAGCTAAGAGTGAGCTTTAGCAAGCTGCGGGGTACCTCAACCAGTGCTGGCAGATGTATTATGGGCTGCCAAGCACTTTACAAACAGGAAAAGATAGAAATGTGGGAGAACTTTCTCTTTCTTCCTTTTGCGAGAAAAAGGCTGAAACAGGTGCGATGTCTACGTGCTGGTCAGCTCTGAATGCGCGCCCTGGGCGCGTCTGTGGGAGGGAAAAGCACACAAATATCTACAAGAGTAATTTTTTGGAGCTGTTCTACTTCAGTCTATCACTTGGGATGAACTAGGGACTACAAGAGAAAAAGGGGGAAATTTAGCTCCACTCCACAGCACAGACAAAGGTCTCTGCAAAAAGGCACAACCACATAAAATTGGTAATAAACGTTAGTGGATTTGTAATCCTATGTTAGTGTGTTTGGTTCA
>CM076582.1:1002736410-1002759710 GCA_034641835.2 Pinus albicaulis
ATTGAAAATCCAAACACATGCAAAATGACAAATATAGAGTCAATGTCTCACCAACCTATTACCCAAATGAACATATATGTAATGACAATTGTTTACAATGAAGCGACTCTTTTACCTCAATTCAAACTTTGCCAGAACCACCAGATCTAAGACAAACACCAAATTTTTAGTGCAATCCCCAAAATTTGGCATTGACAACCCTAATTACAACCTTGAATTTATGTCCCTAAAATTTCGCCTATAGTAGCATCATGCAACACTTTGACGATTTGTGATTTTTTTTCCCCAGGAACCCAGGCCCACATTCATTTTGCCTTGCTAGGCAAGGTGTGGCGAACACCAGACCCATGTTGTGCTCTATCCACCGAACTCTTTGATCTTGGTTCATGACTCACTCGGTTCATCTCAACCATAGTCTATGTTGTATTCCATCTCATCTCCACGTACCTCTCCATAGAACTCCCTTGTGGTGAATATATAGGAGGTCCCCAACGAGCGCAATAGTTGGGAGGTGTGTCTATTCTCCTCCCCTTGTTGTTTTATGTATTAGATGATGTGTTGACTGATTTTTTTTGCTCTACACTTGTTCCTTAATTCATTTGGGCCGATGTGCCCCTCTCATCATGCCAATCTGGTCCAATTGGACACCCTTGTTGCAGGTCACCAAGCTAACTGTTCCATTGTGCAGAAACCCCAAATTTGGATCTCTCACCCTACACGCCCGCATATGAGGTCCCAACTAGTGTCTTGGGAGAACCCATGCTATACAACCCACCTGTTGCAACTTTGGTCATGACGTCCTTCATTTTGTGCAACTGGTTTCACCAAGTGATTGTGATGGTGTGCGACTCACTCACTCGCCCAGCCATGGATTTGTCCAAGTCACATGACTACCTAAAATGTGATGGTGTGACACAACATTGTATGTCGACCACGTGGTGCCAAACTAAAGATACCACAGATATTTGTGGATAATCAAACTAAGGTTATTATCTCCAACATGCCCAAACATACTTGTGTGTGTGAAACTCTTATGAGTGTGAATGCATTGCATGTACTCTCCCCACCCTTATTTTAAGATATAATATTTAATTATTCATATATGTTATTATATAATGAATTTGAAGAAAAAACTATTTAATATACCTTTTCAAGTACCTAACTAAAATGTGAGGAAGATCACAAAGATAATTCATGATACTTTAAGTCATAACATTCACTCCTACAACATCTTTAATTGTGCCTAGAGGGGCTCTCCAACCCAATATAAAAGATAGATTATAATGTGCTTTTATGTTATGTTCTAAACATTTTGACTTTCTCAAATTACATAAAAATAAAAATAAAATAAAATAAAATAAAATAATAAAATTTATAATTATAATTATTGGTTAAAAGGTTTTGACTTAGTCAAATTACATAAAAATAAAAATAAAATAAAATAATAAAATTTATAATTATAATTATTGGTTAAAAGGTTTTGACTTAGTCAAATTACATAAAAAAAAAGACATAAATAAATAAAAAAAATTAATTCCAATTATTTAAGGTGCAATTTTTTTTTCAAATTTTACATTAAAAAGAAATTTATATTTTAAGAAATTTAATCTCTTTTAATATTTGATAGATCCAAAATTAAGATAAATCTATAATTAAAATAGACTCAAATTAAAATTTATATAATTAATTTAAAATAGTATTTAAAGAGAAACATCAATGGATATCTCCATCCAAATGAATGGGACATCTCCATCCAACTTCAACATAAAAGCTGGAAAATAAAAATAAGAGCGTTTTACATGAGTGAAGTGAACACGCTTAGATCCCATCAAACACGCTGAACCCAAAGGCTTGGACCCCACGACACATGACTCAAGACACGGTTTGAAAGGCCGCCAAGGGTCTATTGTGGAACCAACGTGTTAGCACGCGCCCAATTTAAATTGGGAATGAGACAATTTGATTAACTTGCTGGGAAGTTGTGTGACTGGCAAAAGTTGAAGAGAGTGGATGAAACAATTTGACTGACTAGTTTTGAGAAACTCCGTGCTAGATTCACAGAAGTTGAGGAGAATCGACACATCTATTGGAACTCATAAAAGCACTACATCCATAAAAGCTGTGGGTACAAGCGCGATGTCGAAGAAATGCACAAAGTCAAGGACGCCGTGAGTTAATCTGGAATTTTTTAAATTTGCGAAATTTCCTGGGACGGGACTTGATTTGACTTGTCAGTTTTCCTCCTATAATAAATGTAGTCCCAGCTCATTTCTTTCTCAGCTCAGCTCATGCTTCAGTTGCCTCAGATATTGGACAGTCGGCAAGTCGATTTAAAAAATTTAAAAAAACTTGTACATTTGAATTTTGGACAGTTCGCTGGACAGTCCAGGAATATTGGACAGTTCGCTGGACAGTCGATTTTTTTTATTTGAATTTTGAATTTGAATTTGGGGATTTCCATTCTCCCTCCTCCTCGCCAAAATTTCAACCCCACAGCTCTGAAAATCCTCCCACCCGCCATTAAAAGTCTTGTGCATTCAGTCAGGGCTTGAAAATAAATCTGAACCTCTTTCTTCTCACTGCGTCTGCAGCACAAGTAAGTATCGTGTTTGTCTAGATTCGAAATGGAATCACAAAATCTTCAGCTTGCAGGTGGTCATTTTTCTCTCAGGATAGAAGAAGATAACAAGGAGAACATTCCCCCATTCTCCTCTTATTCTTCTGCCTCTGTGTTGCCAGTACCCCATCCGAGAAACCCTCTGCAGGACATCACCCGGCTCATCGCAGCCGCCACTCATAAGGTAAGTATTCACAGGTTCTTAGCTTGAAATCTTATAATTATTACTCCTCATTCCTTTCAATTCAATATGTATATCTAATATGTGGTTTTTCCTCTGTTTTTTCAGGGAATACAGAAGAGCTCGGTAGCAGAAGCGAGGCCACATGCAGAATTGGGGATACATGCTTTCAGTGAGAAGTGCGATAAAAAGAAGAAGGCCGCAATTCTTTCAAGTGGCAGCGCCGTTATTTCAAGCCAGATGACTCGGCAAAGACATGAAAGGCCAATACTGAGAAAGGGCTTCAGGTGACGGCTGTGAATACCGATCCGGGCAGCAATTTAGCCCTGTTGTAATTGTGACTCTGCTTAGCCCCCTGAGGAAGGGCTTCTGGTAATGCTTCTGGTAATACTGTGAATACCAATCGGGGCAGCAATTTAGCCCTGTTGTAATTGTGATTCTGCATAGCCCCAAGGTTTTTAGCGCTGCGTAATTGTGACTCTGCTTAGCCCCCTGAGAAAGGTTTTCAGGTAAATACTGTGAATTACGACAACTGTAGATCCTGGGAAAGGTTGGAAAAATTGTATGTATGCCTATGTGAGGGCCTTGAAAATATCACTCTATTAGATAAGGAAGTGCAAGCCCTGAACTTTCCAAACATTAAGGAAATCAATATTGATTTCTGTAGTGATTTAAGGGAACTGCCAGCTAACCTATGCAATTTGACTTCCCTCCAAATATTGTCCGTCACTAATTGCCATCTTATCCAAAAATTGCCTGAAGACCTGGGAAGGTTAAGGTCACTGAGGGTGCTAAGATTGTCGACATGTTCAATCTTGTCAAGGTTGCCACCGTCCATTTGCAGTCTGGGGAAACTAGAATATCTGGATATTTCACTATGTGGGAATTTGAAGGAGGTTCCCTCTAACTTTGATCAACTATCAAACTTAGAGACGTTGGACATGAGGGAGTGCTCAGGATTGGAGAAGCTGCATAAAGTCAAACTGAAATCTTTAAAGCGTGTAATAATCTCTGATCCCGCCATGGAAGGAGAGTGGCGGTCAATCCCAGATCTCATTGTTGAGGTGGTGGTATAACGCTTTAGTTTGGATTGGCGAACTTGTTAGAAGCTCAGGAATAATTGTTGAGTTAGACCGCTTTAGTTTGGAATTGTTTAGGGATAATTTCAAAATACAGAGCACTACAATAAATGTCTTCATTTTCTTTGAACTACACTGTTTTTTTGCATTCAAAATCTATATATCATATGTAATAAGTTTTCAAACTATTGTACTGCAGTACATGAAAGAAATAGATTTTGCAGTACATGAAAGTTTTCAAATCCATGCAAGGAATAGATTGTGCAGTTTATGAAAGAAGAGCTTTCATAATTATCCAAGGAATAGATTGTGCAGTACATGAAAGATGAGCTTTCTTAAAAACTCAGCATAAGGAACTAGCTATTCGATAGGAGAAAATGAAAATCTCAATTTCTTTATTTTTATTCTTTTACCTACGGAACTTGCAAGAGAAATAAAAACAAACTATATAACGTTATTTATTAAAAAAATCATTCTTACAATGTTATAAATTTATAGTTTGTGGATCATGGTAATTATTGGGATTATGAGACTGTTCTGCTCGGCCGAAAAACTCAATAGGATCAGCCAAACTATTCAAGTCCCGATCCCACTTCACACGCACCAAAGAAATCATGATAGCATGACCATTTTATCTTACAGGATTATAAATGTAGGGTTTGTGGATCATAAGAATGAATTACTGATAATAGATGGTGATGTTTTTATCTATATTCAAAATTATAAACATTACTTTTGAATATAAAATAAAATATTTCTTTTCCAAATTTGTGACTCCTTATTGGGATTAAAATTTTAAATATAAAATACAATTAATCAAAGTTTTTATATTATTTTAATGTGATATACAATGATGCCTCACATGGAAACGCAAGGAGTTAAATTTTTTTTATACAAGTTATCTACCCGTAACTATCCAAATCACTATTAAATACTCCTTACTCATCATTACATAGAATATTCACCTACTTTGCATCCATTTCATTATTCATGTAGTCATCACATAATTGATGTTATGAACATCATAACAAGAAAGGAATCAACATCATCATCTTGACACAATAATCAATCACATCATTGAAAACCAATATATCCTGGAAACTTCGTAGGGTGAAAACTAGCAAACATTTAATTTTATTATTAAACGCTCGTGAGTGTTCAACCCTCACTCAATGGCTTATAAGGGAGACCATCCCTTAACCATCCTTTATAAATCTTACAAGGAAATATACAAATGTCTAGCTTTAAGCCATTACAATAGACATGATAGCTTTTACCCACCAATCTTCATATCTTGGTGGCATGGATGTACCTACAATGGACGATCATCCTGCAGCTCGCACTCATCTGCATGAACCATAATCATTTACCTGCCACTAGGCTAAGCATAATATTTCCTTTGTACAAGTCACCATCATTTCTTGTTAATGTTGTCTTCAACATACATTGATATCGAGATTCATAAAGTATTAATCAATATATTTACAATCTATACTTTGTGATGCTTCTCCATCTACTCATGTAGAGTCATGACATGCAAGCATAATATTACGACATGCTTCCTTTAACAACATTGCGCATGTGCTAGGTATAAGCGTGGAACCATCAAAGGATGTCTATTAAATATTAGCTAATATTTCTTGCAAGGAAATTTGCTACAACTATAATATATCAATTACGATCTTAGTACATGTGAATTACATAAAGTTAATCAAAATAACTAACCCTTAATCTATTACTTTTGGTGCATGTAAAGAAGGCCAATGTATATAGTTTTCAACAGAGTCTTCCCAAAGGAATGCTTAACACAACAGGGTATCCAAACACCTATTTACGGTAAAGCATATAAACACATGTCTTCATTTCAAAATATTATACCAAGATTACCCATATATATATCCCAACGAAGCTAACACATTAATATGGGTCTTATGCATGTATTCCATCTTCCTTTCCAAAAATTATTTACCTATGTAGGCTAACTAAACATGCTATCATTTCCCATGTACAAATGTATATTCTTTCCAATGAAAGATAATACAAATCTTACATGCATATACATGATCTTGTTCTGAAAGAAACTAACATAATAATTATGATAGCATAAAGTAATCACATACTCGATAGATCTTCTATCCATGCAAAGAACCTTGTTTCTCTATGATTCTACATGCAAGTTGCTCATGCTTGGCTTCCAAGAATTTACCATAGATAGCCTCTTTTATGCATAAAAACTAGGCAACACTAACAACTAACAACTTTAACTTAACCTTTAATACAACTAAATCAAGAGGTTGACATAATTCATCTAGCCACTTTTCAAGAAAGAACAACATATATAAAACAATAGAATCCTTTCCAAAGAAAAGATTATGAGGAACTAACATGGGTTCTTTATGACTTCTTTTCCAGGAAAAACTCATTAACTTATCTCCTAACCCATGAAATATCTTCAAGAATTACCCTCTTTAATCTATATTCATTTTCAAGAAATAACTTGGATTTCCTTATCATTTCATACACATGTATGAAATCCATTTTTTTACAAAAAGAACAAGCATCTCATTTTTCTTACATAAGATGCATTTATATAAAGACAAGTAAAATTATTCATATTATCTTTTACTACTGCAGACATCTTTCAAGATACATATAACAATCTTTGCAAGAACTCACATGGTTTCCTTTTGGAAAAATTAGAGTAAGTTTGTCTTTTACCATTGTATATCTATAAGAATAATATCCTTCTAAAGGATTAACATAATACCAATCTTTTCAAGAAATGACATGGATTATGTCTTTTACCATGGTATATTACTAGAACAATATCTTTTTAAAAGATTAACATAATAGCAATCTTTACTACTTTTTGAAAAACTAGCACAGTCTTTCTACAAACAACTTCTACAACCTTTATGAGATATAACACTTACGGAATATGAAAAAGCTTTCCAAAGAATTTCACAGTGTTAACTATATCTTTATGCAGGACAACAACAAAGTCTCATAAAGAAATCATTTTAGATAAAATAGTATAGTCAACCATACCTTTCAATGCTAAAACCTATGAGACCTACCAATCAACTAGTCCATCTCTCATAGCCTTGCAGCAGACTCGGAGAACCTCTTGTTCTTCTGCCTTTGCCTGTGCGTATTGAGTCTTATTATTTGGTGGCACTGCATTGATGGCATCCTGAACCCTTGTAAAATCACCGAGACCTTTGTTCTTATCCACTGTAATGTTACGTGCATTGCGAGAATTCGTTAGAAGCCCGATAAGACTTAGCAAGAAGCCCGATCAGTTTTCAAGACCAACTGCTGAAGAAAATCCATAGAATTATTTTCCCAATTACTGCTACATATTGCACGACGTTCAGACATATTCCAACCATTATAGTAAGTAGCAGGCTACATTAACAAAAATACTTGTAGTGTTGTAACAAATAAAATGATAACTAAAAATCCTCGAACGAAGTTTTCCAGTTTTGGGAATTGAACTTGTGATGAGTGCTATAACAACCCACCTCATCACCGTTTAACCAAGACCCGACTATTTTAGTGTACAAAAGAAATCAAAAATATTTTATTTGTAAATCATAATTTATGTTAAAAATATAATAATATAAGAAATATAGTAATTGTAAAATTTATGAGAGTAACAACAATAATATAAGGATTGAAGATAACAATGCTAAGTAACTAATTATGAGTTAATCAATCTGAATCTCATTTATGATTAAAAAATTTCCAAAAGTAATTGAAAAGCTAAAAAAAATCACACAAATTTAATTACCAAAATCTTAATTTGTTTTTTTTTCATAATTAAAATAAAAATATTATAATTAGTTTAATAATGTATTTTACGATAACTAGAATTAATAAATTTAAAAAAATATTAATGTAAATTTAAAATTTATTATTTTGATAATATATTTTACAATAACTCAAATTAATAAATCTTACTGAGTAGATTCCAAAACTAATAAATTTCCTTAAAGAGAGAGTAAATCCTCTTTAATTTGATAACTTGGTTAAAAACTTTTAATTAAAAAATAGTAACAATATTTAGATTCAACATAAGATAATTTAAAAAAAAATTAAAGATGCAAATTAATTATATAATTAATTTTAAAATTTTATTTTTATATTATTTTAATTATTTTAATTGGAAAATTTGATTTTCTTTTCCGATAATACAAAATTTAATTAATATTATAATTTTTTAAAATTATTTGTTATTTAAAATATATTTTTAATAAATAGGTTTATCACTAAAAAGTTCATTAAATCTTTTTAATTAAAGAACTAAATTTTATGGTCTTCAAAAGATAAGTGGTTTAGCAAGGTTACTTAATAAACCAATAATAATATATTGTAAAATGTTATGTAACGTAATTGTATTTTGATTCTTAAATGATTTAAAATAAAGTTAAATTTAAAAAATAATAATTAATATATGATATAGTATTGTATTTTAATTCTTAAATGATTTAAAATAAAGTTATATTTAAAAAATAATAATTAATTTATGATATAGTTAGATAAATTTGGGTTAGTTATTTGATAGGTATTATATTTTGATTTAGTTAAATTATTTAAAATAAAGTTAAATTTTAAAAATAATAATTAATATATGATATAGTTAGATACATTTGAGTTAGTTATTTGATAGGTTTAGTGATGGTGGTTTATAAGTCCATAGTATTGCATAGTACATATAAGTATTTGTCTATTATATTTGTTATGATAAGCCTATTTAAAAATATGAGAAAATCTATACTTGAATACAAGTACCAACTTAAATTCATATTAACTTCAAAGTTGATTTATATCAACACTTGATAAAACCATATTTTAAATAAATCTAAACTAATTATTACAATTGTGTAAATGAAAATAAATTGGTGATTGCCTAAATACATGCATTTAATTTCACATATAATGCATGGTTGTAATTTTTTTGTGGGCTTTATCAGAGCGAAGGCCTGGTATTCCATCAAGGTTCTCAACCCCTTGGGAGGAGTTGTGCATAAATCCTGACGATCAACAACTCCCCACCCACACTCATTAACTACACCACCATAAATCACTAAAAACTCCGAGCACAATTCAACAGGCTGTGGGTGGACATTTGTAGTCTTAATTTTTTGCCATCGAAAAAACGCTTTTACCAGGCAAAGGAGAAAATTGGTCCCCAAAGCCTCAACAACCATGAGTTAATAAATATAATCCAGGGTGCACTTGAGAAGTGCAAAAGAGAAAAAAAATATGAAATCAGAATCAAATTGTTTTCCTATGAATGTGTGGTTTGATGAGGAATGAAAAATTTCAAGGAGAACCTTGAAAAAGGAAGGATAGGGGAAGATGAATGTAAAGTTATATAATCAGATTTTAAAAAAGAAAAAATATGAGTTCATGCAAACAAGACAGGAAGAGTTGATATATCTAGGTAAGAATAACCCAAAACTTTTTTGGAAGGAACTTCAACTAAGGAAGAAGCAATTTGAAAATAATATTACAACCAATCAGTGGTTTGAATATGCAAGGAAACTCTATGAAAAATAATTAGAGGTTGAGTCTCCTCCCAAGATCAACACATCTACAAAGATTTTAATAGTACATGACGTGGAGGTAGGAATTAAAAAGTTTAAAACAGGGAAGGCAAAGGACTTGGTTGAACTTCAAGCAGAATATCTAAAGTGGGGAATGAACATTTTGGCACCGCACATTAGGAAAATATTCAACAACATCATTCAACAAGGATTCCCAAGGGATTGGACAATTAGTTTAGAAATTCCCTTTTCAAAAGTGGAGACATTAATAATCCTTCCAACTGTAGAACCATTATGATCAATCCTTTGTTTGCAAAGCTTTTCAATGGCATGGTAGAAAATAGAATCAGTAAGTGGGTAGAAGTAAAAGAAAAGAGGGAAGAAGGGAAAGTAGGTTTTAGGCAGAAGAATTCTATAATAGATCATGGTATCACACTAAGACACATTGTTGAAAAGGATTGGGGGAGAAAAGAAGAAGTATTTTGCTGCTTTGTTGACTTCAAAAAGGCATTTGACACGGTCCCTAGAGATAAGTTGTGGCATAGAATGGAAAAAATTGAAATTCATTTACAATATAGAGTTGTTGTCCATCTCTGTGTCTATATCCCTCCCTCTCTCCTTCTCTCTCTCTCCCATCTCTCCTTCCTTCTCTCTATCTCTCTCTTCTTCCCTCTATCCCCCTACCATCTATATATATACCTCCATCCATCTCTCCTTATTTTCCTCTCTATCTCACCCCCCTAAACATGTGTCACACTTTATCTCTCTCCATATATATCTCTCTTCCTCCCTCCCTCCCTCTATCTATATCTCTCTCTCTCTCTCTCCTTCCCTCTCGCCCCCTCCATCTATATCCCTATCTCCCTCTACCTCCCCTTCTTTAGCTTTCTATATCAACACGCAAACATACACACACTCTCTCTCCATGTCTATCTCTCCCTTTTCCTCTCCCTATCTCTCTCCCCCTCTCTGTCTCTTCCCCTTCTCTATCTCTCTCTTCATATTCTCTCTCCATATATATCCCTCTTCCTCCCTCCCTCTCTTTCTCTCCATGTTCTTCCTTCTCTACCCGCTCCATCTATATATCTATCTCCCATTGCCTCTCCTTCTTTATATATTTATCTCACCCCCCAAACATACTCTCTCTCTCTCTCTCTTTCTCTCTCCCTTTGTTATGAAACTAACAAAACAAAACAAAAGATAGGTCAACAACTTAAAAAGTATCCTCTTCAAGGGGGAAACATCCTTTACATTACATAAATGAATAATTCTTGGATGATACAAATGATAAGACCTCCTTGGTGTATATAGAAGTCTAAGGGGTCACAATATAATCATAGCCTACATAAAAATAATAATGTAAGGGCACAAAAATAATGTAAGGGAAATATTAATTTTATAAACATTGGAACGAGATGGAAAATTCCATTTTATTTCAACTTCGCGAAGGACCAAATGAACATAATTATGGAACAAACGTATAGATGGAGTTGAGGATGGGAAGAATACAGCCGTAATGGCTTGCAGAACCTTTGAAAATATTGAGATGCATCAACAAGAAAATCCTTTACATAACATTCCTTGGCATATATCCAAGATAATATTGGATTCTTCTCTTTTGGGGCGTCCAACGTCTTGGTTTTTCCATTCTTGACACCTTCAACTTCCCCTTTCCTTTCATCTTCTTGCCCTTGTCACGATGCTCCATATCACTTCTCTTTCAACCAAACTTCCCCTCGCCTCTATAGTTCAATATTTTATTAGCAGTGGTGATGAATACTACAAGACTCTAGACATTTTTTCATTGCAACTCACTCCCTTCCTATGACTGCAATCCATTCATAAAATAGAATAACCTATACTCCTCTAGCACATCCTTTATCTCCAACATGATTCATAAAATAAAACAACTTGTCCTCCTCTGACTCATCCTTGTTTTCCAACATGATCCCCCAAAAATCTTTGATATATGTCTGTATCTTCCATGATTCTTCAAGGGAATGAACTGGTTCTAAGCCATCGACACTTGGTTGTCATACCCAAACTGTACATGTAAGATAACCTCCAAATCTTCCCATATAGCTATCATGTTCATGATGTGACTTGATACAAAGTCCTCTATCAAGTTTCTCCACCACAACTTGGTTGTCCCATGGTTGCAACATTCACCTTGGCTTCATTACAAATCCAACTCATTTGATCGAGGTATTGTGTCACATCCTATCCAAGTATTATTCCACATCCCAAAAAGAAAAATTTCAATACATTTTTAGTTCTCATCCTATCATATGGCTCTAGTTATTTAATTTTAATCCTCATATAAGTATTGGAAAACCCTTGCCTAATAGATTTATTCAATATAGTGATCAATGGTATATCCTAATCCTATAACTTTTATCGAACGATCATCTCATTATCTATATCCTTCAATCAGTATTCTATTGTATCATACATATCATCATGTCCTTGTAAGGTGTTTATAAGTTAACTAATAACCTTATCGATATTCACCAAACATTTCTTCACGTTGGGGGTCTTTGGTTCCTTCTCTTTGTCACTATGTCCTTGTTATGGTCTAGCCATTTGAACCTGTCACTCTAGGAATCTCCCTACTATGATCTAGCCATCTGAACCTGTCACTCTAGGAATCTCCCTACTATGATCTAGCCATATGAACCTATCACTCTAGGAATCCTAGATTTAACTAAATACTAGTCTTGTGATTATTTCAACTAATAAACCAACTTGTTACACCTGCAATGATACTCCACCTGAATAACAACCATCATGGATGTAATGGTTGAAATTACCTTGCAATCTCCTCCTAGACTAATACAAATTGCCATGGATATGACAACAACACCAAATCAACTTCACTTCACTTCAATTCTTGATATCACATGTTGTGGTGATAAGAGTGGAGTTGAGCATTCTTTGGAAAACTTTCTCTGATACCACCTATCACAGCTCAAGGGAGATCCACACAAATCAAGGCACATTGTGCACTCCTAGGGCATGTAACACCAATGTTGTTCCACTTGATGGGTTAACCAAATTGTTAGTACTAAACTTGGACTATGCCTCACAATGATCCTTAGTTAAGTGCTTGTGAAATAATAAGTTACTTAACCATTTTCAAGTATACAACTTCAATAATCTCCATAAACATGTACAATTGAAAATCCAAACACATGCAAAACGACAAATATAGAGTCAATGTCTCACCAACCTACTACCCAAATGAACATATATGTAATGACAATTGTTTACAATGAAGAACCCTCTCGGGTCTTTTACCTCAATTCAAACTTTGGCAAAACCACCAGATCTAAGACAAACACCAAATTTTTAGTGCAATCCCCAAAATTTGGCATTTACAACCCTAATTACAACCTTGAATTTATGTCCCTAAAATTTCGCCTATAGTAGCATCATGCAACACTTTGACGACCTGTGATTTTTTTTCCCCAAGAACCTAGGCCCACATTCATTTTGCCTTTCTAGGCAAGGTGTGGCGAACACTAGACCCATGTTATGCTATATCCACCGAACTCTTTGATCTTGGTTCGTGACTCACTTGGTTCATCTCAACCATAGACTATGTTGTATTCCATCTCATCTCCACGTACCTCTCCATAGAACTCCCTTGTGGTGAATATATAGGAGGTGTGAGCGACCTCCCCAACGAGCGCAACAGTTGGGAGGTGTGTCTATTCTCCTCCCCTTGTTTTTTTATGTATTAGATGATGTGTTGATTGATTTTTTTTGCTCTGCACTTGTTCCTTAATTCATTTGGGCAGACGTGCCCCTCTCATCATGCCAATTTGGTCCAATTGAACACCCTTGTTGCAGGTCACCAAGCTAATTGTTCCATTGTGCAGAAACCCCAAATTTGGATCTCTCACCCCACACGCCCACATATGAGGTCCCAACTAGTGTCTTGGGAGAACCCATGCTATACAACCCACCTGTTGCAACTTTGGTCACGACGTCCTTCATTTTGTGCAATTGGTTTCACCAAGTGATTGTGATGGTGTGCGACTCACTCACTCGCCCAACCATGGATTTATCCATGTCATGTGACTACCTAAGATGTGATGGTGTGACACAACATTGTATGTCGACCATGTGGTGTCAAACTAAAGATACCACAGATATTTGTGGATAATCAAACTAAGATTATTATCTCCAACATGCCCAAACATACTTGTGTGTGTGAAACTCTTATGAGTGTGAATGCATTGCATGTACTCTCCCCACCCTTATTTTAAGATATAATATTTAATTATTCATAATATATTATTATATAATGAATTTGAAGAAAAAACTATTTAATATACCTTTTCAAGTACCTAACTAAAATGTGAGGAAGATCACAAAGATAATTCATGATACTTTAAGTTATAACATTCACTCCTACAACATCTTTAATTGTGCCTAGAGGGGCTCTCCAGCCCAATATAAAAGAGAGATTATAATGTGCTCTTATGTTATGTTCTAAACATTTTGACTCTCTCAAATTACATAAAAATAAAAATAAAAATAAAATAAAATAAAATAATAAAATTTATAATTATAATTATTAGTTAAAAGATTTTGACTCAGTTAAAAGATTTTGACTTAGTCAAATTACAAAAAAAAACATAAATAAGTAAAAAAAATTAACTCCAATTATTTAAGGTGTAAATTTTTCTTCAAATTTTACATTAAAAAGAAATTTATATTTTAAGAAATTTAATTCCTTTTAATGCTTGATAGATCCAAAATTAAAATAAATCTATAAATAAAATAGACCCAAATTAAAATTTATATAATTAATTTAAAATACTATTTAAAGCGAAACATCAATAGATATCTTCATCCAAATGAATGGGACATCTCCATCTAACTTCAACATAAAAGCTGGAAAATAAAAATAAGAGTGTTTTACATGAGTGAAGTCAACACGCTTAGACCCCATAAAACACGCTGAACCCAAAGGCTTGGACCCCACGACCTAGAGGGGGGGCAGATGACTCAAGACACGGTTTGAAAGTCCACCAAGGATCTATGGTGGAACCAACGTGTTAGCACGCGCCCAATTTAAAGTGGGAATGAGACAATTTGATTACTTGCTGGGAAGTTGTGTGACTGACAAAAGTTGAAGAGAGTGGATGAAACAATTTCGGGGCGGCGGGAGAGTCGCCAGTGGTTAAACACGTCAGCGGTGACTGGACCCCGGCCACGTCAACAGCTTCGGTGGCATGTACGACAGGTGCCTGGATGCATGCCGGTCACGTGCCGGTCACGCGGTCTTGGAACCGGTCCAGCCGGTCTACTCCCGCGCTTTTGTGGAGCTTGGTCGCCATAACGTTCATTTTCGGTCCGGGTCTGGTTGCTGTCTGTTCGGCTCTTCGATTGTTGCGATGGTTGGCTCCAATGCCCGACCATTACGCCGCCACTGTCCGCGCGCTCCCTCCTTGGCGATGGCGCCGCTGCTCTCCTGGGTGGAGCTCCCCTGGTCCTGGTTCGGCTACAGCAGCTTTGCAATCGTGGGTGGTGGAAAACCGTTGCCTGTTCTTATGAGTTCTACTGGTGGTTTAGCCTCGGCGGTTTGGTTGTTTTTCTTAGGCGATGTGTGGTTATGGGTCGGCTGTTTGGTATTTATGCTTGGCGAGGGAGTTGGTTTACCTTCGCCCTGTAGTTGGTTTATTCGGCTCTGTAGTTGTGCGTTAGTTGGTTTATTCGGCTCTGTAGTTGTGCGTTTTTCAGCTCTTGCTTTCAGGTGCGTAAGGGGGTTTTTTTTTGGAAGTGTTTTGCATTTTTGTTTAATTTTGGTGCTTGATTGTGTTTTTGTTTTTTTGCAGGTCAGTGGAGAAGGAATGCAGGTCAGTGGAGAAGGAATACAATGCAATGCAGGATTCTGTGGAATGAAAGAGGAAGCCTGGAGGGATAGGAGTTTTAAGGTAGGACTCTGTCCTACCAGTAATATCTCTGTGTTTGTAAACACATTTCACCTTGAGGAGATGTTCTCTTTTGAGTGGTTTTACAGTGTTTGATTGGAATGTAGGGTTTTTGGTTTTACAGTGTTTGATTGGAATGTAGGGTTTTGGGTGTGGGACTCAGTTTCCTTCAATTTTGCAATCTAAATAGTTTTAGGACAAAGTTAATCTTGGGCTTCTCTCTGTTTTTGGGCTTCTCTCTGTTTTTGGGCTTATCGGTACCACAGTACTTCAATGAATTTACAGTTTCTTCTGGTCATGGTCCAGTCCACACTCATGGCCGATGGGTAGGGTTCTTACAGCTTTTTTCAGGGCCTAAATTGAATTTTTTTGGCTAGCGGTTTGTTGTGGCAACATTCCCTTCTTAAACTTTTTTGAATGGTTTTTTTCATTGTTCAATGACATTATCAATGTGATTTTCTCGTCGCCACCTTTAGTTTCTGGCATGGTAGCATTGTTTTTGGACAGCACTCTACATATGGGGGAGACTTCAACAAGGAAAGACAGAGGCTATCATTGGTGGGATAAGTTCCGCTCATTCAAAACTGATCCTAGAAGTGAAGAGTTTTATGCTCTCCCTTTTAACCGGACCAAGTTTTTCCCATCTGTTTGAGGACGAAACTCTATTTTAGAGGTGGGGTCTCTGTTTTATCAATAGCCTTGGTGCATTTGGAGAATAATTATGTATTCATTGGGTTAGAGTGTCTTCAATTCAGAAAGAGACAACTTCACAGTGTTAAATCTAAGATGTCTATATTTTTTTCTATCACTTTGATAGGGAACTGCTTGCACGAATTATCTCAAATGGATACCTCTGTGCACTGGAAGCCTGGAGGAGATGTTCTCTTTTGAGTGGTTTTACAGTGTTTGATTGGAATGTAGGGTTTTGGGTTTTACAGTGTTTGATTGGAATGTAGGGTTTTGGGTTTTACAGTGTTTGATTGGAATGTAGGGTTTTGGGTTTTGGGTTCTCTTTAGTGTTTGATTGGATTTCAGATTATGATGTTAATGTTGACAATGCTCTAAATATATTATTGAATTTCATGTTTATGTTATTTGTATTAGACATTCAACTTTTAATTTCAATGTCAATTAAAAGGGATATTAATAGATCCTCTCTTGCTGGTAATTTGACTGAGCTTCATGCTTATTATAGATAATGCTATGTTTTATCCCTTAGAAGCCTCTCCCCTACTGATTAGGTTGGAAGGAGTGTTTTAGGATTTTAGAGAGTTTTTACAGGAGTTGTCATATTATTATTTTATTTTCTCAAAAGGATTTCAGATTATGATGTTAATGTTGACAATGCTCTAAATATATTATTGAATTTATTAGACCAGCTCCTCCTATACATGCATCAGAATATGCTCCCTATATCATGTTGCAAAGCCTTCTACATGGTTTTATAAGCGAGTATTTTGCATGTATGCTGCCCCTCACCTCACACAACCTCTATGTCTCGACATGGTGTTAACAGGTTTTGATAGTTGAGCTATAGAATATGATATGTAGTGGACCCACGAGGGCTTTTCCTCTCCAAACCTCTTCTCCTTAGTTATGTTGCAAACCAATTTAGAAATTCCCTAAGGCCACATATGCAGGAGAATCTGGCCCATTCACCATAAACTCAAACTCACAACTGTATACATTCTCCTATTACTGACAGTTCGACTACATACACCAGTCACCCCTCGCTTCTTTCCTACTAGTTGAGCAAACTTAAGCCCGCGGGTATGATACTTTGACACCATTTCCTTATCGCCCCTCGTTAACATACTAGGTTCGAGGTGCCCTCCCAATCCCACAAAGTTATCCCAAGAATAATTCCAATGTCAATTAAAAGGGATATTAATAGATCCTCTCTTGCTGGTAATTTGACTGAGCTTCATGCTTATTACAGATAATGCTATGTTTTATCCCTTAGAAGCCTCTCCCCTACTGATTAGGTTGGAAGGAGTGTTTTAGGATTTTAGAGTGTTTTTACAGGAGTTGTCATATTATTATTTTATTTTCTCAAAAGGATTTTAGATTATGATGTTAATGTTGACAATGCTCTAAATATATTATTGAATTTCATGTTTATGTTATTTGTATTAGACATTCAACTTTTAATTTCAATGTCAATTTGCTACTTGTAGCCTTTTTTTCTTTTGCATAATTGTTTACTTTATTTGTGCCCTCTCTTCCTTGAACTCTTAAAAAAATCTCGTGATTCTCTTAAAAAAATTCATGTGTGGAAATCACAGGATGCCTTCATGGTAACATTCTCTATTGTAGTTATATGTGAGGTTGATTTCTTAGGAATACAACTTTTGTTCTCTAGTCTAAGCATATTACTAGATCCTCTCTTGCTGGATATTTAGGGATATTAATAGATCCTCTCTTGCTGGTAATTTGACTGAGCTTCATGCTTATTACAGATAATGCTATTTTTTATCAATAGTTACAACACGTATAGGAGACTGTTTAGAGTATTTCTGGAATTTGATCTTGTAGGTGTCATAATGTTTACTATGAGGTAATCAGCTTCAAAGTATCGTATAGATATAGCTTATACTTTGACTGAGCTTCATGCTTATTACAGTTAATGCTATGTAACCTATGAGATATAAAATCAAAGTAGTGAATGATTACCATTGGGATCCACATAGATAAGATCAGTAATCAAAAGGATACTGCAAACGTAACCCTTACTACGAGGTTTTTATGGTTATACTAGTAGTGCCAACTTATATCTTGTAAGCTTTAATACAGAAGCTTAGTTGCATGTTTCAATCAGTGTACTTACATCCTCATTACGAGCTATACACTAATCATTACACAGTATCCAATACTTATGGCATTATATACAGGTATAAACACTAGTATCTAGTTATCCTTACAAGGGTGTAATAGTGTCGATTATTATGAAGATTATGGAAAGAGCTATACACTATCATTACCATACCTTATATGTGCTCTACTTTATACAAGTGATTACACTGATGTTTACATTACGTCATTGTGTAAGATCCATATACACTGATTACAAATGTTACAAGGGTTGTACAGGTCAGCTTATACTGCAATGTAAGCAGTAACAATGGGACCTGATTTGGTTATACAATGCTTATAACTTATAAGGCATACATGTTACAAGGAGTCATAATGTTTACTATGAGGTAATCAACTTCAAAGTATCGTATAGATATAGCTTATACTTTGACTGAGCTTCATGCTTATTACAGATAATGCTATGTTTTATCAATAGTTACAACACATATAGGAGACTGTTTCATACAACAGATTAACAACAGATTAACAAACTTGTATGATTTAGAAATTGTTTGATATGTAGGAATTATAAACTGTTTGATATATAACTTCATACAAAATCTGATATAGGCTATAAGGCTATAACTTCAACAGATTAATAAACTTGGGGGATTTAGACACTGTTTCATACATACTAACTTGAAAATGTTTGTAGCTTCCCAAACATCCATGGATGCTATCATTAGCAAACCTATTTGATCCTTACCAAAATCACAGTGTCTTGTAGTTACAAAAATTAAGTCATGGCACCTCTATGCTTGATGGCTTCCATTTCCTGCGTTGCCCAAGTATGGTGGACTGCCCAACATTGGATGATTAGGATGTGCCTGAATGTTGGCATATGGTTGACTCCAATTTGTTCCATGTAGCCATGGTGGGACTGAGTAGCCCAAGTGTCCACTTGTGTTACTAACCCCAGCACTGACTGCAGGTGTCATATAAACACAATTAGGATTCAAACTTGCACTGGTAGGGGTATAAGAGGTGGGCCTAACCCCTGCCTGATAGCTAGGGACTTGGATGTTAATCAGGTCTTGGAATGATGGTGTATGCTCTGCAATGTGGTCCAGCGTGTTAGACATCAACCTATTTGCCTCAAACTGTCTTGAACCATGTTCTTCTCTGCTTGTCACCCCTTGTCCTTTTTCCAACTCTTGTTGAACCTTTCTTGCCTCTCTCTGTTGCCTTGCCAATTGCTTTTGATGTTCCTTCTCTTCCCTTGCTTTTTGTCTTTCCAACCTTTCCTTTGCTCGAGCTTCTGCTGTTGTAATCCTTGCAACCCTCTTTTCATTGGCTAACTCCTTCTTTCTCTTTTTAGTTTCCTGAATTTCATTCTTTTTACGTTCAGACTCGAACATTAAATTCATATAGTCTTCAGATGTGAGCAATTGTGAACTCCTCCCTAAACGAAGATAATCTGAGGTGAGTTCCTTGATGAGGCCTTCACTCTCTCTACTGGTAGCTTTAGGAATGAACCAAGTAATCTCTGCTTTTCCAGACCTGCCTGCTGGATTTCATCTTCTGGGACAACTGAATGACCCCCATTGTTGTCTTCTTCAGGTACTTCATGCTGAATAGGCTCCTCTTCTAGTGATCCATTGTCCACAAAATAATGAACAAGTTCGGTGTTCAACCCTGATGGTTGTGAAGGCATGTCCATGCTTTCATCCTCAATGGTGGATGTTACATTATTTCCAGTGATATTCATCACGGCCTCTGCCAGCCATGATGGTGCACTTACTTGGGTTGGCATGGTCAATTGCTCATTGTCAGCTGCATCAGTGGGTGTCACAGCCTCATTGATATTGTTAGTTGGTTCATCACTGAACTGTGTCTCACTGACATGCTCAGCATCATCACCACCACAGAAAAACCCTTCGGGGGGGGGGGGGGGGGGGGGGGGTATCATGCATAAGAGCATCAAAATTGAGTGGCCATATACCAGTCCTCCTAAATCCAGCCTTGATATTAGAAGGTGTGAGAGCCCTTTTAAATGCTTTGCTAGCAAGCTCAGCTAGCTCAAAACTCTTTACTTCCACCCCTGGGTTCTTTGCCATCCATGAAGCTCGCTCGACCCTGAAATAGTTCTTGAAAGGCCCAAACACGCTCACATCAAGGGGCTGCAATCTGTGAGTAGTATGAGCCGGCAATGTTAATAGGTCAATGCCCAACTTATTGGCCTCCTCGATTGTCTGCACAGCCATGTGGCTTCCATGGCCATCTAAAATCATCAAGTGCCTGTTTTCAGGCGAGACACCACCCGGTACAGACGCAGCAAAGTGGCAAAGCCAATTTAGGAACAGTTCCTTTGTCATCCATGCATGTGGATGTGCAGCCATGCATGCCCCCGGTTCACAATTCTGAATGTAATTTTTTAGTTGAGTTTTACCTTTAAATAGATAAAATCCCAGTATAGATGAGCCAATTGCATTGACACAGGCAAGAATTGTGATCCACTCCCTGCTCTTAGGCAATATCTTAGGCACATTTCTACTCCCTCTCTTTGCAATTACTCGCATACCGCAATTTCTTCCTGCCTGTAAGCCTGTCTCATCGCAGTTCCATATGTGGTCTGGGGCATATGAGTGCTGGTCATATGCAGCAGAAAGAGTGTTATAGAACTTGGAAACAATTGCAGGGCGTAGATTTAAAGCCCGGTCTCTGTCAAGGCCCTCTGCTGTACGTAACACAAGGTCTGGATGCCTCTTTTTAAACCCACTCCACCATGACTTATGAGGAAAGCCATCTTTAAAGGGGTTTTGCCTCCCTTGACATATTTGAGCTACAGTGGATTTAAGTTGGATAAGCTCTAACCCATGTCCCAATAGGGCCATCTCCTTACACCACTCCACCACCTCATCTTCCTCCTCTTCGGTCATGACTGTAACAGGCCCTCTGCGCTTTGTATTAGTCAACCCATTTATCCAATAATGTATGTTTGAGGCAGCAATACCATGTTTTTTTGCTGATGCACGGATTGAATATCCCTTAAACTCGATGTCATCAATTGCAGCAAGCATGTCTTCCTTCGTCCAGCCTCTGATTGCATTGATTTTCTTTGTTGAAATTGCACCTTGTATTGTGGTCGAAGGTGGTTCTGTGGCTGATGGTGGGCTGGGATGATCTGCAACCACAGGGTCCTTTTCAACTACATTACTAGGAGCAATGGGAGCATTGACATCATCATCGATGAACTGCTCCGCAGTTGGGCCCCCCTTCTCCCTCGCCTCCTGTTCCTTATCCGATCTGCAACATAAACTCTTGGCATGGCTACAACCTGCAATTTCCAACATCGTTAAGAAATTTGATAAGTATTACAGCACAACTGTATAGAGTAAACTATAATTATGTATGAATTCCAAAATTTCTGCTAATAACATGAAATCTTTCAGTTGTTTGTTGTGAATTAATTCGCATTGAAGTATTACTTGTCAATTATGTATTACTTGTAAATATCAACATCAGAAATATATGTGATACCTACATGGCTGTTAGCTACATGGACTTGTCTACTATGAAGCAGAGTAATATATATGGTTGTATATATATACAATATGATTATTAGGGAGAATACGTCACACCTATGTAATGAGATAAGAGCTTAGAGAGATTACAGTATAAGTGTAAAGCTCATGTTATTACTATAAGTATTACAACTCTTGTTTATCCTTATGTAAGTGATTACCTATGTTTATAGAATAGGCTTTATCACCATAAGCTTACTATCACATACCTTATATAGATTACACATATAACACGTGATTGGTTTAATGTAATGACTCTATTCCAAAGCATGGTTTTCTTACCATTATTTAGATGAGTATGTAGCTTAATGAGTACCAAGCTTGTACTTATGTGATATGTGTGACACTATACTCTCTCTATCCGATCTGATAACTACTATATTTATCCAACATTATATCTGCTTAATATCTTGAATAACATTATTGAAGAACAACAAAATACCTGTATGTTGTTTCCAGCAACTGATGAAGAGAGTGAATAGCAACTGATGAAGAGAGTGAATGTAACACTGTGCACACACTTTGTCTGGAATGTAACACTGTGCACACAATCTGTCTGGAATGTAACACTGTGCACACACTCTGTCTGGAATGTAACACTGAGCACACTCTGTCCTCTGTTTGAATGTCTGGAACACTGTCTGAAAATGATTGTATGTCTGCAAAATGGAAACTCACTGTCTGAAAACTCACTTTCTGAAAACTGAATGGAACACTGTCTGAAAACTCTGAATGTATGTCAGCAGTAGTTTAAGAGCAAAAAGAATGCCTCAAATGCAGTAACAGTTGAGGTTTTATAGTTTTATGATTTAGAATTTCATTGGTAGGGAAGATTGGCATGGATTGCCATCTCCCAAATTTAAGTGTGTGGTGTGGATTGATTTGTACATGATCCAATGGCTGAAAAGCTATCATGGTTGATCCTTGTGCTTTCCTGAATTTAATTTCTGAATTGAAATGCTTTTCAGAATTTAATTCCTGTAATTCCAGGACTGTTGTGTTTAATTCTTGAAATGAAAGGTTGGGTGAACTATTTTCTGAATTGAATGGTGTCATTTAATGTCTTCAATAGGCTGAATGGTTAAACAAACATGTAGATATTGCTGACAGACATTTCCCCTATTTTTGTGCAGGTGGTACTCAATCTTTGTGTAGGGGTTACCCAGTTTTTGTCTAGCTGTTATTCAGCAATGAGATGTAGTCTCCCAATGCAAAATCAGTGGGGGACTGTTTGATGGGATAACAGTACTTTTGGATGGGTAGCTTTGTAATGTTTTGTAGTGCATTTTGCCTTGAATGGTAATTCAGAACTGGAGGTACTTGAGATAGTGGGTCTTGTCAACTTGTGATGTATGTTTTGGTGTATGGCAGATGTTGGTCTAGTAAAAAACTGGGCCCATTTTGGACATATTTATGTAACTTATATAACTTATTTCCAAATATTTATGTGCATATTATCAAATATTTATGTGCATATTTTAGTGAGTTTTTAATTTATGTTTGGTGGATGTGTGGAACCAGTAGTATAACTACTATTGGTCCTTGCACAACA